>JAZDUH010000245.1:1800000-2312500 GCA_036419115.1 Scarus forsteni | reverse complement strand
AGGGGGGAGTCTTGTAGGACTGACCAGCTCATGACCTGGAGATAGTAGCCAATCCTTGCATAAACATGTATAAATATTATGATATCTAAGTTATATTTAATTCCTATAATGGAGTTTTTATGCTGTGATCATGTCCTGTTCTGACTAGTTAAATCTAGGGCTGGGTTAAAAAAAAAGATTTAATCGGTTTAAATCGATTTTCCTTTAACTGGTTCATAATCAATCCATAAAATCCAAAGATCGATCTTTTAACTTTGGTAGTTTTTTCTTCTGTGATGTGCAGAGAAGCAGCCTGTGGTATCAACCCTGCTAGTCTGGTGTGATCAGCGTTTAGCGTTGCTTTCTACTGAACAAGATCTCATGAGATGTTACTGCAAACAAACATGGTGGAAGCACTATATGGGCACCACTGGCAAGTTTAAAAGCTGATGTTTGGATTTACAGTATTTTAGATTTAACAAGTACAAAGGAAAATACAAGTTGGACAAAAAACAAGTAATATGCAGAATATGCATAAATGCATTTTATTAAAATATGATTAATGTAACTACTTTGGGTTTAGTTCTTCATGCTAACATTTTTTCTAATGATGTACCAGGTCAAAAGGTCACTTTTTAAATTTACAGCACTATTTTAACTAAAATATCCCAGACTGAATAAATATCGAATTGAATTGTGAATCGAATCGATTTGAGACCTTGTAATATCGAATTGAATGGATACAGAAAATCTGAATCGATACCCAGCCCTAGTTAAATCAGTCATTTTTTTTTGCTGCACAGGCTGATAAAACAAGTGATTAGGTTGTGGTTATATATATGTGGTTCATTATTATTATTATTGTTTCATTTTTTATGATTCTGTTTTTTGGTCTGTGGGAGAGAAACAGAGAACTTGGGGAAAACACACCCATACTTGGGTCGAACTTGGGTCGGCAACAGCGCCACCTGCTGTACCATCATGTTTCAAGTGCATGCTATTGAAATAGAGATGTACAACAGTTTCAAAGTTCAGAGAGATAAAAGCTTTGAAACAGTTGTACTGCAAATCCTTGAAAGGTCCTAGGTCTCATGTTTTAGTTTTAATTTAATGTCAGCAAAATTCTTTAAAACTCTTGGAAATAAATTTGGTGTATTATAGACTTCAAGAGACTGTGAGGAGTTTCTAAGTAAATACAAAAAAGTCTCACTTTTAGATATATGCCTGATATGCCTCGAAATACACACTTTAAGATGAGTTTTATAGCATCAAAATAGGTTATCTATAAATGCTATTCCTTAGCCTTCCGGTTGGGTCGGACAGGTCTGGACTGGCCAGGATACTAAAACTTCGGGAACAAGACAATTAAAACTAGAGCAAATTTATATTATTTTATTATTTATATTACACGTCTTAGAGCACAGGGCTGTAAGTAGCGACATATAGCCGGCTACAAAGCTACGCTTCTAAGTTTTCCAAAATTGCTTGTGGTCACACATCAAAAACTACCGCTACGTAACCAGAAAGAGATACATTACCTCGTCGCTTTGCATCCTGTAAGTTGTTGAAAAAAGAAGTTGTAAAGCAATGCAGAGTTCTGAGGAAGGTCCAAGCTGCATTTATCACAACAAACACACGCTTTGGCTTGGGTCACGTCGTTTGGTGCGTTCCAGTTGTAGTCAGAAGTAGGAATTTCCACGTTTCGAGTAGGAAACTGCATCTGGAACATTCCCCGAAGTCGGAATTTCCTACTGGGAACTCAGTGAAACCTCGCCACCCCCGAGTTGACCATCGAAGATGGATGCCCCCAGTGTGGACAGTTATTTAGCTCCTGTAATAATCAATTTACTTGCATACACTGGGGTGTGTCGCCCTAGATCAGCTGTATGCATAGTATTGTTAGACTTATATTTACAAAAATGCTGCCATAGTGATAATCACATTCTTCATGTGATATTAGTGAACAACAACACAGGGCGTGCTAACAACAGCTAACAATAGCCTGGTAGATCGCCATGTTTTTTTTCACGACTTCAACTGGAACACCAATAAGTCGGAGATGATGTCACTCCCATTTCCGAGGTTACTGGATTGCAGCATTACGACAGTCGCCGCGCGTGCTCATGGGTAGGAGAGTCTTTATTTCGCCGGTAATAGATTCTCCTCGTAGCACCTTTAACCAGGTTGACTCCACAACCATGCAGCCTTAAACTATTTCTTTTGTGCAATGCTGGATAAAATGGAAAAGATCTTGATGTGAGGAATATCAAAGCAATGTATGTTTGACTTACTGTTTTCATGAAATAAGACAGACAATAGGAATTGATTGATGGGAAATTATCAAAAGCCTTGTGACAATGCATCCTAAAGAGAATTCTAGAAAACGTGAGGATAATTTATGCTTTTTTTGGTCCTAAGATCCTCTCCTTTTTGAAGATACTGTTTTTTGTGTTTAGTGTCTGTCTTATAGTTTATTGAATTTTGAATTTCTTGATAAATCATGTGTGCTGCAGGTGCTAATCCGTAAGAATAACCTCCAGGAGCCGTTCGACCCTCCACATTATGAGCTCTTCACTCTCAGAGATAAGGTTAGTTTAATTACTTTACTATCAGCTGTTTGTGCGAGAGACTCTTCTAAAAAACAAACTTAATAACATTATTCTTTGAAGGACATGTCTGGTGACCTTGGAGAGCTATCAGAGGAGCTTCAGTCCCTGCAGGCTCTCAGGAGGTCTTCGTCAGGCTCTCGATGCATTCATGAACACCACTGCGGCTCTCAGGCTTCTGTCAACTCAGTCAAAGCCAGTCAGGCTGCACGCTGCCTGGGGAGGGGATCCTTGGAGTTCCCTCCTTTCAGGGGGGACTTCCAGAGCTCCTTGCCACCGATGAGGGACCTGCACAGCAGTCTGCGGAAGAAAAGCTGGCCGAGTATGAAGCCGGGGCGGATACAGGGCCAGCATGGTTTAGGGGAAAGAGGACTGGGACGGCAGGACAGAGTGATGGAGGAGGACGAAGAGGAGGATGAAGATGGACGGTATGCTGTGTACGTTCGCAGAGCAGGAGGACGAAGAGGGAACTACGAAATGGCCCAGCAGAGATCTTTGTCCATGGACTTTTGAAGAAAAAAACATATTGGATAAACTGCAACTTTTAAAGAGACTGCCCAACTGTCAGGGCTGAAATCAACTCATGAACAGAAGAGAGGAGACCAAGTTTTGTTTTTCTCAGTGAGCTTCTTCATGATGAAAAAAAATGAGGGGATTTGAATCTGGACTTTTGTTTGTTCTCTTACTTCTGTCTTAGTGTAGTTTCTTGAATCATTGTCAAGATGGTCAGACATAGCCAAACAAACTAGGGGTGTAAAATGTGAATACAACAATTAGAGTGATTTGCAGGTAATTTTCTAACCACTAGTACACTATCAACTTAAAATGGTTCATGTTTAAACTGACCAATTTAATAGTTTTTGTAGAAATATATAGACTGTCAAATGTTTTGTATATTTTGTATATTACATAAATCAACATTCAACATGCTCCAAAAACAGTTGGGACAAGGGCACAGCTGGA
The DNA here is from genome assembly GCA_036419115.1 of Scarus forsteni. Classification (NCBI taxonomy): domain Eukaryota; kingdom Metazoa; phylum Chordata; class Actinopteri; order Labriformes; family Labridae; genus Scarus; species Scarus forsteni. Next base: position 2,308,952 of record JAZDUH010000245.1, on the reverse strand, counting down.
AAGATGTGGTATGCTTACTGTGACCATTCAACTGGTAACAGGTGATGATATCATGACAGGGCAAAAAGAGAGCAGTAATAAAGGTCCTATATTGTGGAAAACTTTGACTTTTTTAGTGCAAATTATATCCTTGGCCTTTCACAAAGCGTGTGGTCAAACCGAGCAGCGACCCCTGGGGCTGAAAGATGAAGCTTATGTGGAAGTGTCAATAGCAGCAGTTTTTTGAGAGTCCACTCGAGACTGCAGGTAACCTGACAGTTGTGTGTTTGGGTTCGGGGAAAAAATGGTTTTACACCCTAAACGAACATCCTAACATACGACGGAGGATTAGGGCCACGTTGAAAACTAAAAAAAAAAAGTAAGGTTACGAGAATAAAGTCGTTAAGTTACGAGAATAATCTCAGAAATTACGAGAATAAAGTCGAAAAGTTAAGAGAATAAAGTCATCTGCGGCTCAATAACTCATCAACAAAAGAACATAGTTCCAAACCAGACCCCTCTTTTTAATCACTGTAATGAAGACTGTGAACTATAAACTCCTTTTCCTCCAAACAAGCCCTCAATACGCTGCCGCTGATGGCTCGGAGGCTTGGGACCATCGGCAAATTACCATATTGGAGGAATATGGTGAAAGAAAACTGAATTACTTCCCCCATACTGAGAAATAAAGTCTTCAAAATCAAAGCAAATACAGAGGATCGTGTGTTATTTATACTAGGGGTCATATTTTCTTTCAGAGTTATGGATTAAAATATTTTACAGGACCTTCCAATTGAAAATAAAGCAAATGCCATCAAAGTAATGACATCTGGTGTCACTGCAACAAAAAACAGTTGTTATTACAGTTTTTATCATCATTACCTGTAAATGAGTATCCATCAATTTTTAAAAAGTCATGTGAATTACATAAAGACAGTTTCTCTTAAAATGGAGATTTAGTATAATATTGAAGAGATGTCTGATCATTAGTGTTGCTTTAGTGTCACTACAGTTACCAACAATAAAATCATTGCAGTTACTATTAGCCATGCATATTAATTAACACAATTAAATATTCAAAACATCATTTAAATCAAATCAAAACATTATTGCTGAAGTAAGAGCTGTAGTTCAAAGAAGAGGAGATCACCATTTATGTTCTGTTATGACTTGGTTGGCAGATCTCATTACTTTGATGGCATTTGCTTTATTTCCAATCAGAAAGTCCTGTAAAATATTTTAATTCATAAGTCTAAAAGAAAATATGATCCGTAGTATGAATAACGTACGATTCTTGTATTTGCTTTGATTTTGAAGACTTTGCTTCTCAGTTTGGGGAAGTTGTTCAGTTTTCACTATTCCTCCGATATGGTAATTTGCCGATGGTCCCTAAGCCAAATTTATATTATTTGGACACGTCTTAGAGCACTGGGCTGTAAGTAGCGATATATAGCCGGCTACAAAACTACGATACTAAGTTTTCCAAAAATTGCTTGTTGTCACTCATCAAAAACTACCGCTACGTAACTAGAAAGAGATACATTACCTTGTGGCTTTGCATCCTGTAAGTTGTTGAAAAAAGAAGTTGTAAAGCAATGCAGAGTTCTGAGGAAGGTCCAAGCTGCATCACAAAGAACACATGCTTTGGCTTAGGTTACGTCTTTACGACAGTCGCCGCGCATGCTCATGGGTAGCAGAGTCTTTATGTCGCCGTAATTAAATTCTCCTCATAGCACCTTTAAAGAGAGGGCACACCAAAATCATAAATAGTTACAGAGAATTGGCTGAAGAAGATGTGATGAAACAATGGTAAACATGCTCCTGTCACAACTTCTTGGGGAAAAGTTAAAGGTATAAAAAGAGAAATTGTGTTTATTCCCACAAATAATATTTATTAATATGGTCATTAAATGTTTTTCACTGAGCTATATCCAGCTTATTGGATTAAAGTACATCAAATCACTGTTTTTGATCCCATTTTTACCATAATCTTTTGGAATTGAGGTTAGTATGTGTGATCTGTGTTTAGAGAAGGGCAGATTATGTTACAGTTTAATAATCTTGATGATATGTTTTGTTAAATATACTCTGTTGTAAAGCACAGAAACATGATGAAATATGATTTCAAGCAGTGTACAGGAAGAGCGATCTCATGGAGGTACCGCCGCTGTGTTAGCCGCCTAGCAGCACCGCCCCAGGGAGGATGGAGGTACCACCGCTGTTGATGTGGAAATGTGGACGAGCTCAAGTCAGGGCGCAGGAGCCAAGAGCTGCGTCTGTCACCCACTGTGATCCTGTTTGTGAAGCAGGTAAGTGCAAAAAGTTGTAACTGAAAAGTGATTTGTACCAATCAAAAATAGCAAATATATATCTGAGGGAAGGTTGTAATCAACCCAAATGAAGACATGCTTGTCTGTTTTTCTTTGACAATTTTCAACCAAATATGTGAAAGTATTTTTTTAAATGACTTGAACTTAGTGTGTAGAATCTGATTTATACCAAATAATCATACCTCCATGAATCCCCTTCCTATTTAATGTTTTGCAGTTTGATAGAGGGGATTATACTCAACCATTTTCAATATAAATAAAAATACAATCTTCAGGTATAAATATGGGACATTCTTTTATTAAATTTCTCCACATTGATGCAGTAAAAATGTTTCATATGAAGTAATTGTTGTCTTCTATATGTGGAAGTCAAATATGCCACCCATAGCCAGGAATTATTAAGCGCTGTTGTTGTTCCTGTTTCATCTGAAAGAGTACTGCACATGCGGTGACGTCAACGTTTCATCCTGAAACGCTTCGGTTCGGGTTTATATGGATCTGAATGGAGAGCGTTTTGGAAGCTTTCCACCCTGGACCCGTTTTCAAAAGTTACTGTTTTCAACGCGTTTCCATATAAACACAAGGCCAAAACGCAATGAAAACTTATCAGATTTGACCGTTTTTGGCACCATGTAACCTGAAAACGGTCAAATCCGATAAGTTTTCATTGCGTTTTGGCCTTGAGTTTAGATGAAAACGCATTGCACTTCGTCTGAAAACAGAAACTTTTGAAAACGGGCTCCAGAGTGGAAGCTCTCCATGCAGCTCCGTGTAAACCCGTATCAGAGAGTTTCAGGGTGAAACGCTGACGTCACCGCATGTGCAGTACTCTTTCAGATGAAGGCTGCACGCGCATACTAGGAACAACAACAGCTTCGGCCGTCTGCCGAGTAACGTGTGAGCCTCTTACTGTGCTTGGTTTGTTATCCAGACAAAACTATTCAGACAGATTTGTTGTCAGAAAAGAAACTCTTGCGTCTCTGTGCGTCTATTCACCGTTGTTGTTTGTGAAAGTTTTTCTTCTTCGTTAATGTGTTGTAGCAGCACTGCCTCTCTGCAGACCTACACCGCCATTTACTGAACCAGCATGCACATTACAGTGGATTCACTCGTCTCCGAGCGTCGTCGTCTGAACGCAGAAGAATTTGAAAACGCAAAGGACAAATTTTTGCGTCTTTAAATCAGTAGTGACCGTGTGAACGCAACCTAAGATTTACAGCACATACATATCTCGAACGTGCGTTTTATTCAGTATCTCGTATGTACGTTTTATTTAATTAAAATTAGATATTATTTTCCATTTAAAAAAAAACATATTTGTCACTTGTCCACTTACATTAGTTCATGAGGGAAAAAAAATCTGACAGCTAATTTCAGCTTGCTGTAAAGATTGGTTTCATTAAGACATGGACAAGTGCTAATGATGCTTTTATTCAAGATATGATTACATCAGCTTCAAGTAAAGAAAACATAATTAAGAATGATGGGAGTGCTAATGATGCTTGGCAAGTGTTGATGATTAACATAATATAGCCTACTTTGAAATGAATCAGAAATAGAAAAAGTCAGTAGTTTGGCAGCAGAACTATGAAGCTAGAAAATTCATGACTTTGAAATGATACTAACAGAAATGAGTCATGTTACAAAGTGATATATAAGGTTCATTGTTTTTAAAGCAGCAAATATTGATACAGTAGAATTAAAAAGTGATTTAACCTGATATTACAGCAGCAAAATTATGAAAGAGGTATTGTTTAAAAATGAAATATAGTGTAAATTAAAAAAAATAATTTAAAAATAAATAACATTTAGAAATTAATTGCTAAATAACATGAGATTAGAAATTCTTGTCTGGGCCAGAGTGACAGTACAGAACAAAAGCAAGAAGTGACAAAAGGAGAATCTAAAAGGAGACTGATCCTGACATTCAAAAACACCCCGATATACCTGAATTCACCCTGCACTATATTGATTATGTCTTTGTGTATGCCACATTTGAAGAGAGGGGTGTTTTTTTTAGTGTATCTGGGCAAAGTACAAGCCTATGTTTTCTTTTAACTTACCTTAGTTAAGTGGATTTCCTGCTTTGCTCAGTGCTGTGACCTCAGGTCCACATTTGTCCAGCAGAGGGCTCTGCTGATCTGATAACAGCAGACAGTGTGTTTGCTCTCTCCAGATAGACCTGATTCTACACTGAACACTCACTTAGATCACCAACACTTCAAATATACAGAACATCAGAGAACCAGCCTGTCAAACAGGGGTTTGTTTTTTTTCAGTCTGAGAGGATATTTGGACCAGAGGGGTCTGAAATATGTGCTGAGAGAGGATCAAACAGACACAAGGACAGAAGCAGGTTTGGTGGACAGACAGAGAGACAGAGGGACAGGAGGAGACATGAAGACAGAGGGAGAGATGGTGCTGGGTGGTGATTCTCCTCTCAGCCTCCTCTGTGTCTCAACTTGTCTCTGCTAATGACCCTGTCTGTTGATTCACTTCAGGCGCCCCACAGCTCCCCATTCAACCCCTATGAATATGATCGACCTCAGCACATATAACAAGAAAAAAATGTTTTTTGTTACTTGTTAAATCCCCACAGCTATTGAAGTAGGCACAAAATGATGTAGACTTTTAAAGAAGAAAAACAATGATTTTCAATGGTCTTTATTTTGCTATTTTAACCTTTTATATGGGGAGTCAGTGGATGGATTCATGAAAAGAGGAAGACAGAGCAGGAGAAGAAACAATGCAAAAGCATTCCATTTTTAGGTAGTGCTTAAAAGCAGAGTTTCAGGAGCAGGACCACTGCTCAGCCACACCTCTTTCTCTTTCCCCTCCCTCCTTCCCCTTTCTTTCCTTCTTGCCTTAGGACCTTAAAAGGGGGGCCTGTTGTGGCAGGGAGCTGTGGAGGACTCCCAGAGAAGTTTTGCCGAACTGTCTTCGTCTTTACGTATCTGCTATAATGCTTATTATCCACTTGCATTATTCACGAGTAAGGACCACACCGTCAACAGGATGAATTTGACAATTATTTATTGCGTACAGTGGATAACAGACAACATAGTGGGTACGTGAAGCGTATGACGGTTTGGGGAAACTTCTCGGGGAATTTTAGTCAGAGTTCTGGCATAATCTAACCCCTTCTTTAAGGCCTGAGGAAGGAAGAAGTTTTAGATAAGGGGAAGGAGGGAGGGGTGCGTTGAGTGTGCGAAACAAGAGGGAAGTGAAAGGTTAGAATTTATAGGAACACAGGAAGAGGCGTGGTTGAGGTGTGGTCCCCTCCTGAAACTCTACTTTGAGCTCCACTAAATGTCAAATTCATCCTGTTGACGGTGTGGTCCTTGCTCATGAATGGTCATCTCAGGAAGACTCGTGACTTTGGAAACTGCATGCACTTAGAGCTGAATCTAGAAATGATAAAAATCAAATCATGAAAATTAGTCTTTATCAATGGAGACAATTTTGCTAGCATTGTTATTCTTGGTCATTCAAATCATTTTGTATTATTTGTTCAATTTATTGAATGTTTCCAGACATTTATGTTGTGCATGCTTGCCCAGAACACCTATCATCTACACCAGGGGTGGGCAACTTTAATTACCAAGAGGGCCACATAGAACCATTTTTTCCAGCCTGAGAGCCACATTTTTACAATTTTCAGAAACTCTCGATAATGAAAAAGAATGTTGGATAAACAACAGATTTTGTTTTGCATAATCAAATGAACTTGATACAGAATTCAAGCTAATTAAGCTAATAAACATGGAATTAAAGCCAATGAAGATATTTTCAAATCAATAAAATGATGTGTTTTCCAAATTTTTAAAGCTCAAATATTTTGCTGCTGCCACTTTTAAATATAATATTGATTAATACTTGATATAATGTTAAAGGCTTCATGAAAGAGATTTAGACACTATAAGAGCAAAGTAAGGTTGTAAATAACTTACAAAAGATTGTATAGAATTATTCCTCTTGGATATCTGAGTTTTCTTCAAATTTCCAACTACTGGTTTTTGGGAATGAATGGCAGGCCACATTTAGTGATGTGGAGGGCCGCATTTGGCCCCCGGGCCGCCACTTGCCCACCTCTGATCTACACCATCCTCTCTGCCTTCATGAGCTCTTTTGTGCCAATCAAACACATGCATGTGACATGCAGTGTTTCCCACACACCTCTGTTGATGCACAAAAAGTTGGCTGCTATTTTGTTTAATTCACCAATTTTCTGACACCTTAGCAAAAACGTTTCCCTCAGTCAGTAGCAGTGAACTAAATGCACCACTTATTGTTCAGTTATTCAGTTATGCGTGACTACTCACCCTTTTTATAACACTCAAGGTGACTGTGAACCATGCAGTGTTGTCTCTATACCCCGTATGCTGAAACACATCAGAAAAAGAACATCTTTGATAATAATCTATTCATACTAGTTTTTTTACTGAATCTCGATCTGATGACCTACTGCATGTTTTTATCATATATGTCTAGACCACATTTTTCTGCTATCAGCATACAGGTCATATCTGTGTGAGACTGGTCGGTACTGATCATAATTAGTGTGGTCTGATGTTTTTGAAGGATAAAGTGTCTGGGACATTTTTAATTTCAAAAACTTCCAACATGGGCTTGTGAAATGATCGTGGGTGCTCAGATGGAGAAACAGTCCTCTGCTGTATCCAGTACCGCTGCTTTACTGCAATGGAAATGCTCAACCTGTGTCATTTAACCTGTGTAGGCATCCTATCATCTGTGCTACAATGATAGCACTTGACCTTAAACAGTTAAATCACACAAACACAGTTTATGTCTTTCAGATCAGATGTAAAATAAAGCAATAAAATTCCTCAGGTGATTAAATGAGTAATAAGAACATTACAGAAAGTAACTGGAGTAAGAGATCTGATTTTTTGCCTCTCAAATGTGATGGAGTAGCAGAAAAAAAAAAAAATACACAAATTACACAGATAGGTAGCTCACATATTGCTATTACATCTTTAAGCAATAGTGCCATGATAAAGTTACCATCATGATATGATTCCCTGAAAACCCACACCTAGCACTCAGAATTATGTTGATATCATATACCTCCGCCAAGGAGGTTATGTTTTCGGGAGAGTTTGTCTGTCTGTCTGTCTGTCTGTGAACATAAATAACTCAAAAAGTGATGGATGGATTTTGATAAAATTTTCAGGAAATGTTCAGCATGGGAAAAGGAAGAACTGATTCGATTTTGGTGTTGATCTGGATCAGCGTCTGGCTGCCATGGCGAAAAATGTGATTTCTGTGAATAACTACTGAACTGAAATAGATATCATTATGAATCCAGTTACCAATGGTATGTTTTCATGATCAAGGAATCTAAATATTTACACGAATTAAAGGTAGGACTAATATTTATGATGGAAATCACAATATTGGAGAGTACTGTGGCGCTGGCAGAGGTCCGCGCTCTCGGAGTGCTTTTCTACTTAGTAGAAGAGTTTTTGAGCAAAAAAGATTGTTAGCTAATGGTGATTATCTGGATCGACACCAAAATCCAATCATTTTAAAGCTGGGTCATTACCAACGTCTTCTGAAAATTTTAGTAAAATATGTCCAGTAGTGTTTGTTTAATCTTGTAAACAGACAAACAGACGAACATACGTCACCAAAAACATAACCTCCTTGGCAGAAGTAAAAATATACAACATACAAAACAGAAATGTCGGCCCCCGGGGGTTAAGACAAAGGAGAGCCTTGAGTGAGGAGAAGTGAGGGAGCTCCTGCTTGTGATTTGAAATGGCATGCCAGTTTTCATTACCATTTGTGGCACTTTGAGGTCAACTTGAGATAATAAAACAGAAATGTTGACCTTTTGTAGCCACTAAAGCACGTTGGATACAAACTACAACACATCTAAGACAATTGTGAGCTGTTTGCTCATGGAAGTCAGACTGTCTCTTTATCAATGTAATTAAAACCACTACACTGACTTGTATTTCCCTCATAAAGTCAAGAGAGTCTTAAATTAAGTTATAGTGCTTTAAAGATATCCAAATGCTGACCCACATCTTCACAATGCGCACAGACTGTCTCTCTTTCACTGATGTGCCCTAAATACAGAAAATGTGTCAGCTGGTCGTGACTGTTCTCATCACTGAGCGGCCACTGGACCATTCTAGTAAAAAATGAATTTTAGCTTGTTTAGAAATTGCACAGAGGAAGAGACAAATGCAAACAAAAACATTTAATACAACGAAACACAAACAACCACGGAGGAGACAACACAACAAAAACAGGATAAACAATACAGCAAATAAAAAAAAAAATCAACAACATATGAAGCAACCAAGTAACAAATGAAATAAGAAAACAAAGTTGGTACAATCAAAAAACATCAACAAATGACAAATCACAAAAAACTGTTGCAACAGAAATGAAAACACAGCTAAAATTAAAAAAATACACAAAATTGTAACAAATTTCTTTTGTAAAGACATATATGATTTGTTATAATGCATTCACATTTACATTTAATAAGGCGTTATGTTTCAAATGTAATGTTTTATTTGCTGCTCTGTTGTTGGAGTATTTATTTAATTGTGTAATTATTGGTTTACTTTTTTACTAAAATTCGAACAGGTGTTTTAATTGTCGTCATTTTCACTGATCTCGTTTTGTTTGTTGTGTGCAGCTATATGTAAAAGATGTATTTTACTGTTTTGTATTCTCATTTTTGTGTTTTTATTAGTAAATGTGTTTTTACATTCTGGTGTGTTCATTTGTTGTTGGATGTCTGTGAATTTTGTGTTGTGTGTAGGTTTTTTGTTGTTGTCTCTCCTTTGTTTTTTATGTGCCTGTGTTGTATTTTTATTGCTAGAGTCTTTTTTAGGGTTGTAGTTGTATTTTTTAATTGTTAGTGTCTTAACTTATCCGCTGCTCCTTTCTATCCTATTGTGATTTTTATTTTCTCAGTAACCGTGTTTTCTTACTTACGTTTAAGGTTTTTGTCATTATGCTTTTTCTTTGCTGTTGTGTTTCCTTTTAAATTGTCTTGTGATTTAAGTTTTTTTTTTGTTTGGTTTTATGATTTTGACTATCTCCATCAAGGTTAGGTTATGTTTTTGCCAGCATTTGTTTGTCTGTTGGTTTGTTTGATTTTCTGTTAGTTTGTTTGTTAGCAAGATTAAGCAAAAAACTACTGTACAGATTTTGTTTAAAGCTGGGGTCGGCGATTTTGGAAAACTAGCATGCACGCGTGCGGCTGATATATCCAGAAGACTGATACAACTCCAAACCCTCAGCACAACATGTTTGTTTTACACTACACCAAGTCACGTCTCAGTCAGCAGTAAGAAAACACCAAACAAACATGTAAAGTTAGCTAGTACTCACAGCCGATGTTGACTGGGGTATAGGTAGTTCCTTTGCCATTCTCCACATAGCTGTCAAATCTCCCGTTTTGGCCATGAAACTACCGTATTTTCCGTATTTTATCCTCTTTTCCGCCGTCCTCCTGTATCAATATTCACCCGTAAGTCTCCCGTGTGATGATATAATAAGAAAAACATTCCTCTGCCTCTCCAAACTGAACTCTGTCTCTAGCCTGAAGGGGGTGGTAATGCTCCAAAATGATGGATGCCAACAGCCGTAAAACCGAAGAAGAAGAAAAAGCCTCGCGAGAACATCCAGCTGCAGTAGCCTGGGTGGCAGCTATCGCGAGATTAGAGCAGCAGAACAAACTTAGAAAAACAAAGAGTTTATTTTAGATTTCTTGTAAATCTGTCTCGAAATGTGAGGGATACTGGAGCTTGGTTGGGGTTGTAGGACGGCTCACAGCGGGCTTCCCTTGTTTTCAAAGACAAAACTTGAAAGGTAAGCTTTCTCCCTCGGACTCTGATACATATGAGCTCGGCTGCCTATACGCACGGAGACTGTGCACGCCGGGAAAATGCACACGCAGCAGGCGGGCAGAATGGCGACGGGATTTGATTGGTTTAAAAACAGGTATCCCGGCATGATTATTGGTTGGGGTTTTCCCTGTTTTACTCCTGCTGTAGATAGCGGATATTTTTCGCTCTGTTTTAAGAACACATTATGAGTTGATTAACATCGCGTCATAAAGACCATTTTAAGGAGAATTAAAAAAAAGTGTATCTAAATCAAATCGCAGACCCTAGCTTTAATTTTCATTAACAGCAATCATTTTTGCTCAATTACTGTCTAACTAATAAAGATATCTAACATGATTTTAAGTGCAGGATGTGGGTTTTCAGGGTCAAGGAAGTATATTTTGATGGTAGCTTTATCATGGAACTCTTGCTTATAGATGCAACAGCAATATGTGAGCTACCTTGGTGGAGGTTTGCACTCTCCAAGTGCTTTGTAATTTATAATGTGTTTTTTAATGCATTTGTTTAAATCAGTAGTTATGTTGTTATATAATTAATTTCTTGTTTTTTGCATTGTTTTTGCCTCCCCTTTTTTCATTGAGTCTTCTCTTTTGTTGTGTTTCATTCATGATGTCATGGTTTATGTATCTGCTTAAATAGTGTTTTTCTCATTTTAAAGCTTTTGTTATGTTTTTTATTTAAATGTTTTGTGTGTGCTTTAATTTGCAGCAATGATTGTTGCACTCTTAGTTGATTTTTTGTTGCATTTCTCTGGTTCTTTTTTAATCGTACGTTCATCATATGGACCTCTCTTTTATTGATGCTCTACATTTGTCACAATTTTTTTGTTTGTTTTGTTGTGTTTTTGGTTTGTAGCTGTTTTTATATGCAGGTTTTTTTTCTCATCTTTTGCATGCTTTTTATGTTTTTGTGTTGTTTTGAGATGTCCTGTGCTTTTGCTAATATCTGTGTTTTCTCATGTGTTGTGTTTGTTTTTAGTTGCTGTTATTGTGTATTTTATGTCTCAGTATTTTTCTTATTTGTGGAAGATGTCTGTGTAGGTTCTCAGTCATCCAGGTCAAAGCTGTGCCACTTTGAATAACATTGGATAATGTATGGAAGAGGTCCTTTATTTGTATTTGTGCATACTCGATCTTTCACTGAATACTGAACACGTCATACATGGATGCACGAAACAGGTTGATATAATGCCAGCAAATGCCACTGTGTGTTCAAACAGAAACAGAAACACGTGTCGTCTCTTCAGAAATATGTCACTCAAGCATGCTGGTTGGAATTTCTTGAGTTCAGTGTCACGCTGTGTTGTGTAATTTAATTATGTAATTGTTAAATACACCAAATTTTTTGCCACCAGCACACCCATCATTATGAAACAAACTCAGTGTATAATGTGCTCAGACAACCCTGAGGACCTTGAAGACGTTCAACTCCAGACAGGCTTAATCCCTTCCATTTCATAACCAACAGTTGGTAATGATAACATGAGGATGATCTTTCTATTCATGGTTGTTGTTGATCATCCCACCAAAATACATACCTTTACAACCATACAAAAAGGACCCTCTTGAAAACAAGAGGCCTCAAGGAGCTCTTGTTCAATGGTTTCAGCAAAGAAATGTGAATAAGGACACATCTTTTGAAAATTTAATTTTAGTCGATTTGTCTTAACCCACCCCTCTACCTTTCTAAATCTCTCAAATTTTTTTATTTATTATTTATTTGATGTGGACATAACAATTACATTGGACAAACCAGGTGCATTGTTTTAAGTGATTTAGCACGGGTGCTAATTTACAACACTTGTCCACAGGAGGCTTTTATAATTAAAGAACAAAAATAAAAATGTAAATAAGATCAAGTAGAATATATATATATGTGGCATAGATCTACTATTTTGTAAAGCATCTCGAGATAACATTAGTTATGATTTGGTGCATCACAGATAAAGATTGATTGATTGAATATTTTAGTGTAGTCACAGTTCACAGTTAATTAGTCCCACATACTGAAAACTAGATGGACTTATGGTTAATGAAGAGACAAAATGTGCATTTATACCATGTTCACAGCAAAGAACAATCCAGCCAAGTGAAAATGACTAAGACAGCCTGTTCTGACCAGGGCTGGATCAGAGGAGTTTATAATCATGCCAAAATCCAACATCTGAGTAGACTTTTAGCAAAAATCTTCAAAGGCCATCTGGGACTAGCATAAACTTGTTTAAAAGCAATAAAATATACGACTTTGAACTTAAAGGTGCTATGAGGAGAATCTATTTGCGGCGACATAAAGACTCTGCTACCCATGAGCACGCACAGCGACTGTCGTAATGCTGTGTTCCAGTAGCCTCAGAACTGGGAGTGACATCATCTCCGACCTACTGGCATTTCAGTTGAAGTCAGAAATAAACATGCCGATCTACCAGGCTATTGTTAGCTGTTGTTAGCACACCCTGCGTTGTTGTTCACAAATATCACATGAAGAATGTGATCATCACTATGTCAGCATTTTTGTAAATATAAGTCTAACAATACTATGTATACAGCTGATCTAGAGCGACACACCCCAGTCAGAAGTGCAAATAAATTGATTATTACAGGAGCTAAATAACTGTTCACACTGGGGGCATCCATCTTCCATTGTCAACTTGGGGGTGGCGAGGTTTCAACGAGTTCCCAGTAGGAAATTCTGACTTCAACTGGACGTTCCAGTTGCAGTTTCCTACTCGGTACTTGGAAGTTCCTACTTCTGACTACAACTGGAACGCACCAAAAGATGTGACCCAAACTAGTATGTTGAGTATGTTGTTATGCTAATTAATGCAGCTCGGACCTTCCTCAGAACTCTGCATTACTTTACAACTTCTTTTTTCAACAACTTACAGGATGCAAAGCGAGAAGGTAATGTCTCTCTTTCTAGTTACGTAGCGGTAGTTTTTGAGCGTGACAACAAGCAATTTTTGGAAAACTTAGTATCGTAGTTTTGTAGCCGGCTATATATCGCTACTTACAGCCCGGTGCTCTAAGACATGTCCGAATAATATAAATTTGCTCTCAATTCAATTGTCTTGTTCCTGAAGTTGAGTATCCAGGCCAGTCCAGCCCTGTCCAACCCGACCGCAAAGCTAAGGAATAGCATTTATAGATAACTATAAATGCTGTAAAACTTTAAATGCTATAAAACTCATCTTAAAGTGTGTATTTGGATCAGGCATATATCTAAAAGTGAGACTTTTTTGTATTAACTTAGAAACTCCTCACAGTCCCTTTGAATGATTTATTTTGTCTGAGTTTAGAGATGATGAGACAGTACTGGTAGGCACTTGAGTTTTTAAGATACAGTTTTGGACATCGTCCTGTAGGTACAGTATATGCCTTTGTTATTGTAAAGACATTATTCAGATTGTTTGCTCTCTTACTGGGGTTGATTTTAGCTAAATTAGGAAATGCCTTTGTCTTGGGCCTACACATTACCAAAAAAAACAGACCAGCTGTTTAAGGGGATCCAACGTTGATGTGTGATCTCCAGTTTTATTTCACAAAGTATTGAGGCTTCCTTCCTGGCTTGCTACCACCTCAATTTGACAAAAAAAAAAAAAAAAGTAGCCAAACTCCATTGAAATAAAGTAAGCATATACAGTATCTTTTCATCTTTCTTACCACTATATTAGCAAAGTTTATCCTTAGAAACAAAGTCTTATGATGCTAACCATAAACAGGCTGACTATGTAGAACATGTAAGATTGTGTTAGATAATTCGATTTAGGTCAGCTTTTGCAGAGAGTTTGCCAAATCGATCTTTTCATATCAGCTATGAGGCAATGATTTTGACGGCTTTACTTATCATACATAAGTGTCTTTCCCTTACGTAATTCAAAGCTTACGCAAAGAAAAAAAAAACATAAAAGGGAAACACCTTTTATCTAAATAGATAAAACACCTTCAGACAACCATGTCTGCAAATCTCTTTCATAGACCATTGTTGACTAATGGATCCATTGACCTAGCAACCTCTTAGCTGTAGCTGGGCTACTTCCTCTTAAGCAAACTTTACCCCAGGAAAAGTTTTTTTGTGCTCTTTGTTGAAATTATGACCATGATCATTCCTGCCAAGGTGGTTATTTTTTTGTCAGCATTAGCTATTTAGTAAGTTTATTTGTTTGTTGTTGACAACATAAAGTTATGAACTGAATTCAATGACATCATCAGGGAACATTTGTCATGGCTCAAGGGAGAAGTGATAAGACTTTGGTGGTTTTCTGAATCTGGTTGCAGATCCAGGATCTTTTTCAAGGTTTTTGTAACAGTGCAAAGGGAATTTTTCACTAGTTTTGACAATGACTCACCCGGCAATGCTGGATATGCCTTGGTAGAGGTTTGTGCTCTTGGAGCACTGCCTCTGCCAGGGAGGTTGAGTTTTTGCCTGTTTGTTGTTTTGTTTCATTGTTTGTTAAAAGGATAACTCAAAAAGTTAAAAATGAATTTGGGTTAAATATTCAGGAAATACTGATCAAGGTACAAAGAAAAAGTGATTTGATTTTAGAAGTGATCCAGACAAGGATGTGGATTCAGGAGCTTCCCAGGGATTTCTTAAAGCTGGTGTTGGGGATCTTCTTTAGATACACTTTTTGTAATACTGGTTAAAATGGTCTTTATGACCCGATGTTAATCAACTCATAATGTGTTCTTAAAACAGAGCGAAAAATATCCGCTATCTACAGCAGGAGTAAAACAGGGAAAACCCCAATCAATAATGATGTCGGGATACCTGTTTTGAAACCAATCAAATCCCATCGCCATTCTGCCCGCCTATTGCACGTGCATTTTCCTGGCGTGCACAGACTCGGTGCGCGAGCTGAGCTCATACGTATCAGAGTCCGCCGGAGAATGCTCACCTTTCAAGTTTTGTCTTTGAAAATAAGGGAAGCCCGCCTTGGGCCGTCCCACAACCCCAACCAAGCTCCAGTATCCCTCACATTTTAAGACAGATGTACAAGAAATCTAAAATAAACTCTTTGTTTTTCTAAGTTTGTTCTGCTGCTCTAATCTCGCGATAGCTGCCACCCAGGCTACTGCAGCTGGACGTTCTCGCGAGGCTTTTTCTTCTTCTTCGGTTTTACGGCGGTTGACATCCATCATTTTGGAGCATTACCACCCCCTTCAGGCTAGAGACAGAGTTCAGTTTGGAGAGGCAGAGGAATGTTTTTCTTATTATATCATCACACGGGAGATTTACGGGAGATTACTAATACAGGAGGACGGCGGGAAAGAGGATAAAATACGGAAAATACGGTCGTTTCATGGCCAAAACGGGAGATTTGACAGCTATGTGGAGAATGTCAGAGGAACTACCTATACCCCAATCAACATGGGCTGTGAGTACTAACTAACTGTACATGTTTGTTTGGTGTTTTCTTGCTGCTGACTGAGACATGACTTGATGTAGTGTAAAACAAACACGTTGTGCTGAGGGTTTGGAGTTGAATCAGTCTTCTGGATATATCAGCTGAGCGTGTGCATGTGAGCGGGGGGGCAGGGGCTAGGCGGAGCCCTGAGGAGATGCTACTTTCAAATTCATGCTAGTGTTTCAAAATCGCCAACCCCAGCTTTAACATTGCTGGGTAGGGCAGTTGTCACATTTTCACGAGTAACTCAATAACTTCTTAACAGATTTTGATGACAGTTTCAGGGAATATGGGAGTATCCAAATTCAGATGTAGATCCAGGACTTTTCCCAATTTTTATAACTCAACCAATATTGATGGACATGCCTTGGTAGAGGTTTATGCTCCTATATCACTTATGTTTTCTTTATTTCTACATGGGTAAGGAGCTGACAGCATAAGACTAAGTCAGATTCAGCATCAATAAGGCAGGTTCTGACAAAGGACCATTTGTGCTGATTCTCTTTCTTGAAACTCATCTGTTCAATTCCTTTATGATAGAAGTCATTTCTTATAGTATATAAGTTGTGTTGTTCCTGGGCAGGTGACTATGATACCACAGAGAAAAAAATCCAAACATAGAGTTTTTTCAGCAGTGCAAAAGGTAAATGAATGACTCAGGTGAGCGCTTACATAACACTCTGTTTGTGAAACATTCACAGCCCGCCTCTGAGACACACATGCTTAAACATGAGAGTGAGATATTTGAACATGAGATTGCACTGATCTTTGTTCCTGTACCTGTAAACCATCTTTTGTCTGAAATGTCTGAGCCTTTCAGCACATACTGTACTGCTCCTATAGCGCATATGCTTCTGAGACTGAACCCTATTATCAGGTGACACGTGCTTCTGCCATGACACGGCAGGAACTGAAATAATATGCAACCATAACATGTTTTGAAAGAGAGAAACCCATGCAATAATTTATTAAAGCCTTAATGAGTCCTAAAAGCTTGAATGAATGCAGCAAAAGTATCTTTAGTTAAGGAATGTGTGGTTGATATGTGCAAAAAGGGAATAGCATGTTTTGTTTTGTTTTTAATTACAGTGCTGCATTGTGGGATGTATACTGAAAAGTCCCAAGCATTTACCGGTTACTGAGCTGGGAATTAGAAGCAATGATAAATTAAAAGTGACTATTTTGAGCACTAGAGAGCATCATCCAGTAATTTCCCAATAGAACACTGGACTTTTACAGTCATGTCCATTCAGATTACTCTGAAATAACTTTTTCACATAGAAAACTATTCAACTTAAGTGTGGGAAAGTGGTCGTGTGGTATGTTTATAGTAAGTAAAGATAATTTTACTGCAGTATTTTTGGGATACCGTAATATTAAACTTAAGTGTTGTAAAATCCCAGTAACTTTGGTGAATCTACAGTACTCTGTAGTAATATTACAGTATTATACTCCAATGCTACAGTAACATTATGTCTGAGTCATTGTAAAAATATATTAAGTGTTGTAAAATAACTGAACTGTTGTGACTTCACAGTACATTAAGTTTACTTAAATTTTATTGTGATATTATGTCTGGGCCACTGTAAAATTACTGCAAAGTGTGGATAAAATTAAAGTATTATATTGTGAAATTCTTTCGTAATTCTGTAAAATATAATTTACTGTGGATTTACATCGTAATTTGCAGCATTTATGTACTAGGGTTGCTTTGAAAACACACCTACTTTTTCTAATTTTTATCTATCCTATTGTGCGCATAGCTACACTATCCTGTGAAATCACTGCAGTTTTTTTGCTGATAAACTGAAAGTTATGACAGTATTTAAAAAAAAAATCACTCTAAGTTCTGCATCAACTATTATAATGAACCAGCTTCGACATTTGCTGCCATTTTCACTCACTTTTTGCATTCTGATTTGCTAAAAATATCGTTGAAGATACTATTTTTGTTTTGTTTTTTTGTTTTGTATATTTTGTTTTATATATCTCATCTTGTGTAGCTTTCTCGCCAGTTCTGATGCACCCAGTTGCTTTTTTTAGGTCAATAGCAGGCAACCTTTTACACCACTCAATCGACCCATACTAGTTTTCAATCATTTATTGTTGTTTCTTAGCCATAGAATTCAAAACATGTTATAGAACAAATCATATCAAACAATTGTTAATGAAAAAACAAGCAAATATAAATATGTGGCACAAACACTTCAAAATAAACACAACACAAAAAATATGGAAAGCTACATTTGAACCTTACTTGTGAAAAGAATAGAGGCCAAAATACGCCATGATCTCTTATTTAAAGGCCCCATATTGTGCAAAATATATTTTAATAGTTTCTCCCCTACTGAAGTCATATGCCACCATATGAGAGATGCTCACTGAGCCAGATGTTTGTTTGGACCACAGCTTCAGTGGCAGGGACGTGTCTGTGCAGCGACAACAAACATAAAACACAACAGTGGAAAGCCAGAGCATCTGAACGTCTACTTCTCGAGAGGGTTGTGGTCTGACACAGCTCATGAGGACAAAGGAAATTTTGGCCATTAAACCTAACAGTGTGCTCTCGGAACATTTGAAACTAGTAAAACTTTTTGAGTAGGAATCAAGTATGGGACCTTTAGATTCATTTACCTGTTTTTCTTTTATCTTCAGTCTACAAAAAGAGCGTCCAGTCTTTTTTCCCAGTGGTATGTTGTATCACAACACAAAATTGTCTCTCATTGTCTTGGAAGTCCATACGGTGAGCTCCTCAGTGATTCCTCAAAAAATGCTTGGTGGTCATGGGACACTAATGGTGTATTTTCTCCGAGAACAGCTTCTGTGAAGTTTGGCCGTCTCCAGGCATACACCATACTGTTAAGGAAGCCTTGAAGGGACACACTGCCAGCCTGAAAAAGATAAACTATGTTGTAACCTGACAAAGGAAGTTTGAATCTGTTTTAATTTTGATATCAGATCGTCTGTGTACAGAAGCATAATTACATTCACATGAGTAGAAAATCTGTTTTGTGAAACAACGGGTGAATAACTCAGAATAACTCAGGATTTAAACTAAGTTACAAAAAGTAAGGCATGTAAATATTAATTAAGTGTTTATTAATGATTTAGGAATATTTTCAAACACTGTTATTAATTCTGCATTGATGCAGTAGTGAAGTATCAGTAAAACCATAATCACGACATTTGTTTACTGTCCATCAACACATTTATAAATGACTGACACATTAATAAAGCATAAGTATAGAATAAGGAAAATCTAAATGTTTAAAACAAACTCTTGAAAAAAGAAGATGGACGTGGAGCAAAATATCCTTTCTAATAGAGAAATTTGTAGTACTGTTATTTGTTTTTCTTTTGATAAAAAAGTGTGGTCCCAATCTGATAAAACCGCTTCTTAAAGCTATGATCTACGATTTGGAAGCTTGGTACATCTTAATAACACCGTTTATAAGGCCGTTATGGTCCTATGATCCGATCTACGCAATATAAAGACCAAAAAGAATTTAACCGCCGTTCCCCACGGTTCGGATTGGTCCGTGAGCCCATCCAATCCCCTGTCTCCCCTGCTCCACACCGTCCCCCCATGGTCCCACCTCCTCCCCACTACCTCCGTCATGTACCGGTGAGCAGCTAGCTGCACAGCTACTGAAGCGTCATGGAGCCAGAGAAGACCAGTACCAAAACCGGGAGGCCGCTTCTGTTGCCCTCCACATCGAAGGGAAGGAAACGTAAAAGTTTCCAGGAAAAGTAACTGCCACTTTCCAGGCTCAAGTAAGGAAGAAATATGAGCAATACAGGTCCCGATGGAGACTCAACATAGGAGAATTGTACGACCGGTCGAAAAAGCTGTAGGATGATTTGGGACTGAAAACTGATGCTGAGACAGCCGAATTCCTGTTGAACAGGTAATAACTTTGTTTACTACAGTGGGAGATGTCTGCTGAATAACTCTTGTTAGTCTGTGCCTATACTGGCTAATGACTGAACGTTGTTGGTCGGAGCGGGTAGGCTCTGTCAATAGATTTTAGCATAAGTTAGCCACGCATCATTAGCATTGTAAACTGAGCTGGTGAAGACACGCCGAGAAAGGTAAATCCTCGCCCACAATCGGCTCTGCTCTGATAAGCTAACAGTGGCGACACCAGACCCGCTTTGCCGCCAGTCCAATTGAAATGGCTACTGCTGTGTGTTACAAGGGGGATGACTGTCGTGTTTGTTACTTTCAACTATGAGAAATCTCATTTATCTTCAACGCCAGTGATTATTTTCTACCGGCTGGCTTCTTGCTCTATCGGAGGGGGTGTGTTGTTTGGAGGCGACACGAGCTGGGGGCAGGATCTTGGAACACGGAGGGGAGGGGAGGGGTGAGTGAAGGGAGGGCAGGCTGCATTTTTCAAATCTGTCTCAACCATGGATGTATTATAAGAACTGGATAGCGTGGCTCCGCCTTCCACCATGTAACGGATTTGAAGCCAGAATATCCCCCGTCAGGGCGCCGCCATTGTGCAGCCAGTAGAGAATCTCGACCATATTTGGACGCAGCTGTCGTAAACGGTCGCAACACTCCGCAGCATACGCCGTACACAATCATTGTGAAGCTGCCGTAAACCGTGGTCATTTTTAAAGTCTAATAACTAATAAAAAAGAAACTTTTCAGAAAAAAGAGGACTTGGAAAACACGCAGCCCAATAATACTTTAATGTCACCACAGCATACGGATGGGAGAAATATTTCTACGAGGTGTAATCATTTTTTGAAGTTTCACTTCGGCCCGTTCAGATGAATGGGGGAGACGGAGATTTGACCTATACTGCAGCCAGTCACCAGGGGGAGCAGTTTTCGTGGCGGCTTCAATTTTAGCCTAGCATCATGGCGTCCATGTTTTTTACAGTCTATGGTCTCAACAGCCAAACTGGTTTTCAGATCGTAGAACCTAGCTTTAAGCCGTTAGCATCCTTGCTAGCCTCTGTATGAGCAGTCCTTTACTGCTGTTATCTTACTGGTAGCTCCCTCTGCCTGCTTTAAAGGACGCTGATTGGGTCATGCCACTTTGTGCCGCTCACAATCGTTGTGGATTGGAGCTTGGCAAGATGGTTCTGCCTGTTTAAAGACACCAAATCGAGTATATCCATCTGCAGTGCAAGGTGCAAAACACTGCAAAATGTATTTTCTCATGTGATTGCAACATGCCTCTGTACCTATCCATATTTTTACCTGAATTACATAGAGGAAGTACAGGTTTTTCTGTTCGATGTTTGTGAACAACATCAGGCAGCTCAGCAAAATGAGGACCAGAACTACAGAGAGGAAAACATGGGGTGTCAGTCTGATTCTGAGTTATATTTGAAATGTCTCTCCAAACTGTTAAAGACCAGATTTTTGTGAGTGTACCTGGTGTCCAGCAGAACAAGATAACCATGATCATATTCCTTGCTGTAGAAAACACGCTCTTCAGTCTCCTCCTTGATTGTCCATCTCCCTCCACAGGAAAAATACCCTGGAGCTTGTGTCCTTCATACAGTTGACTGATATTATAGTACATTACCTAGGACAAGAAAAAAAACAATCAAGGCCTGCTTATACAAATGTCAGTATAGTTTTGAAGTCGTAAAATACATTTCAAATATAAAAGAACAAATAAATAAATCATGATCAAATGATTACATGCTTGTGTTTGACTTACAGAGCAGAATGTCAGCACTACTATCACAATCAGAACAAGAGAAATCCTGATGATTGAATCGTGGATTTTCTCCTTGAGGACAAAAAAAGTCATCACAAAAAGCATTGCACATTAGTTAAGGATGCTGAATCGACAATTCCCTAATCACAACCAAGTTTCATACTCACAGCATCAGAGCAGTGATCCTTCCAGACATGTAAGAACAAAATACAACTGTAGGAGAAAAGGGAAAATCAAAAACACAATCATAGGAAAAAATAGAAACTAAGATTTTCTTCAACAAAATCTTAATTAAATGTTTTGTACTCACCTTGTGCAGAATTCACTATTATTGGTGTTGGTCACACCCAGTGAAGAGTCAGCAGGTGTAATCAGGTCAGCCGTTGTTATGAAGGGGGTCAGCACATAAACCAAGTACATGGCAAAGGGAATCAGCCTGTGATGTCAGACAAATGAAGAATTAGATGTGCAACAAATAAAGGTAAAAGGATGGGGTAAGGGGCAGGTTGAAGACCAACCCAAACTTAGGCATAGGAAAATATTGTCAGTTGACAAAGAACTGATGTTTTTTGTTGCTTTTTAGATTAATTCAAGATTTTGAAAAGACTATCATTTTAAAAGTGGTTAAAGGTGCTATGAGGAGAATCTATTTCCGGCGACATAAAGACTCTGCTACCCATGAGCACGCGCGGTAACTGTTGTAACAACGTGACCCAAGCCAAAGCGTGTGTTTGTTGTTTTGTTCCTCAGACCTCTTCATTGCTTTACAACTTCTTTTTTCAGCAACTTACAGGATGCAAAGTGACGAGGTAATGTATCTCTTTCTAGTGACGTGGCAGTAGTTTTTGATGTGTGACAACAAGCAATTCTTGGAAAACTTAGTATCGTAGTTTTGTAGCTGGCTATGTATCTCTACTTACAGCCCGGTGCTCTAAGACGTGTCCGAATAATATAAATTTGCTCTAGTTTTAATTGTCTTGTTCCCGAAGTTGAGTATCCAGGCCAGTCCAGCCTTGTCTGACCCAACCAGGAAGCTAAGGAATAGCATTTATAGATAACCTATTTTGATGCTATAAAACTCATCTTAAAGTGTGTATACCAATCAGACATATATCTTAAAGTGAGACTTTTCTGTAAATACTTAAAAACTCCTCATAGCATCTTTAAGAAATTAGCCTGAGTAAAAAGCTAATGTCAGGTTTTTACAGAACTACATGTTGGGCTAACTTTGTTACAACATTTAAGCTTTCAACTTTTTAGTTGAAAAGTTAGTGTTCATTTTTAAATGCAGAGTTAAATTCAGGTGTTCACGGGCACCATGGTTATGACCTTAATCTTAATACGTAAAACTTTGTAATAATAGTAATATCTATTTAAAAGTAGTTTCTGTACCAGTAGTTTTGTCATGATTTCATTGTTCTAATACAGTTTTTGTTCATTTTGATGGTTTAATTTTTTATCTACTACTTTGGTGTTTACAGGTGCACTGAGGAAAATCCTATCGTGCCCTGAGCTCGTTCATGCTGGTTCACGTTAAATTAAGGCATCCCTATTTTGAGGTTCAAAAATTTGGCCGCCCTGTACTGAGCTGAAGTTCAGGCCAGCCTTTGCTTTGTTCCACCCTACTATGACTATGCCAACAACAAATCCAGCAGTATTTTCAAAGACAATCAAAAATTATTACTTTTAATGTCTACAATAAACTCTGCGATAATTGACACTTACCAGCAAATACATTTGTGAGACATTAAAAAGCCATAAAAGTCACATGTCAGGCATGTCCTGGTGTATTTTGATTAGCTGAATAAAGGTTATAATCTTCTAAAGTTGTGTTTACCACATAACTTCATTTAAGAATCTAATGACAATGTTATATAAAAGTCCCAAAGACTTTGAGACAGGGTCTAATTCACTTATGAGTTTTGGGACTTCTAACTGCAGTACTGTAAAAATACAAGAAGAAAACTCACCACACAAAGGCAAATATACACATTCCCCTGGTATTCCCTCTGCATTGGCTCTGTGAATCAAAGAGGAATACATAATTTACTAGTATGTAGAAGTGTGGAGTGTTTTTTACTTAACTTTACAGCTCTGGAGGACATCTACCTGTGATCCCTCGTCTTCATTGGGTCTTGTTCTCCACCCTTGAGTCGGGTTGTTAGACTTCCAAGCATAGACCATCACCAGCAGAAATGATATAAAATAAAATGTCTGCAACAGAACGGACAAACACACATATGACTAAATTTACCAAAGGTGAAGAAATACGACAAGGAGGTAAAACAAGGATTGAATTTGTTGAACAAGCAGAGGTCTCCTGATTCAGTTTGGTATGATGCATTAACACAGTGAAGACTGGGTTTTATTATATGGCTCTTAGTGTGTTTTACACATCTCCTCCACGTGATAGAGTACTTCTATGTGTAAGACAAAAAGTCTGTGGCATCAGGACTTCTACGTCTCCACCTGTGCTCCAAGAGCCCTACCCCTGCCAAGGCATTTCTGACACTATTTCCTGTGCTTCTCAGTGTTAACAAATCTGGACTGTCAAAGGGTCCACAAATTTCAAATTACTTAATTGTGACATAACCAGCCTTTCCTTGGAATTGCATCAAAATTTATTCAAAACCTTTTGAGTTATCAGACAGACAAACGCTGGCATAAACATAACCACACTGGCAGGAAAGAAATAACAGAATAACTTAAAGGAACTATTTTCACTTCAGTTTGTGCCAACATCTTAATCTCTCTACATGGATCAGAAATATTATGAGTTAATCTGTCCATAAGCCAACTTTTGCTAATTAGCATCCCTCATAGCAAAAAAAATTGAACTTTGTGACATAAAGTCACTTTTTTAAGCAATACAGCTGTGAAACATTTTTAAAGGTGCTATGAGGAGAATCTATTTCCGACGACATAAAGACTTTGCTACCCATGAGCACGCGCGGCGACTATCGTAAAGACGTGACCCAAGCCAAAGCGTGTGTTTGTTGTTTTGTTGCTAATGAATGGAGCTCGGACCTTCCTCAGAACTCTGCATTGCTTTACAACTTTTTTTTCAACAACTTACAGGATGCAAAGCGATGAGGTAATGTATCTCTTTCTAGTTACGTGGCAGTAGTTTTTGATGTGTAACAACAAGCAATTTTTGGAAAACTTAGTATCGTAGTTTTGTAGCCGGCTATATATCGCTACTTACAGCCCGGTGCTCTAAGACGTGTCCGAATAATATAAATTTGCTCTTGTTTTAATTGTCTTGTTCCCGAAGTTAAGTATCCAGACCAGTCCAGCCCTGTCCAACCCTTAAATAAGTACATGATTGTTTTTTTTTTACATTTTCCATAGTCCTTGAACAGTTTGTATTGTACACAAATATGATTTTAAACCCGTCATTGAGTTATTTTTTGTCTGCTTAAAAGAGACAAAATCTCACATCGAAATTAATTTTGCGCATGCTTAAAGTCACCAAAAGCATTTATTTCAGGGTTATGCTCATACTGCCATCTTCATCACTTTAGAGAACAACAATGCGAATATTACTGATCTAATTTTAAGCTAAGGTCTTTCTGGGTTAAATATTTCCCATATCTACATTTGGAAATAAATCCACAGTGTGCACTGATTGAAACTGAGAAACATTTTTTCTGTGTTTGTTTTCTGTAGAGTCAATATCCCCTCCACTCTTAACTTAAGTCTCTGAAAAGCAAAATCTCACCCCAGAGAATTCAGGAATTAAAGTGAAGGCATCTTGTGGGAGATTTCAGGAGCTTTTTAGGCTTTAGGCTTTTAAAAAAACAGGGATGGAAAGGGTGCAAATATATCCAAATATGTTGGATTAGAGAAAGGATTAAGTTAAAATGGTAGTCAGCTAGTTACAATAAAAAATATTTTATTCATACTGTCCTCAGAGCACTAAGTATTTTAAGTAAACTTTTCATTGCTGTGTAAATAGGACAACAGCCTGAGTGTGATGAGTCAACCAGTGATTTGCTCACGTATAGTAAAACATATAATAACCCTGACCCAGAAAGTAGAACAGCAGACATGCAGTTGACAGTCAGTGACCTGATATTTACAGTACAAAATCAGGTATTAAAGATACTGGTGAAAATGTGCTCTGGAGTTTTACATTAGCTTGTTGAATATAGACTGCCAAATACTGTATATGAATAAACTTTACATGAACAAGTTGCCTTTTTGTGACAACCCCCCATCATGTTTCTGATTCTTAAAGAGGACATATCATGCTTGTTTCTCCTTTTCACTATGCCAGGATGCCTGTAAAGCATTTCTGCCCTCAGTACAAGTCATTTAGTTCCTTCATTGCCCCACTATAGCGTTCTCAATATCCTCATTTTAGGCCATTATAAAGTGCTTGTTGAAACGCTTAGTCTCAAGGATTTCCTGCAGTTACCTCGCAACGTCTCAGCCCTTTGTGCTCTGATTGGTCAGTTCTATCGGGGGTAGAGCCAGCTTATCCTTCTTCTACTGTATTTTCCAGCAGACTTAAAGCAGCGACTGCGTATTGAGTCCCCCTACAGGCCAGAGGTGGTAATGAGTGAATGTGAGCTAGGGATCTATATACCCTTGCTGGTGGATGTGTTCCTCGGTGATGGTTTTGTGGCTAACGAACATCAGAGAAAGAAAATGTCGGACTCCGTAATTTTCTCTGGCCCCTTGCCCAATCTGACCAGTGATGATATGTATAGCCGCATGTCATCATTCAACCGCTGGCTATCGAGGTGGTGTCCAGCAAATGATGTGGGCTTCATTGACAATTGGTCAACCTTCTGGAGAAAACCTGGCCTGATAGGAAGAGATGGCATCCATCCTACTCTGGCTGGTGCATCTCTCTTATCAAAAAACATGGCAGAGTCACACTTATGACCTCTCAGAGATGAGACCATGTTGCAGAGCTACAGTCCTCCACGCTCCTCTGCGCTTGCTTTAGGACAGTTTTCCTACCATTACTGTTATGACGGTTGTGTTCATCACTTAGATAACTGCTATGGCTTTTGTAACAGTGATAAACATTATTCCATAGAGACTGTGTCAGTCCCCCGACCCAAAGTTCACTTAGATATTAACACAAAAACAAATAAAAGAGGTGTCAACCATAGAAATCTGATTAAAATAAAACCTTCAAATGTAGTGGCTTTAAAACATCAGAGAATCAGATGTGGTCTCTTAAATATTAGATCACTGAGGTCCAAATCTTTACTGGTGAACGACCTTATATCAGAAAATCAGATTGATTTATTCTGTCTAACTGAGACATGGCTACGTGACGAAGAATATGTCAGTCACGCAGCCATGACTGACATATTGTAAAGTGTCTTGAGATAACACTTGTTATGAATTGGCGCTATACAAATAAAGATTGATTGATTGATTGATTGAAGTGTTTTACCAGATTACTCCAATAAAAAGAAAGGTACCTCGTGACGTCATGACGTTTGAAATCTCGCGGACATCTCGCAATGACGTGTTTTCAGAGGCATCAAATCTCGTTCTAGGATATCAGAAAAAATACAATATCTCATTTTTTGAAAATTAAGGGGGTGTAAGGTCTTGTTTTCAACTTTATTATATTATATGTAAGTATTAAATCATGCATCAGCATGATATGTCTCCTTTAAGTTACAGAGCACTGAACCTATATCATTTCAGTATCAAGTTGTGATACCATCTAAACTGAAGTTAAAATTTAACAATGCTTCCATGACATTAAAATCTGGACAACCAACCTCCTCAAGCTGAACCGCAGCAAGACAGAGCTCATGGTTGTGGCCCCCAAGCCACTGCTCTGGAAGGCTGGGGATCTCCTCATCAGTGTTGATGGCTGTTCCATCAGCCCAGCCTCTGAGGTCCGCAGATTAAACATATTAAATCCGACACTAAATCAGCCTTCCACCATCTCAAAGACATTTCCCGTCTCCGTTCCTCACTATCGGACTCTGTGACAGAAACTCTAATCCATGCTTTCGTTACATCCTGGCTGGACTATGGCAATGGAGTCCTGTCCTAGCAAAACCCTGGACAGGCCCCAATATGTGCAAAACTCAGCTGCCAGGGTTCTTACTCGCACTAAACCCTGGCAGCACATCACCCCCACTCTCATTCACCTCCACTGGCTCCCGGTCAAGTTCCGCATTCATTACAAGCTCCTCTAACTCATCTACAAGTCCCTTCACGCACTTGCCCCCCAGTACCTGGCTGATCTCCTCCACCAACACACCCCATCCAGGAGCCTGCAGTCATCTGACACTGCCCCCACCCTCTGGAACTCTCTCCCCGCAGAAATTCGCAACTCTCCCACTCTGGACTGTTTCAAATCACTTCTCAAAACTCACCTGTTCTCCCTGGCCTTCCCTGTTTAAATGTTTAGCTTAGGTCCAAATCAGGTTTCCTGCTTTGGTCTTTGTCGTTGATTCTTATTAGTTTGTCCCCTCTACTGTGAAAAGCGACCTTGGTTTCCTTGAAAGGCGCTATATAAATTTCAGGTTATTATTATTATTATTATTAAAGCTTATATTATTTTAGCTCTTCATTTTTTCTTACTCAGCACTCATTTGCTATATAAAATGTTGCAACTTCAATTTTTCTCACAAATATCCTCTAAAAGTTAAACTTGCCAACTGATTTTACAGACTATTCCAATACAATGTTCAAAAAAGTGTTCACAAATGCTCCTTCATTTTGCAAGAATATAAATACAAAGATTTTACAGAGTGAAAATGTGACACAGCAGTGCTGCATTACACTTTTCATTGTAAGTCTAACACAGTATAATGCCTAACTGATAAACAACATAAATCTTGATGAAGTCCTGTTTCTAGGTCAAAATTAAGAAGCAGTGTTATAATGCAGACTACAATGAAACTTATATGATCCTTTGGTCTTGGAAATTATTGACACTCCCTCTGGAGAGCAGTAACAGTCAACATGTTCGGACCAAGACTTTGATAGTTAAGGATTGTACATTTGGTTTAATTACCTCCACCAAGGAGGTTATGTTTTCGGGAGAGTCTGTCTGTCTGTCTGTCTGTCTGTCTGTCTCTGAACAAAATAACTCAAAAAGTTATGGATGGATTTTGATGAAATTTTCAGGAAATGTTCAGCATGGGAAAAGGAAGAATTGATTCAATTTTGTTGTTGATCCGGATCAGAGTCTGGATCCGCCATGACTAAACATGCGATTTCTGTGAATAACTACTGAACTAAAATAGATATCATGATGAATCTAGTTTCTAATGGTTTGTTTTCATGGTCGAGTAATCTAAATATTTAGATGAAATAAAGGTAGGACTAATATTTATGGTGAAAATCACAATATGACTGACAACTGTGGTGCTGGCGGAGATCTGCGCTCCCCGAGTGCTTTTCTAGTTGTGTAAGATTTTTGGTTTGTTTGTGTTTGTTTTAAACATAGTTTAGATCCAACAAGTTTTTTTCATACTGTTTGTCATTTGGGATTTGTTTATAATTTGTGAAAATCTCAAGTTCTGTTTTTCTGATACTTCATTTTCAAGCAAATGATAAAAAAAAAATTCAAAACATAATAATGTGTAAAAAAAAAAGTTTCATCTTCTGCAGTCAGCAGACGTATTAAAATTGAAACTTCATGACATTTTTTGCAAGAGTTGACTACGTGACTCAATATGCATGAGTATCTAACAGAACTTAAAACCTTTATCTATAATTTAATGTCATTTAAGTTGGGTCTGCAAATATGATATACAGCTTTGACTAGACATCATACTTAAAAAAGCAATGTTTATTATGTTGAGCAAGTACAGTTAAATATGTCCTACTTTGAAAACAGAATCTGTATGATTACGTGAAGTCAACCTGTCAAGGAAAAATGTAACCGTTGGAACTCGGCTGACGGACATATAGTTCATGATGTTTCATTTATTTTGAGAAGACATACATTTGTTTTATTGGTTATAAAAAGGAGAAGTACAAATTCTGTTCAGGGACATGCTTTTATTAAACACTGCTTAAGTCACGGTGGTGGTATTAATGAAGTCTAATTTGTAAGGAAGTATCCGTTAAAATTTGTATTTACACAAGAAGAATGTTGCCATATTAATTTTTCTTCTAGACTAAAAACTAAAGTGAGATATTTGATGTTTTGTAGGTTAAAATTAGCCTTGCAGAGCAGACAGACCTGCCTGATTCTGAAATCCTGCAGGCCCGTCTTGCCAGCCTCGGTTGTCCAACGAATTCACTCGGCTGAATTTTTAACGGCCCAATCAGGGAAGAGAGGCAGGAGCAGCAGAATGCAGACGTGACGATAAACAGAAGTTGAGAACAGGCATGCCGATTAGCCTATTGTCCTCATGGCTTCTCAGTGAAACTTGGCGAAATCTGCCCTCCTCAGAAGTTTACTTGTAGGGATTGTCTTTGACGAGGTTCATGTCACAAATAAGTGTTAAATTGATCATGTGTGTGGTACAATTTAGTGGAAGACGGTAGTAAAAGGCCGTTAGCTGTTAGCAGCTAAGTTAGCGGCTAACGGTCATTAACTGTTGTTAGCCATAGCGGCTAAGTTAGCCGCCATGGCTAACGTCCAAGAACTGTTGTTAACTGTTGTTAGCCATTAGCCACTACATTAGCCGCTTTGTATGCTACATTATAGGAGACAACCCTGCTTGATGTTGATTGGTCTGTGATGAATGTGATGAGTCAAACGATTGTCCAGTCACAAGCTTGTGTTTTTTTTTTTAATGTTTTGTCCCTGAAAACAAACTCAAAGGGCTTCTACCCAGATGGACTAGTGAAATATTTATGTGGCGGATATATGGAGCTGTCCATCTGGCTTGTCAGGTTAGGTTAAAATTTTCTTGAAGGGCAAACATGAATAAAATGTTGCTAAAAAGATATTTAATTTAAGACTAAATCAAAATGAGCACCTAAAATGACCTCTGATGAGAGGTTATGGTTCAAACAATATGAAAGCATGTGTTGCTCACCAGTGACAGGGGCAGGAGGAACTGGCAGATGGTGACACCCTTATCTATGCTGACTTTGTTTAAGACACTGGTGCTCATCAGGGTGAGAGAGGCCAAGAGGTCTGCCAGGGCAAGCTGCACCAAGAGGTGTACCTGCAGAAAAAAAGGATGGATAAACTCTGAGAGTCAGACACAAAATACAAGAAAGTCAGTGTTAGGCCCTTGTACATTCTGTACTAAAACAACCACACATCTGGCAGTGATGAGGTGCAGCACCGCACCCACATCTGGAGCTATAAACAGAATCCTGGTGTAATGTGTTAATTTACCATGAAAACAACATCATAAAACCAATATATATTGGATATAAAACCATCTCTGGTTTTATATCCAATGCCTTATTTTTGATTTGCTGCTCTGTTTCTCTGCTGATGTCATTATTGTGTTTGTCTTCATTGCATGTTTTGGCACAGTAGAAAGGAGACTGCATATGTAAGAATGTATACTACTTTTGTACAGTAACAGGAAGTCGAGAAGGCA
This sequence comes from Scarus forsteni, assembly GCA_036419115.1. Classification (NCBI taxonomy): domain Eukaryota; kingdom Metazoa; phylum Chordata; class Actinopteri; order Labriformes; family Labridae; genus Scarus; species Scarus forsteni. Next base: position 2,278,155 of record JAZDUH010000245.1, on the reverse strand, counting down.
ACGGCTGCATCAGCCATGTCCCTTTTCAACCATACAATAAGGGGCTCAATTTCCAGCTCCTGCAGTAACATGCTAATGATGCATGTATGGACTTAAATCAGCACAGCACTTGAACTGCTATCTCAAATCAATAACAGTACCCGTTTGACCTCCCTTCCGTTTGTCTTGTCTTGTCCTGTCTGTCACTATTTCCCCTTCAGCTCACATCAGGGATTAAATAAAGTTTGATTTGATGGAGTAGCCTACAGGGAGGGCTGGTGATGGTCACTATAGCAGTGAATAATATTTATATATGTCTGACTTCTAGAAATAAAAATGCATTGGTCTTTTCAATGCTGTCATCGGACACAGTCCTAAGCAGAAAAGATAATGCAGACAAGGGGAAAGAAAAAAAAAAGGAACATGCTAATGAATAATTTGACGAGACAACAAACATGGGAAGTCAGTGGTTGTGTAATTGAGTATGAATGTCATTTAATAATATACTGACAGACTCTCTAGACTGCAGCCTCAGTGTGTGAGCGTGGTGTGAACAGGTTTGTGTGGCCTGCAGCGTTAATGCCTTTTGAGTGGCCGGACAACTAGAGAAGCACTAAACAAGATGGAGTTATTTCCCATTTACAGTAAAGAAATGATCCCATATTTCTAAACTGCATACTGGCACACACAGCCCTGCTCTGACATACCTGTTCTTTTAGTCGTCTCCATCTCACTACAGAAACCACCAGGACAGAAAAGCTCCCAATCACACTAAAATCAGTTAGAAAACATAAAAGATATTAGTTATCAATGTGGGGGTAAAATGAAAAAGAAACCACTGATTTAATTCAGAACATTCCCTTCATTGTGTAAGTAAGGTAAATGCATGTTGTTACAGTTGTCACATATTTTGATGTCACATTTTGTGACAAACCCTGAAGTAAAGTTTATTGCAGAGGTCAGAGTGTGAGGGGATGAAACTACTTTTAAGTATGAAGAACAACTTATCTTAGACACATGTGACAGTCACATAAAAAAGCTGTGAAATGGCACACTTGTTTAGACATGAACCTGTGGCTTCAATAAAAACTAAGGTGGAAATGACTATTTAAAATTTCCCTACGTTTCCTCTAGCACCATTTTCTTGTTTTCAGCAGTTTTGACAACAAATGGAGATGCATTCAGAAAATAAGACATAGCAGTGGACCAGATGAGTTGGTTGATACAAAGTTTATATGCAAAAAATATTACTTTAAAGACTAAAAAATAGTGCATTACCATATTCAAGTAACTTGCCCTACATTGGTGGTAACATAATGGATGGTAAAAAATACAAGATTATTATAAAGTTTAAAAAGCCTGCAGTTATTTTGACTGAACTCTACTTACAGTGCTCTCTCTAAATATATACTTAATTAAGATTAACACCTTTATAATGAAGTTAAATAAAATGGTAGATTTCTGATGTTTTGTACAATCATACACCATCATGTCCTAGTACAAGACAAACAGCTGCCTGATTTTTGGGTTGACAAAGTTCAAGTTTTTGCCTTATTATTGTTTTTACTCAGAGTAAGTGCTATGAAGTATTCAGGAAAGTACAATATTATTCTAAAAATATACTTACGTAAAAGTAAAATTATCCATTTTAAATACTTATAAAGTATGTGTACGAAAAAAACACTGTCACAGCAAACCAGGTAAATGAATTACAGCAACTTTCTACATGCTTTTTTAATAAGACACAGGAGTAAACACAAGAGGGATTCAGACAGAAAATATGAGCTTTTATAATGCTAATTACTTTAAGTTATTATCAGGTTGACCATAACCACAATCACAGAACTGCTGCTTGTGGACAGTTCAATTATGACTGTGCTTTTAACTCTTGTAAGAATTCATTTCTAACACCCTCTGTACAAAGGACAGTCAATGATAAATAAATAAAAGTATCAGGAAGCACGTTACCTGGGAGTAAGTAACACAAAGTACTCAGTAGACAGATCATCAATCTGAAACACAACCATAGAAAATCAAACACAGGAATAAAAATGTGCTCTCTGTTTTGGTAAACAGTAGTAGATTACTTTTAAGTGCATATTGCTGCCTACCTGTTTTCCACTTAGAGCACCTTTAAGCTCCATTTCCAAATGTGCAAGTAGAATTATTTGTCCACACGTCTTAACCTGTCTCCATAACAGCCCTAAGTGAAACTGAGTCTTCTTGGCCCTGCACACTTTCTTAAAGCTGCACTTTGTCACATGCTTCTGTTTAGACTCCGCCTGCCTGATCTGATAGCATACCTGCACAGGTCTACTTCAAATAGAAAATCCCCAGGGATATCACAGAATCACCTCATCTTACCTTTACTTTTACATTCTCAAGATACATATTATTAGTGACAATCAAAACAAAAGAAAGAAAACTAGCCTCATTGTTCCTTCTTGGAACTTTTCTCTTCCTTGTTTATGAGAGGCAAATTCCCCTCCAAAATAACAGACGAATGAGAGCATGCTATCAAAAAACAGCTGGAAAATACAGAACAAAAAGTAAATGCTGGTATTTATTTTAAGTTAAATGGTGATACTGTGTCATCACTGGACACAAACCTCTTCTCTCCAAAACTACTACCATCTAGGTATTATTTTGGACTTTGATTTGGTTAAAGGATTATAAAACCCACTCACCAACATAGAAGGTGAGCAGTGGCACTGTTTAAAGAAAATAAAAAGGAGATAGGTTTGTGTTGTAACACACTCTTTAAATAGTAGTTCTATTTAAAAAAAAAAAAGAATTGAACAAAGTACAACTAAAGATTAATTATAAATGCATTTTAACACTTAACGAAGTTTTTAAATTGCTAATTACAAAGTGTAAATGGTGTGAATAAAATAATGAAGAACAAAAAAGACCATTGTTTCAGTAATAAATACTGTTATTCTAACATGGTGTCAGTAATGAAGTGAAAATAATGACAAGGCATGTACAGTATATGTGGTCCTGTGCTGAGACTTTGTCAGGTTTTCAGGTTTCCCTCTATTTCACCAGAATTTATTCTATTGCTGCCATCTAGTGGTGATAATTTTACCTATATATATTTATGACGCGGAATGACAACACTTTGAAAAAAAAATCTCTTTGGGCTGTTTAAGACAACCAGTTCATAAATATGAGCACAATCTTCATTCCTATCATAACAGATGATATCTTTGGGACTAGAGGAGGGAAACTCGACTGGATATATTATTCTATGTAGATTTTTAAAGTAAACCTCTTAAGCTTATTTTTGAAATACAATATCTTACAGTTTAGGATTTTTCTACAGATTTTAAACTCTAACCTAAATCTCCAAGACACCTTTCCTCTTGAACCATTGCCATGGTTTTTCTGAAAAAGTACAGCAGATACGCTTATTAATTAAATCAATCAGGTATAGTTCCAAGCCCAAGAAGGCCTATAGGATGTTGATCATTTCATTGGTAATTTATACTGCAAAAATACAGGTCAAAAAAGACCTGGAATTTGATGAAGATGTCCTAAGATGATCATTTGGCTGAAGCTTTACATGAGTTACATAAATGCTGCCAGAGGGCGCCTGCCTGGTTAATTTTGCCAAGCATGGTTAACTACCATTAGTAATCTATCCTGTCTGCACTCTCTTAAATCAGACATTGCATGAGCTGTATACTAGAGTATTTTGTAAGTCATCAGACATTTTGAAAAATTATTGTCATCAGTATCAGTCATGAACCATGTTTTAATAATGCTCAATTAATTAGTGATAAATATATGGAGGCTTATTTTTATTGAGATTCTGTGGACTATGTCATTACTTGATAGACGATTTTTGTAAAGTTTGGATGTGTCAACATTAGGGCTGAACAGTTAATTGCAAATTAGATTAAATCGCAGTATGGCTTGTTGCAATTTTCAAATCACAGAAGGTTTAATATTTTTAGCCCAATATGTGTTGAACATTTTGGCATTGTGACCATTTTTACCTTTTTTAACCCCTATTTTGCCCCCATTCATCTTTTTTTGGCCACTGTCAGAACCATTTTTGGAATTTTTACATGATTATTAAAATTTAATTTCAAATTTAATTCCCAATTTTGCTGCCATAATCAATTTTCCTAAGCCACTTTTGATTTTTTTTTGCCCCCCCCCCCTTTCTGCAATCATATCTATTTTGCACCTATTTATTAACCCCTTTCCGCTTTCCTACCATTTTTACCCAGTTTTTACAATTTCATACCTATTTTGCTTCTGTTCTTCAAATCTCCACTTTTTCTCAAATCTTTTATCCTTAGATTAATTTAATGTCATATTGGTTTCTCTATAAAAAGATCTACTGCTTATGTTTGTTTAAGAATACATAAGATGAGGAAAATTAAAACAATTGAGAGTAAATCGCAATATTGGGGAAAAAATCGGAATTAGATTATTTTTTCAAATATTCAGCCCTAGTCAACATATCTTTTGTATTATTAGGTGTCTTGTTGTTAGACAAGAATGCCAATAAAGGATAGACGGTATTTTCTAAACAGTCTTAGGAAATTAAGTATGGAGTTTGATCTCATCTGGAGGTCTAAATGGTTTACTATTAATTATTAATGTAAGAACAAAAGTCAGACTGACTCCCCTTCCAACTTTTTTTAGAGTAGGCTACCCTGAACTAAAAAAAAAAGCACCATTTCCACACTTTTCCAGAGCAGGCCCTACTATAAGTACAAACTGACTAGTCATTTAAAAATACCAGCTCAGTTTACGAGTTTAAAATAATCATTTGTTTTTTGTGTTTTATCAAATGTTCCCCACCCATCCTCCTGGCAGCGTTAATAGCTCGCTGCTTTATTTTGTCATAATTCATGTTAAAGTACCACTGAACTATAGACATGGCTCCAGAATTCCTTCGTTATTTTACCTGCTTACACATCTGCTTTATATGACAGATTTTGTGAATGTGTCTTCTGTCTTTTACTGTTTTCGTATCGACACGTTTGTCAATAAAGTTTCGTTCAAACTGATGACGTCATTGATTCCACGTTGGCCCGGACGTGGCAGTCGGACGGCTGCCGCTGTAGTCCTGAGCACCGCAGCACACGGATTAGTTTACTATCCGTCTCTTCTCCTCTTCGGAGGCTCGTTTTTTTCGGTCTGCTTCCAAACATCTGTGAACAGAGATGGGTCTGACGTTCTCAAGTGTATTTAACCGGCTGTTCGGTAAAAAGCAGATGAGGATTCTGATGGGTGAGTAAAAGCTGACGGCTGTTAGCTTTAGCTAAACCTAGCACGACGATTAGTTCGCCAGCTCTGAAAAGTTTGTGATGTCTGTTTTTAGAGGTGAAAACTCAACAGGCCTAACCAGGTTTTTGGATTTTTTCAGATGAGGACTACTTGAAAAGATGTGACTCGACAGAAATGGTAAAATTATTTTCACAACGAGCACATCTGTCGTTAAGGTGTATCTGTAAGGAGGTTTTCTCGGAGATGTGACCTCTGTGTTAATTAAAATGTATTTAACCTCAATGATAATGTTTTATTCCACATTCAAAGGTTCTGTCTCCTAATATCTTAGTAAAATAACAAAGTAAAAACCGTATGTATCTGATTTTACTGAGTAAGCCTGTGATGTGGCTCTTAGGCTTTGTTTCGATTAACAGAAGAAAAACATCCGAAATACAATATTAATAACAAAAATGAAGATACAGCGCATATGCGAATTGTTTGCATCTGTTTACATGCGAAATGTAACTGTTAAAGGACGAGGCAGGTTATTAAGCCCAAATTATAAACTCAATTTATTGTCCTCAGATCAAGCTTGTCTGTTTTATTTTCAGTAAATAATAATAAGGAAGATAATCCACTGTTTGATATTCAGACTGAGAATCACACGTCCATGTGTGTTACCATCCATCACTGAGCCCGTAAAGTAATACCTTATGCTTCTTATTGAGCTGACGTTTGAAGTTTCATTTGATCATGTAACATGGTGGCATCATGTCATAGTGCTGTTTTCCTCTCTGGTTCACCTGCTGTTGAGTAACATCACTCCATGTGACTTGAATGTGTCCAAGTGTTGATTATATTCCTCCCCTGTAGTGTATTTGAACAGGGATCCCCAACTTTACCATGTGATAGACCCCAAAGAATGAACCTCTGACAGGACACTTCTATGGAAAACTGTCTAACATATTTCATACACTTAAAAAAGAAATAAAAAAAAATAAACTTGCACCTCTTCAACATGCTCCTTTTAATACCATGTATAGCCTTGCATTTCGTTAATGTCATTTCAGGTTTTTTTTAAGTTTTTGAAGAATTTACCGCTTAATATATATATATTTTTTTAACAAATACCTATTTAGGGCATTAAACACTCCTGTTTGTTTTTGAGCACAAGGCATTGACAGACAGATTAAAGATCACTGAAACACTGGGCAATAACTACTATTCTCTTTTAGATCTCATTGCTTTTTACATAATTTATTGACTATTGTACAGTTGATCCCTGATAGTAAGGAGCTGAAGCAGAACAGCCTCAATTTGGGAAAAGTTGTTGACATAGTAGATAGGGCTGGGTATCTATTCAGATTTTCTGGATCGATTCGATTCACGATTAGAAGTTTGTTCAGTCTGAGTGATCTCAGTAAAAATAATGCTGTAAAAGACTTTTTAACTTGGTACATTATTAAAACTGTTTTTACATTAAGAACTGAACCCAAAGCAGTTAAGTTAATCACATATGAATGATATGCATTAATGCATATTCTGCAAGTTACTTGTTTTTTTGTCCAACTTGTCTTTTCCTTCATGCTTGTTAAATCTGAAATATGTCCAAACATCAACTTTTAAACTCTCCGGTGGTGCCCCTATAGTGCTACTTGCTTCCGCCATGTTTTTTTGACTGCTTGCAGTAACATCTCAAGAGATCTTGTTCAGTGGAAAGCAGCGCTAAACGCGAGACTAGCAGAGTTGATACCACAGGCTGCTTCTCGGACCGTCCAATGAAGAAAAAACTACCCACATTAAAAGATCAATCTTTGGATTTTATGGATCGATTATGAACCATTTAAAGGGAAATCAATTAAATACAGGTTTTTAACCCAGCCCTAATAGTAGAGTTATTTGGAATTTTGTGAGAGTTTATTTACAGTTCATCTTGTGTGAGCTTCATTCAGGAGTGGGGAAAAGTAGAAACCAGCAGATAACAACAAAAAAAGTTAAATATCCATATGCAGATATCTTCAGCTGACATATTGGTCATACAGACGGTACGGTGCCGCAGCAGGTAGTGCATGCGCCTCAAGGCAAGGAAGTTGCTGGTTTGATCCTGTGGTCTTTCTTTGGGAAGTTTGCATGATCTCTCCAGGTAGTGTGAGTTTTCTCTGGGCACTCCAGCCTCCTCCCACATGTGAGAGTAAATAATTGTCTGTTTTTTTATGTAGGGATTGGCTGGCGGCTGCTTCAGGGTGTGTCCCACCTGTGTTTCCAGTGTCAGCTGGGATAGACTCCAATATTTTGATTATTGTAGTATATGTAATAAATATGTATTGTTTCTCAGTCTCTGTTTTTTATCCCATATGATGACAAAAATGACACATTTTGCTGCAGTAGCAAGTACGGGCCCTGTGCTGTCAGATGATTAGACCCAAAGATAAACGGCTGTTAGAAAATTTACAGCAGGTTGTTTTTTTCTCTTGACAAGTTCTGTCATATCTTTTTTTTATCTTTAGTTGGACTGGATGCCGCAGGAAAAACAACTATCTTGTACAAACTGAAGCTCGGTGAAATAGTGACAACCATCCCAACCATTGGTAAGATATGTTTAGTGTCAGTCTGTTCAGTTATGGCTGTTGATGTGCTTCATGTCATGCTCGATTAAAGTTTATGTACAGTTGTATTGATGCACAATCTGTGTCCTGTACAGGTTTCAACGTGGAGACGGTAGAATATAAAAATATCAGCTTTACTGTGTGGGATGTTGGCGGTCAGGATAAGATCAGACCTCTCTGGAGACATTACTTTCAGAACACTCAGGTATGAGAAAGCATGGCTAGTAATGGTTATACAGTATTTGTAAAATGCTCTGTGAAAATGCTAAGAATTTCACTTTCATGTGTCAATTTTTGAGAAGTTCTTGAACTTAAGGTACTGAGAACCTTTTTGGGATATAGCATTATCAGGGTTCCCACGCGTCCTGGAAAACCTGGGAAATGATTACCCTATTTTCCAGTCATGGAAAACAAATGGAAAATGTGGGAAAAAAAAGTGAAATGTCCTGGAAAAGCTTAAATTGTCCTGGAAAATTATTTGTCTTGCTTCTAGCTTGAAACATAGGAAATGAAGTAAAAAAGTGCTTGGTAACTAATGTACTCATAGCCAGAAAATGTGAGTAGGTAAAATAATGCAAGTTAAGGCATAAAATATAAAAACTCAAAACAATGGAGACAAAAAGAAATAACACAAAATTGACAAAATAAAATTTAGGCTAAATTAACAAAATCTGTTCATAAAAAGCAGAGTAAATATAGATTAAAAAATAGGTATAACCATAAATTTATAATAGTAAGACACATAAAAGCCAGACTAAACAGATAGCTAACAGACAATGTTCGTGCTGGAGAGTTGGAAACAAAGATCTCAATAGCTAGAGATGTTGTTCATCAACCTCTAATCTTGTTTTTTAGAAGGCTAACTAGAATTGAAAACTGCCCACAGCAACAATGTAGCTTCAGTTTGTTATGTGACACTGGAAAAAGTCCTGGAAAAGTCCTGGAAAATGATTTTTAGAAAAAAGTGGGAACCCTGATTATATGGACCCAACTAGGTCAGATATGTAGAGGGTCCACTATTTGAAACCTGAAGCTTTATTTTATTTAGTCTGCATTATCCCTTCTTATCGTAAACCACACACAACAGTCTTTTCTAGGCACGTTGTAGCCTAAGAAGTTGATATTAGGGGTTTGAATAGCCCTGCAGGTTGTATCTCTGTCCCATGTATTAAGGCTCTCATCTTGATGCTTCTAACACAAATAAGAAGAACTGGATAATTTTTAAGAATGCACTTAAATAAGTCCGGAAATATCAACAGACTTTATCAGATATAGGGGAAAATTCCAAAATTATGTTTCCCCATGTCAACTTTAAGGCCTTAAAAAAAAATGAACGAGTCCATAATGAAATGTGAAAAATATATATTACTGATAAAATGATCAGGCATTCATTTTTCTGCCTGTTTTTATTTACATTTTGATCAAGGAAGGTTATAGGATTTTTTTTTCTATGCTGGTAAACTTAACATACGTTATCTGTACAATATTAACACAAAAAGCAATAACAGTTGCAGGTCGAAGTGTGTTGTCATGGCTTTTATTTGGTATTCATAGAGTGCATGTAGTTCTTCTTTTGAAATCTAATAACTGCAGTGTTAACTTTAACTTCCTGAAGTTTTTATTTATTGGTTAATTGCTGGTTTCTACTATTGTTTTTGATCTTAATAAACCTTACATATAGATTGTTGCCAAAATCATGTATACATTTGTTAGTCTTACCTAAAATCCTAAATTATTCTACCAAGATTAGAAATTGTCAGAACATCTTTTCAACTGTACTGTCTCACAATCACCACAAACATGGCACAAAGTCATTTTATCAGCACTTTGAGTTGATGTTTTCTTAGAGTCTTATGATGTACAAAGCGGACTTGAAACAGCTCTTATAACTTTATAAATATCACCACACATGTTCCTATGCTCTGTGTTAGAGCTAAACATTTTATTGTTTTCTGGTTGAAATTGCAATTTTCAGACGACATGATTATTTTGTTTATTTATTTTATTTGTTTATTATATTTGCACTCTAAAAGATACATAAGATCAAACTGGTAATATTCAGAAAACAAAGAAATGTGTCAGGAGAGGTCAAGAAGCCACTAGACTTATGCAGAGGACCTCACCTTTCTACAGTATAAGAAAAAACAGAACAGTCGAGATTTCAGTAAGAACACAAAGTAATACATGCATACACGTGTTCAACCATGTGTTAAGAAACAGAAAGAAATAACAATCATCAACAATAAAGCAAACATGAACAGATTTAACAAAGAGAAAAAAATATAGGGACTATAAAAGAGTTGACAAAATTAGATTACAATTTTAAAACATCGGAAAAAAACAAAACAAAATCAAAGTAAAATTAAACTTTGTGGATTAAATGTAAAGACAGTTTCCTTTTAAAAAGGTGTTTTGATGATGAGCTCTCAGCTACATGTCTTTTATCATTACCTCCGCCAAGGAGGTTATGTTTTCGGGAGAGTTTGTCTCTCTGTCGTCCGTCTGTGAACAAAATAACTTAGAAAGTTATGGATGGATTTTGATGAAATTTTCAGGAAATGTTCAGCATGGAATAAGGAAGAACTGATTCGATTTTGGTGTTGATCCGGATCAGCGTCTGGCCGCCATGGTAAAAAATGTGATTTTTTTTAATAACTACTGAACTAAAGTAGGTATCATTATGAATCCAATTGTTAACGGTATGTTTTCATGGTCAAGGAATCTAAATATTTAGATGAAATAAAAGTAGGACTAATATTTATGGTAAAAATCACAATATGGGAGAGGACTGTGGCGCTGGCGGAGGTCTGCGCTCTCTGAGTGCTTTTCTAGTTCCATATATTATGTGATCGCCAAAGCTGCAGTTTTATTGCAGCACTCCTGACTGACCCAGGATCAGTTGTGAACTTACAAGTGGCAATGTTGTCACGTCTGCGTTCATGTCCAAAAACTTCAAAGGTTGACCTACATGTTTGGCATGGCTGGCTTCTGTCCTTTATTGGAATTGCTGATTTAAATTTTTTAAATTGCTACTTCTACTTAAATATTATAACTGTCTTAAAGAGTAAACGTGCACATTTGGAGGCTGTTATTACCTTTAGTTTTCCTCCTTGTCTTTGAGTCATAGCATATAATGTTTGATGGTATGATGTAATTTTTCTGTCATGTTTGTAAATGCTCCTGTAAACACAGTGAATATTGCACTGAAGCTTAATTTGAAGGATATCATGCTTCGAATTGAAACCACAATATCTGTTAGAAAAATCACAATTCAGCCTTTTCCTAAAATTATTCAGCCCTAACCTGTATGAACATGACATTGGAGGGTTGGAAAATCTTGTAAGCACTAGGCAGTGCTCCAATGTGCCTGAAGCTGACCCTTTTAAAAGGTCTGTAAGCCTGTGTATAGTGTACATGTTTCTGATCAAACCTTTGGCCTCTCATATGTCTTTTTTTTAATATTTAATGCTCATGCAGCAACAACAATTAGAAAAGAGAGAGCAGACCTCCGCCAGCACCACAGTCCTCTCCCATATTGTGATTTTTACCATAAATATTAGTCCTACCTTTATTTCATCTAAATACTTAGATTCCTTGACCATGAAAACATACCATTAGCAATTGGTTTCAGGATATCTATTTTAGTTCAGTAGTTATTCACGAAAATTGCATTTTTCATCATGGCGGATCCAGATGGTGATGCAGATCACTCCCAAAATCTAATCATTTGGTCCTTGTCCCAATCTGAACATTTCCTGAAAATGTCATCGAAATCCATCCATTACTTTTTGAGTTATTTTGTTCAGAGACAGACAAACAGACAGACAGACAGACAGACAGACAGACAGACAGACAGACAGACAAGACTCTCCCGAAAACATAACCTCCTGGTGGAGTTAATTAGACTCAAAGGAGAAATCATTTTGGATTATTTTCTCTATCTTTTACTCTTAGTATTTCACTTAAACTGTTTCCCTCTGACAGCATAACTACTGCTAGTAAAAGTAATTTATTTCATCTAGCATACATTTAAAACTTATTTCTTATTATTTTAAATTCTGACCGTAAAACAATCTCAGATATTTTTGTCAGATGATATAACCACATGTCAACTACATTTCATCACTAATATTAGCTGCTCTTTTCCAGTTTGTCTTATGATGTGAAATGACACTGAATAAATTCACTACCTTTTTGCTCACAATCGTATCATTTACCTTTTACATTAAACTGGGTTGATTTTAAATGCTGAATAACTTCTGGATTGTTTTAAGTGTTCAATGAAGCAGTTTGCTCTTTAAATGGCAGAAATAAGAAACAGTAAATTGCTATTGATTTGCTCCTGTACTGGAAAAATATTAAAATGTAAGTAGATCAGTTTACTTGTATTGACAATGTACTTTTGTTTCCAGGGTCTCATTTTTGTAGTGGACAGTAACGACAGAGAAAGAGTGACAGAGGCTGCCGATGAGCTTTCAAAAATGGTAAGCACTTAATTTTTACAGAATGATCATCTTTGTGTGTTTGAGTGCTGCTGATAGTTCAATTTTTTTAATATTAATGACATGTACAGTAGGTTTTTAATGCTGTTGAGCTGTAGGCTGTCTCACGCTTTGATATATTTTTCTTTGTTAACGATGAGGTTGATCCGCTCTGTTCAAACATCTCCATTTTTAGGCTTGAACTTCATCTTTGCCACATTTTAATCTTTTGCCACTTCCTTTTTTCTAGTCCATCAAAACCTTGAGAAACGTGTATCTGCCAGTCTGTTGACTTTTTGTGCATTTTTTGAAGTATTGGTCGGACAGGGCTGGACTGGCCTGGATACTCAACTTCGGGAACAAGACAATTAAAAACAGAGCAAATTGATATTATTCACACACGTCTTAGAGGACCGGGCTGTAAGTAGAGATATATAGCCGGCTACAAAACTACCATACCAAGTTTTCCAAAAATTGCTTGTTGTCACACATCAAAAACTACCGCTACATAACTAGAAAGAGATACACTACCTCGTCACTTTGCATCCTGTAAGTTGTTGAAAAAAGAAGTTGTAAAGCAATGCAGAGTTCAGAGGAAGGTCCGAGCTGCAGTCATAGCATCACAACACACACACGCTTTGGCTTGTGGTGCGTTCCAGTTGTACTCGGAAGTCAGAATTTCTGAGTTCCAAGTAGCAAACTGCAACTGGAACGTCCCTCGAAGTTGGAATTTCCTACTGGGAAACTCGGTGAAACCTCTCCACCCCCGAGTTGATAATGGAAGATGGATGCTTCCAGTGTGAACAATTATTTAGCTCCTGTAATAATCCATTTATTTGCACTTCTGACTGGGGTGTGTCGCTCTAGATCAGCTGTATACATAGTATTGTTTGACTTATATTTACAAAAATGCTGCCATAGTAATAATCACATTCTTGATACAACAACACAGGGCGTGCTAACGACAGCTAACAATAGCCTGGTAGATCGGCATGTTTTTTCCCGACTTCAACTGGATAAGTCGGAGATGATGTCACTCCCAGTTCACACTAGGTTACTGGAACGCAGCATTACAACAGTTGCGCGCGTGCTCATGGGTAGCAGAGTCTTAATGTCACCGAAAACAGATTCTCCTCACAGTCCCTTTAAAGGTACAATTCAAAAAGAGACATTTATAGGTGCTTATAGCTGAAATTGTTAGGATTAAATAAATGAATTTTTGTATCATACACTGTGTGCCTTTTTAGACTTCACAGTTCTGAAGCCAAGTAGTATATTAATGATGAAATCTTCAATGCATTTTCATCACACTCCACGTCTAACAGCCTCTGTGGACTTCATAACTTTTTAAACACCGAGGAGTGTGAGCTTTCAGTTGATTGTTTTTTGTTAATATTTAATGAATGAGTGTTTTCATTGTTATATTACTCGGACAGAAAACTTGTAAATGTTGCTTTCTGAACATTAAAATGTCTGCAACCTAAATCGTGGAAAATTTAAGAACAAAAACTAAAAACTGTGGTTATTTGACTTGAATTATAGGACACAAATTTGACAGTGATGCTCAGCACAGCTCAGCGGTCCAAAATCGCCTATGATCTAACAGCCAAAATTATATATAGCCTATATTTCTGAAGAAAGTTTAACTTTCTTGTGTTAAAATGTTTTTCTTTAAACTCAAACAGGTTTCCAGCTCTCCTTTGCAGACATGATATCATTGACTTTCTTTCCCCCTCTTATCAGGCGTTTAAACAACAACAATAAAATATTTTGCTTTTGGTCCCTCTGTTTTTTTTTTAATTTCCCACCATGTCCAATATTCTAGGCTTAGCAGTGAACATATCTGATGTGATGTAAAAAACTTTTCACAGCCACTGCATTTGTCAACACTTGGTCTTGCATAATACTCACATGTCCATATCTGTGCAGGATTCGACCCCAAATTGATCAATGAGGGCCACTGTGCTGGACCAAAAAAAACATTTTTGTAGTTTTTTTTGACTCTCACTTCAGACCTGTTTTTTTCTTTTTCATGCCACAGTTGAGTGAGGATGAATTGAGAGATGCCGTTCTGCTGGTGTTTGCCAACAAACAGGACCTTCCTAATGCGTTTAGTACAAGTGAAATCACAGATAAACTCAAACTCAGCTCCCTTCACGGCAGGAATGTAAGTAGAAATCCATTCTAAACATGTGTAGTACCATTTAAATCTGCATTCACACAGCAGCATCTGCATCTTGCTCAAGGCTAACCATCATTTTCATCTCCTTGCCCACAGTGGTATATTCAGGCAACCTGTGCCACCCAGGGAGACGGTCTGTATGAAGGACTGGATTGGCTTTCCAATGAGTTATCGAAGAGAAGCTAAGGAGGATAGGCTGACATCTGAGAAAGAAATAAGGACTCAACAGAGCGGGAATGGAGATAGGACATGCAGGAGATCCACAAACACTCACAAACAGGTTAAGACTGGTGGACAATTTGGTCACTGCGGGAGAATTTATGTATTTTTCTTCTTTTTTTTAATCAATAATATTACCGTATTATCTGCACGTAACCCTTCTCTTATTTCCTTTGATGAGAAAATGTCCTGTTTGGGAAATGTCCTGTATTAAATGATCAAGCAGGAGTTAATAAGACGTAAACATTTTAACAGTTTAAAGAGAGCCCTTCTACATGAATTTATTCCAAAGAACACTTCAGACCCACTTCATGAGTCTAGTGGGCACTCCTTCCTACAGTTTTTAACCACTTTTATGATTTTTTTTACTTACTTTGCATATATTAAGACCTCAGTTAGAGGTGAGATCATAACCTAGGAGTTTAAGTGGTTTATTTTCTAGGCTGCCATCTCTACAACCCCTCATGGCTATTTGACTTCTTCCTTTACCTCAGTTTGGTGCTTTTGTCTGAGAAAGCTGTAAGCAACAGAAAGAAAACCGTAAGATGAGACTTGCATTGATTTGTAAAATGGATTATTAAGTGGTGTGAAACCATGTTGCCTCCTTCTAATGCAATCATAGAGGGGCACTGTGCCTTCTGTTCTGCTGAAAACAAATTAAACCCCTCACTCACCCTGCTTGTTTAATCTCAGTCTTCTCCTGAAACTCTATACTGACTTCTGAGAGAAAACAGTGCAGCAACACACATGCTGTTGTGTTGCAATGCTCCTTTCAGCAGACAGTTTTGAGTGTACACAGCTTTTATTTGAGCTTTACTACCGAACAAGATCTTTCATGTCTTGAACATTTGAAATCTTTTCCTTACTTCACTTGCTTCCTCTTTATATGAACCTTCTTAATAAACTGTTGAGTTCAAACATTTCAGTTCTCGAGTTCACACTAACACACAGACAGGCGCATTTCTTCAGCACTGACACCAGAGAGTCAGTGCACATAGTAAAGTAGCATGTTTTTGTTGTTATTTTGTTGTCCTGTTGTTGTTCTGTTTATGGTTCTATACCGTTATATTCCTAGTTATTCTACCCTTTAAAAGATGAAGAAGCATACCAGCCCTTCGATTTATTTGTGAATACATTCCAAACTATGATTGCGGTTGCTTGAGCTGCTGTTCCTTAAATATTTGCTTAAATATTTTACAAAAATTGCTCTAATAAAGCCAATAAAAATGAAAAAAAAAAAATGTTCTGGACTCTTTTTATTATAGGCTGTCATTATATTACCTGGTCAGAGGAATAGCTCTACATTTTCAAAGGGGGATTTTTCACAGTTCATTTCATTAGTCAACACACCCGGCACAGTGATGGCGACCACCTCTTTAAAGAGAGCTGGTTGAGCGACAGATCTGCTTGGCATGGCTCTGGCTGCTTTAGCCACGGAAACACAACACCTTGAACCAGTCGCCAGCCTGTTGCAGGGCCACATGGAGAGACGGACAGCTGTTGATGCTCACATTCGTACCTCTGGACAATTTGGAGCCACCTAGGGTCTGTAGGAGGAAGCCAAGGAGTGAGCGTGCCTGGAGATCAGACCAGCAACCTTCCTGCTGTGAGGCACATGCACCACCGCAGTGCCACATTTTAGTTCCTAACACCATGGTTTGGAAATCGTTGTGAAAATGTCTCTCCTGAAGGTGTTTCTCAAATTAGGCTTGATAGAAAAAAGGTCAAATAATGCTAAATCTGATGTAACTTCTCTGTATCTGTTAGACTTGACATAGACCTGAAAAAAACATGAAAGCTTCATGCAGGAAGTCTCCAGTATATAACCCACAGACCTTGTCATAACCCCCTTAGATTAAAGGTGTAGTCAGCGATGTGGGAGAAAACGAGTAGAGAGGTTGTCGATGAACGAATTTAGACCCACCTCTCCCTTCATACCTCACCCCTGGCTCCACCCCCGAAAGCTGATGGACGTGCATTGCCATGGAAACAGCCGTAGAAACTGCGTAGCTGACCAACGTAGCTAAGGTAACACCAACTCGTCAGACAGTAGCCACAACTTGACTTCCATTGTTAATAACATCACAACAACAGTACATTTTGGCAGATTAGACAATAAGATGAATGCCTGACAGTTGTTAGCGTTATGTGAAGCACCACAAAGCTAATGTTGCTTAACTGTCCAGCACGAAGACGGCGTCATCCGCGTCCGTTTTCAGGTATTTCAATTTGCGGAGTTCCCTCCACCGTCAGAAAGCAACACCAATTATGACCCGGGTCTTCGCTCTTTCATGGTCATAGCCCTCCTTTTTCACTTTCTGCTCCTCTGACCTTTTTCTTTTGGGCTGTTTTTCAGCCATTGCTACTGCATCTATCGTATTTCTTACGCTAACTGCGCATGCTGCGCAACCTACGACTCCCCCTCCCCCCTCTGTCTGATCTGCGTATGAGTATGATCGCCCCCTGGACGTGGGGGAGGGGGGGCGTACCCTGTTTTGGTGACTCGGCCCAAGCCACAGTATTTACCTGCTGAAATTCAGAGCCAAGGCTGTGTATTGAAACCGGACTTTTTTCTTTAACATGCTGTCAGTGGGGTTATCTTGTGGATGGAGAGGAGAAATACGGTGATTTTGACAAATAGTGCATTAGATTAGAACAGTGGTTCTCAAACTTTTTTCAGTGATGTACCCCCTTAGAAATATATTTTTAGTCAAGTACCCCCTGACTCAGGCAAAACATTTTTGGAAGAAAAAAGAGGTACAGTGCTGTAAAAATAAGTGTCTGATTTATTAAAGCCAAACAACTTATGTCAGTAACCCTGACAAATACATTCATATTGCAAACATTGCATGTAGAAACAAAAAAGAAAAACAGAAGACGGTGACCACCTTCCTGGTGGTACCATCAAAACTCAAATATGCAAATTTATATTTGTCTCTGTAATGGTACAAAATAAAAAATATAAATAACAAAAATGTGTTCACAGAGATACATATAACTTATTTATAAATAAATATTTTGTTTAAAAAAGAATTTAACTTAATAAAGATTTGCTGTTTTATTTAGAAGGATATTGCAACTAAATACGGAATATAAAATTCAGTGCATGAACACACATTTATATTTTGTCAAAGTTTTTACAAAATAATTTTCCCCAAGACTTATTATTAGGATGAGCCTACTGATTTTTTAAACATATTTTGAAAAGCTTCACGTACCCCCTGCAATACCTCCACGTACCCCCTCCACCTCACCTCCATTTGAGAACCACTGGATTAGAAGATCGCTGACTACACCTTTAAGGACTGACTAAATAGCATTGCATATTTAAAAATCTTTTGCTTCTCTGGTCCAAAAAAGTGGTCAAGCTTAAAAAAAAAAAAAATTCTCAAAAGGAAAAGGAATGGTTAAACTGTAATCTATGAAGACAAGTCACAGATTGGCAGAACAATAATTTCCAACTCATCTCGCCCTGTATTTTTAATGTTACTGTTTTTGAACAACAGGATCTATCTACTGTGTGAACCTGTTGAGTAAAACAAAGGTCCTTTATTGCACCAAACTATCTGGTGTTACATTTAAACCAACACTTGCACTAAAAACACCCAAATTTCTTTTTATTCACCTCTGAGTCCGTTCTTTGGGTTTCTTACCTTATCTGTGCAATAAAAAAGTTACCTCTTAAAAATGACAACTCATTTTAAATAAGATCTGGAAAGCACACTATCATTTTGCAGTTGAACTGGAGAGCTGACACTGAGCATACATCCAGGCAAGCATTGATTGTCATTGACGTGCTCTGCAGTCGACCTTTGTTCTGATTGTTTTTGGAACAGAGCAGACTGCAGTGATGAGGAAACACGTTGATCTATATTGTTCTCTAGTCTGGTTTACTGGTAGACTGCTGCTGAGCTGTTCATATGGATATAAAGAGAAAGACAGAGCCCTACGAAAAGATCATAACTTTTTTTCACTGTGTTTGATGAGATTGGCACAACAGTAGGTGAAAGTATTCACCAGTGAGCGTGTGTGATGTACGTGATGTAACTGAGGCAGTATTCAAATGTAATGCAAAGGGACAGAAAGACAATATAACATGAAAAATAAAGTTATTTCTAAATGGTTAAGAGGCGAACAAAGAAGTGGTATAGCAGGGAACACTTTGCACGCTCTTATCTTATTCTCAACTATATGTAGTAAATACCCTGCACCTGTTAAGACAAAACTATTCTCCATCTCTGATTCCATCAATAATGCATAAATAAGACCTTTGTGTCTACTCCATTCATGAACTATGAAGCATCATTGATTAGATCAAATGGTCAATATTTTGTGGCTATAAGTGCATTATTGATGCATTTTACTGTAAGTGAGGGAATAGGATTGTCAGTGTTAACTATGTGGGAAGTTGCATCCTTAATACCAATTAACATGATTTAACTATTAAATTTGAGAATTAATCAAAGTTATTCATTTTTAATATCTACTATAAGGTCCCCTGAGATTAAAAACCTCTTTTTCAAGGGAGTCCTGGCCAAGAGACAGCAAAGTTACACAGTAAAATCACAGCAATTTACAATCAACAATTAATATTACAAAAAAACAGTTATAATGATAACATATGTATTGCTTTAAAGTCGAAATTGAAATGATCAACTTAACATTATTAACTGTTTTAAATAAAGTGATTTATAATGTTTTTGATATAGCTTGTAAAGTATTTCATAATTCTTTCTTAATGTGATCAATAGATGCACAAATAGGTTTTCCATAAGTGGGTCAAAAATCAATCAGACTACAATCAGTGGGCTCATACACACATTTGGGCATTTTAGCCTCACATAATTGGACTTTGTGCAGTCTTGTGTTTCAGTCCACTCCAGAGGATTTCATCTTTGAAATGTTCTGTTTTTTTCCACAATTTAACATTTGAACAAAACTCTAACAATAAAGTTAGTGTTCATAGTAAAAAAGACAAAATTCATATCTGTCTGTCTGAGCAAATGCATGTTTTTTACTCCAAAATTTTTGTTTTGAAATAATGAAATCAAAATCCTGTTTATTGCCTAAAGATTGGAAACATATTTCCAGTTTCTTCAGTGAAAATTTGTTTTCGCACATATAAATGGTCCTAGAAATAGCCCTGGTTAACAGTCAAGATTATACACTGTCCAGTTTGTATTTATGTTCAAGCCCCCATACTGGAGTGTTTCAGTAAAAAGAAATATTTTAACTTTAAAAAATTCCTGGATCATAAAGTGATGTCTGAAATTTATGACAAAAGCTTGAAGCTTATCCACTGCTACATATTAGCCTATTACATATACCTATTACATTTGATATACACTGCAGTATATTGGATTATGGTACATAAATGCATGTCAGAAGCTCATAAGCAGCAACTGTAAGTATAACTATGATGTTTTCTGACTGGTATGTTCCAAACATCCACAGTCAATAAAAATCAATTTGTCTATAATAGTTTAAGTACCTGGAGGCTAAACAAGAGCTTTGCTAAGCCCTCGTATGACCCCTGGACATTTTTGTCCATTTCCAAAATCTAAAACCTCCTCACAGATAATTCCCCTCCTTTCCAGAGTTTTTTTTTTTTTTAAATGTATATTTTTGGGCATTTGTGCCTTTATTGATAGGAGAGAGACAGTGGATAGGCTTGTGAAAGGGGGTGAAAGAGTAGGGGAAGACACTCAGCAAACTGGTCACAGGCGGGATTCGAACCTGGACCGGCAGAAGCAAGTACATGGGGTGCTAACCACTCCGCCAAACCAGCACTACCCCCTCCTTTCCAGAGTTGATTTTTGGTGAAGGAGTGTTATTGTGGGTAAAATTCCCAAAGCCCAACTTCAGTGTGAAAATCCATCATTTGACTACGTAATGCATTTTTAACCTACTACTTCCATTTTCTAGAAAGTGGTTAAAAAAGGTCACAGGGGCATGATTTTTGGCAAGCAGGGGCAATTTGGGGTTAAATTTGAGGATGCCAAATTTCAGCATGAAAATCCATCATTTGACCGTGTAATACACTTTTCTCCCATCCATGACCCTTCAGGTGGACAAAAATGTCCACTTTCTAGAAAGTAGGTAAAAAAAAAGGGTTACAGGGGCATGATTTTTGGCAAGGGGGGCTCATTTTGTGTCACAACAGCACCCAGATGTGTTCAAAATGGCCTGGAAGACGTTAAAATCTTGAAATCCATGTCAAAAATTATTTAGTGTAACTCCACGAGTCACCTCAGATTTTTTGAGAATAGTAAGAACACATATCTACAATAATCAAATCAAATCAAACTTTATAAGGCACTTTTCATACTTAAAAGCAACACAAAGTGCCTCACAGAGGCTAAAAACAACATGAAAACAGAAAACCTGGTTATCCCCCTCCCACAAATACTGAGACATGTCCAGACACACACTTGCAGACATCACATACGCACTCACACACACCTGCGCCCACACACACATACCAACAACATTCATACGAGCTGTCATAAAAGCGAGAAAGAGAGACATGGCTGTGCACCGAGGACTGAGGTAAGGAATATGCTACCTTTTGGGGGTCATCAATACTGAGGAGGGCTCCTGGCCCACGAGAAGCGCAGCCAGAGATTTCCATCCTCCCCCACAGACACGAGGGCCCACAACACAGTGCAGGGGCCTCCGGCCATGCAGGCGGAGCCATCCCCCAGCAGCGGCCCCATCCCCCAGCAGCGGCCCCAGAAGTGGACCAGGAGCAGCCCCCAGTGTGGAGAGCTCCCATGAGGAAGCACTGGAGCTAAAAACCATCATACTAAAACAATAATAAAAATATAAGAAGAGAGATAAGATAACGTAAAATGGATAACAAATGACTAAATGAAAAGTGGACATTTTTGTCCACAAAGGGTCATGGATGGGATAAAAAGGCATTTCAGGGTCAGATGATGGATTTTCATGCTGAAACTTAGGGTCCTCAAATTTTACCCCAAATGAGCCCCCTTTCCTGAAATCACGCCCCTGTGACCTTTTTTTAGACACTATCTAGAAAATGGACATTTTTGTCCACCTGAAGGGCCATGGATGGGAGAAAAGTGTATTACACCGTCAAACGATGGATTTTCATGCTGAAACTTGGTATCCTCAAATTTAACCC
This sequence comes from Scarus forsteni, assembly GCA_036419115.1. NCBI lineage: Eukaryota > Metazoa > Chordata > Actinopteri > Labriformes > Labridae > Scarus > Scarus forsteni. Next base: position 2,256,312 of record JAZDUH010000245.1, on the reverse strand, counting down.
CAAATTACCCCCACTCGCCAGAAATCATGCCCCTGTGACCTTTTACTGGACACTTTCTAGAAAATGGACAAAAATGTCCACTTGAAGGGTCATGCGTGTAACTTTTTTGAAGGGTCACTCAAGGGTTAGGGAAGTTAAAAAAAAAAAAACCTAGTTTCTCTAAATTCATAAAAGACTGAAATTTTTACTGAGATGATATTACAAACATTATCTTTGAGAAACACCCAGAATTTACAATGATAGCACTGTATAGTAACAAAGACAAAACAACCCCACCAGATCTCTCTATTTTTGAACCAATCATGCATCTATATTCAGATGAGACATTTTAGATGTGTTAACAAAAGAAGTATAAATGAAGAAATCCTTTTAGATAATGCATTAAGTACTTTCTAGTGCATTATAAAGTGCTTAACAGTGTGAAGATGGTCTGAATACATTTGCTTCTAAAAATAGAAACAGGATACATGAACAAAATGTACTGGATCTGTTGGTGAAACACAACTGCTGCTGAATGTTAACAGCTATGAAATCAATGATATATTTTCTTTGTATCCAAATTCCCGTAATCCCCCCACCATCCCCCCACCATAGGTGAAGGTATAAGCATTATGTAATTGGCTTTCTATGATGTGTGTTCAATGTGTTTATAATAGATAATCAGGATTAGTAAAGCTGGGTCAGCACACTCTTCTGTGTGAGTGTGTAGCAGTGAGATGCGTTAGCACACGTGTGTGAGTGTGTGTGTTTTGTGCTGCTTTCAGCGAAACGTTATCTTCTCTCTTCTGCACTCTTCAATTAGAAAAAACCCACAAGATTTACATTTTCACTATGCAATATAAACATCAAGGTAAGTTTATCATTCATTTCTGTTGCATAGTTGGGGCAGTGACACTTAATAAATTATTTGTGTTCTTGAGTTGAATATATATCAGCATCTTTGAAATGTAGGATGTGGAGTGGGGGCAGTTTATGAAGTAAAACTCTAACACTGACATTTTAAAGTGTGAACTCTTTTACATTGTGCTCATTGTATATTAAAATTTAAATGCCCAGGAGAAGCTAATATAAATTATTTTTAAAGCCTGTCCTGGCCCATCAGTTGTGTTCTGCAGGGTCTCTGTTAAGTAAATTAGTGGAAATAGGAATGACAGTGAGAGCAGGTCAAAAAAAGAATTATGTAGAAACTGTCAGCTTCAAAGCTGAAGTTTGACATTTACTTTTCCCCAACAGTTTGCCCTTTTTCTCATTTCTATTGCTTATTTTTTGTTTTGCATGAAAGAAATATATTTTTCCAATGAACAGAGCCCACTCCTTGAGATTTAAACCTGTAGGAACTGTTGAGCAAATTTATTTTCACTCTGTATTTATGATAATTTTGCCTGTGTTCAAAAGGGATGAAGTTTGTCAAGATTCAGTATTTTCATTTGATTATTTTATTTCCAGCTCAGTTCCTACAGTAATTTTAAATTCCTCTCTGTACGAATGCAATAAAAAACCCAAGTCATTTAAATCCATTCAAGCTGCATTTTTATTAACCCCACTTCCATTAAAATGCTCACATTTTATTATATCTGGCTGTCAATCTGGACTCCTGCCTTCTCTTTTTCAGCTGAGGTCATTTGAACATTTGATTGTATGTGACACTGCACGAAAAGTAATGCATAAAAATCAGTGTCCTGCTAATCACTGACATTTCCCAGGCTGTTATACGGGACAAGCAAAATATCCACTTTGTAACGTGAAAAAACTTTTTTTTTTTTTCAGCTTAAAACATGGTGGCATCATGACAAAATGTGCATTCAAGGGGTTATAATTTTTCAACAGATTTTTACTTGATATCAACAATTAAGTCAGTCCTAAGGGAAAATAGCTAAATCAAACTAGAATATAATATTAATGAATATAATAATGATGCAGTATTATGCTCTTAAAAAGATATATTTGTGACTAATATTTGACCCAGCCCTTAAGGGATTTGCTTTTCTTTTGAAATAGTTGTCTTAACTGGTCGTATGGGACCTTAAAGTTGGTCAAAAATGTGTTACCCTGTTAAAAAAAAAGAAGGATGGCAATAAAAACTGTATAATCCTTGGGAACTCTGAGCTTACATATATCTGTATTTTACTCCATACTGTGGTCATGGGCACATGTTGATAGTTTTTTGTAAGATCTTGACTATTTTTCTTATTTCAAGACAAAAAGTAACATACGGTATCTTTCCCACAATAATGTTTTCATTTTTAAAATCTCTGTAAAGCAATCAGAATTTTCATATTCAAATGGGAAATAGTAAAATGTATGCATGTTTCACATGACTACTTTGTTGATGTGTCATTTAATACTGTTCATTTTCTTATGTTTTTGTTTTTTTGTCAGTTTTTTTTCCGTCTAAGATTCTGATAATGAGTTAGGTTTTAATGGGCCTCCAAAAGATGATGATCAATCAATCAATCAATCAATCAAACTTTATTTATATAGCACTTTTCCTACAACATATGTAACTCAAAGTGCTTGAAATAGAAAACAACAAAAAAAAGAAAACAAGAGGAGGGAGAGGGGTAAAAAACACAATTCCAAACTAGGGGTCTGTTTTTTGTCCAGGATGATACCAGCCTCAACCCCACATGCACCAGTACCACGACCGTCCTATTCCCAGGCAAGAGAGAACCTGGTTAGGGCCATCCCACCCAATCTGCTCTGCCTGCTAGCCTGTGGAGGACTGGACTGTCGCTATGAAGGACCAGAGTGCTGGAGACGAAACCAGCAGGTCATCAGAGGGGTTTTCTCCTCCTGGTGAGACTCTTTGACCACTTCTGTTAGTTTGTGATTTGAGTGAGTGCTGTATTAACAACAGTTATCAGCAGATATCCTTTCTGTTGCAGGGTGACAGATGATATTATTGCCATGGCGCGCCCGTCCAATCATTTGATTGAGAGGTATAACATGATCGAACAATTTCAGAGGTAATTAAACCTACAACATGTGTGAGCTTGTTTGTGTCTGTGAAGTGTGCAGGGATGAATGAGGATGAGTTAGGTCATAGAACATAAACTTTGCTGGGTCATAACAAAACATTTAAGGGACTGTGAGGAGTTTCTAAGTAATTACACAAAAGTCTCACTTTTAGATATATGCCTGATCGAAATACACACTTTAAGATGAGTTTTATAGCATCAAAATGGATTCTCAACTTCGGGAACAAGACAATTAAACCTAGAGCAAATTTATATTATTCGGACATGTCTTAGAGCACCGGGCTGTAGGTAGCGATATGTAGCCGGCTACAAAACTACGATACTAAGTTTTCCAAAAATTGCTTGTTGTCACACATCAAAGACTACCGCCACGTAACTAGAAAGAGATACATTACCTCGTGACTTTGCATCCTGTAAGTTGTTGAAAAAAGAAGTTGTAAAGCAATGCAGAGTTCTGAGGAAGGTCCAAGCTGCATTAGCAACAAAACAACAAAAACACGCTTTGGCTTGGGTCATGTCTTTATGACAGTCGCCGCGCTTGTTCATGGGTAGCAGAGTCTTTATGTTGCCAGGAATACAGTAGATTCTCCTCATTGCACCTTTAAGGATTTGTGTTTTTATAAACATCATCTTATTGACATCATGTCAGGCTATTGTAGAACTTCAACATGTCTTACTCCAATCCCACGCTGTGCTCCCCTAACAGGTGCCTGTTTTTTTTTTCCCCCTTCTTTCCTCTTGTTTTCTTTTCTTCAAGCACTTTGAGTTACATACGGCTTTTAAAAATCAAAACAATATCTTTTTTTGCTTGTTTTTTTTTGGGGGCAGTATTTGATACTAAAAGAGTACTTGTAAAATTAATAATGTTATGAAGATCCTTATCTCTTACTGCTTTTATAAATTACTTTTGTTAAGAGTTTTCTTCATAAATTAGTGATCATGGCTTTGACAATTGTGTGAGATTATGACATTCAAAGTCCTAACAAACTCTGTAGGTCTGGTAACCTGTTAGCAAATTGTTCTTGTTGGATGTGATAACCGTATGAAATATGCAGACATGTTTATACACTGGGGGTCTCCTTTGGGCCATACAATACACTTTAATTCAGGCACTAAAGCAAATCCTCTTTCAGAATCCTATCCAAAGTTCACTTATGGTGAAATGCGGATTCATGTCTGTGTGACTATTGCACCTCCTTTTAAACTGTGCAATGGGAATGGTGACATTATCAGCAGCTGGAGTTGTGTCTGCTGTGCTCATGTGCTGATAAGTGCTACATTTAGTGCCCCCCCCCCACCCCCCTTCACTCTGTAATGATTAGTATATCTATTAAGGCATTTAACCACCAGGAGTTACTGGGTATAGTAGAAATAAATGTCCAACCAAATGCATTTGAATTCATACAAAACAACTGTAACACTTTTGAATATTGTAGTCTACTTAATATTACATTGAGACACAAAGTCTATTGTTGTTCATATTTTCCTCCTTTTTGCCAGATTAAACATCAAGTCCATCATTAACATGCAGCTACCAGGAGAACACGCTCACTGTGGAACGGCCTTAGATCATCAAAGTGGATTCACATACTCTCCACAGACCTTCATGGATAATGACAGTAAGATCTTAAAACATTTTCAGAAGATTCCCTTGTATCATCAATAAATCAGTCATTATTTGCATTGCGCTAATTCATAACAACTGTTATATCAGGACACTTTCCAATAGAGCAGGATGAAACCATATTCTTGTACAGATACACAAATATACATAAATAAAATACACATGTATATCCAATCCCACAATGAGCACAGCACCGGGCCAGCCAACAGTGCAGTGCATTGATACGAAAGAAAACCCTTGAGTGGAGCCAGTCTCATACTAAACAGCCATTCTCTGAACCTGTGTTGGAGGAAGGGAGGTGGACTTAGGCAAAGGGACAGAAGTAAAAATTGGTGCTGTTGATAGATCCATGGGTCAATCATAAATCTGTTCTCGTCATATCTGTCTCTGCTAAATATAAATTCATGAGAGTTGAGCCCCTTGAGATGTGGCATCTCATGTTCCAGAGGGTCCTTATGTCTAAATGGTTGTAAAGGTATTTCTTATGGAGCTACCAGTATAACCAATAACAACCATGGATAGAAAGAGCATTCTAATGTTAACATTAACAGCAATAATGGTTATAAATTAGAGAGGAGTTGTGTTGAGTAATATAGCAGCATCCAGCTGAAATATAAATTTCTGTTGTGGAGCCACACTAATATGTGTGCTGTTTTCAGGAACTATCATGTATTTAATTTCTCTCTCTGAAGTATAGCAAGAATTGAATGATAATTGAATAGGGCTAAAGGAAAGGCCAAGTATTTGTATTTCTAGTTGTTGAAGCTGTGTTAGTCCAAAGCAGCAGGCTGTCCACACCAACCATCCAAGGAGATCTTGCAGATGCAGACAAATAGAAAATATAAAGAGAGGACGGAGAGAGAGTGACAGAGAGAGATAGAGAGGGAGGAGCTCAATGTGCCAAATCCCCGGGCGGTCAAAGTGTAACGCAGCTTAACTATGAGCTACAAACTGGTCCAGGCCTGAGCTAGTTCTGACTGAAAGCTTGGTCAAAAGGAATGTTTAAGTCTAATCTTAAAGGTAAAGAGGATGTCTGCGTCCCGATGTGTTTGGAAGATGATTGTGCTTACACAATACAACCTGATTCACCAGAGAGACAGTTTCACCCGTTAAGAAAAAAATCAAGCATGTTGCAAGTAAAATTGATTTTTTTGTATGTTGACTCTGAGTAGAGGCAAATTTCAGCCCTTGTCATTAGCCTGACTCCTGATTGTTTTCTAGAAAAGGTGCAAAAATGCTATTTCCTGGCTTGTTTGTTCACACTTATCCCTTACAGATGGATTTTTTCTTGCAGTTTAGCAGTCGTGCAACAGTGGGTGTGGGTAAAGATACTGGGGGGGGGCGCTGTCAGGAAAAGTTTTTGGTAAAATTTGGTTGAAGTATTTATTGGCCTTGGCATTCGTACATGCAGCTCACTCACAAAAATCTGGGTATTTTTGAAGGTTTTTCTAAATGTTAAAACAACTGATAATTCTAGATCATTTCAGAGGCTCTGACCCAAATCTGTCAAACACTTGTCCCTGACAGCAAAACGTTTTCTTTTGGGTATGTGAGAGATGGAGCAGGGGAAAAGTAGTGAGGTGAATTTTTGGGGTGGATGGTAATATTACAGCTGTCTGCATTAATACATGCTGTTCACCAATAAAATTTTGGGGACATTTTCAAGTTTGAGCATGTTTGACTGGGTCCTGTGACTAAAATCACTCATGTGTGCATGTACTATTTTGTTTGCAGTTTACTTTTATAACTTTGGGATGCCAGATTTCGGTGTGTCCTCTCTTGTCGGCATTATTGATGCTGTGAAGGTTTTGACCTTTGCAGTGAGGGAGGGTAGAGTGGCTGTGCACTGCCATGCAGGCCTGGGCAGGACAGGTGGGTAAAAAAACTCTAGTGTTCACATAGATACTGTGCATTACCTTCTTCAATTATTCATGTTTATTTTGTTTTTTTGTGTGTCCTTGCTGGACTCTGAACAGGCGTCTTGATAGCCTGTTACTTGGTCTACACTCTACGCATCAGTCCAAGTGAAGCCGTCCACTATGTGAGGATCAAGAGGCCACGCTCGATCCAAACAAGGGCTCAGATCAGCCAGGTGTTTGACTTTGCTCGTCTGATTGGCTCACAGCTGGTCCAGTACCCAGACCTCCGTCTGAAACACGGAGCCCCTTTCACCCTGCAACACTATCTAAACCGTCAGGCACTGCTGCTGCACGGCCAAGAGGCCCGCACCCTCAGACATACACCAAAGGTCAGGACTTGATGATTTCACTACACTGATCGCATTTACCTCCTGCCCCTAATTTTTGGACCTCCTCTTTATGCTCTCATTAGGTGGTGTACCTGCTATGTGTGCAACTCTCCTGTTTGGCCCTCGGTCTTCCTCTTCCTCCAGAGGTCCACGCTGAGCAAGAAAAAAGGTCAGGGCTGAGATCTCTGAGCAAGATGGTAAGGGAGACCCTCACAGCCAAACAGTACCTGCCAGTGCTGAGGGAGGGTCGTCAGGGCTGGTGGGCGGACACAGAGTCAGTGTCATCATGGGACGAGCCGATAGTGTTCCTAAAGGGAGAGAGAGGAGAACTGCTGGACAAACGCAGCTACAGCGACTCCGACATCAGCAAGATCAAGGATAATGAGGTGCATCTTACATTATTTGTTTGGGATTCATTCGATCATCTTCACAACAAATCAACATCTTCACATAGGAACACCGAACAGTCAATCATGAGTTTTAGAAGACATGAACATGTGTGTTGTTTATGGTCTATGTACCAGCTGCAAGAATCAGCAGATTGTATGAATGTATTTCACGAGTAGGGACCACACCATCAACAGGATGAATTCGACAATTATTTATAGCGTACAACACAGTAGGTAGGTGAAGCAGGTAACGGTTTGGGGAAACTTCATGTGGAATTCGCCGTAGCTCCCGGGCATGACAAACCCCCTCTTTAAGGCCCTGAGGAAGGAAGGAAGAAAGAAGTTATAAATAAGGGGAGGGAGGGAGGGGTGCGTCGAGTGTGTGAAACAAGAGGGAAATGGTCGGTTAGGATTTATAGGAACACAGGAAGAAGCATGGTTGAGGTGTGGTCCTGCTCCTGAAATTCTGCTTAAAGCTCCACTAATAGCCTTATGAGGTGGAGCATTATGTTTGAAGAGTGTTAAGTAATACTAACAGACCTACACCAGCTATTTTTAGGAATTTTTTATCTCCACTTCTTAAAACTTTGAAGTGGCTTCTGGGATCAGAATCATAAATACCACTTCCCTCTTTAAATTAGTCAGTCTTTCAAAAATACTTTAACCTGAAATATACATAAGAAATATTGATGATATTTTGGTAATTTTAACCTTTAAAAGGAAAGTATGTGTACATAAGACCTCTGTTTCTGACTGAAAAAAGCCTAAACAAACTAAACAATTTCCATAAATTAAATTCCGATAAGTAATTATCATTGTAATTAGGCCCTGAGATGGTTCAGTGATTAGCGGCAACACTGATTTTGATGCATTATTTTTTTTCCAAGGAACTGTGCAGACAATTATAATAAATGTGAAACTCTGTGGTTTGCTTTAAATGGAGAAAATAGCACCATCTGCTGGACAAACATAAAAATTAAAGAAAAATGTAAAAAGCTAGTCATCTTATATGAAATTGTAACAGAAGGAAATGCATTAAGTTAGATTAGGTTAAAGGTGGAACAAAATATGATATTTTCAGTGGATTTCAATCAGATATTTTTGGTTGTCAGGAACAAACATGTCAATTTACAGAAATGAGACAACAATATAAAAAAAATAAAAATAAATGTCCTCTGGCAAATTTAAGTTGTGTTCAATCACCACAGCCACAATGAAAATAAATAATATTACAAGCTCTGTCACAAAGCTGACTCTATAATCTAACCAGACTTCAAAATAACTTGACAAGCTGCTGAAACACCACTCTATTGACTGTACTAGACGAAGACAAATACATTTTTCTGAGTTCAAATCCATAGATTCCAAGATTTCTTTCTCAGATCAGACTGAACCTTGTCTTTGTGTTCTTTTCTTAGGAGCACCTGGAGAAAAGTCCATACTGCACCCACGCCCTTGGAAATATGAGCATGTGGTGTGAACCAGATCCAAAACCAGCAGGTTTGATCCTTCCATCAGGCCACCAGACCACCAAAAAGGAGTCTTGTAAATTCAACTTTCCCACTCAACTCATAAAAACAAGCAATGACAGTGCAAAGAGGTCCACATGCACAGCAAAAAAGCAAGTTCCTAAACCCAGCTCCAACACTGAGGTAACTGTACTCCTATAAAGCTAATCATACTGATGGAAAATCTGATACATGAATTAAAACATGGATGATCTTTTAAAGTTGTGCAGAAATTCACATCATCCAGGCCAAACCTCTGCTGCCCGTGATGTTGCCAAAGCCATGGCCGACCCAGGTCCTGCAGAAGATACCATCCTGCAGAGATCAGCTCTGCTGCAGGTAAAAAATGAACACTGACCTTTGTTTTTTAACGTGGACACATCAGAACAACAGACAGCTTTAAGGAACAAGATAAATGTTGTGGTTCTTCTCAACAGGAGGAGCTGAACAGCAGTGTGTGTGGGTGGGCCTTGCTGGTCACCGAGAATGACCCTCATGTACTCAGCTGTTTGTTGTGGACCTGGCTGGAAAAGTTAAGGGTCAGTAGTATCAAACATAAGGACATGATGGCAGTATTTTCAATATAAACAGGGATATTTTGATTTTGAGTTTAAATAACCACACGGACTTTCACTCAGTATTTTCTTTGTTTCCTCCTTTTTCATTTAGGAGCCACTTCTGAGTGAAGACGATGTGAACAGGCTGAGTCAGGGAGCAGATGACAAAAAGCCTCTCAGTGTGCTTAAAAAGGTATTCACACATGCAGTACATATAATGGCAGTTTTACCACCGGGCTAAGGAAAGCAAATGTCAGGGGCCTCGTTCACAAAGGGGCCACAAGGTATTTTGATTAAGTCTTGAACAAACAAGAAACCAAACTCAACAAATAAGAGTTTAGACATCATACATTTACAAGGAAAATAGAGCAGTTTGGTTTCATATAAATTAACATTTAAACTTAAAGAAGAGATACATTTATGAAAATTCAAGCTGAGAGTTTAAGTTAAGTAAGAGTGGCCCTGATATGCTTTCAAAAGGGTGTGTTAAAATGTTATTTAACAATAAAAACAACATAAAGGGCATGATCTATTAAAGGTTTAACTTGATAGCATGCGCAAAGCTGATCTACTAACCGTTTGCAGTGAGGATTTCATCTGTCAAACGGGCAGAATAGCATGTGCAATCCATTGTGTTTGCTGTCATGAATATGTAGAATAAATGGTGGTTACCAGAATACATAAAATACTGAGAGCAGGAGATGCAAATTTAACCATTTAGCACCCGCAATGTGATTCATCAAACCTGAAACTGATTGTGCTAAGTGTTTTTGTGTGAATTTTTAGCACATTTTAAAGGCAGTTGCAAACTGGCACAGCAATACGCACAGAGGGCTGATGGAGAGAGAATCTTCCATGTGCATGTTTGAACTGTCATTAACAGCATCAACCGATTATTTTCCATCAATTACAGAATGTTTTTGATGAATGACGTAAAGATTTGGAGGCTGTCTGTCATTATGTAGGACTGGAAAAAGAGGGAAGATCTAGTGTGCCATCATACTCATGCAGACACATGCGTGAAGTAAACCCTCACTGTTTTGCACACCTACTACATCGTAGAGGAGGTCATTTAACCTATGGAAAAAAAAAAAAAACCTTCATAGCCAGAATCACTCTGTTTGTCACTCAGAGCTGATAAATGCATTGTGTGGACTTTTAGATAAAGGACATTTAATGCTTAGTCTGTGTGTCTGTAAGACAGCTCTTCACATGACAGGTTATTGTTGATGATGACTCTTGTACATTTTTTATGTTGTCTTCGAATCAGGCAGAAATTTTCTTTTCTTTTTTTAAATAATCATTTTCATCCAGTCACAGAGACACACCATCTCCTGTCTGCTGGGCTGTGTGAGCACAGTCAGCAGGGTCTGTCCACACCGAGAGGATGCTCTGCTGTCCAGGCTGATCATGGCTTTAACAAGGGTACGGCTGATAAAAGTCTTGCTTTAGGTTAGCTTTATATGGAATCAGATTTGTGCCAATAGAATAAAGCAAAGCTTTCTAAAACTCAAACGAATAAAATGGATTTAATCAAAAATAAAACGTACTCAACCAAAAAAAATCTTGTCAAAAGCAAAAAATATCACTCATCGTGAAAACTGTTTGACTTTTTTCTGAATTGTTTCCATTGCTTCATTCTCTCTTCTCTCTCTCTTTTGGTTTCGCTTCTGGGTTTTTTGGTTTTGATTCCAGCTTCTTTGGTTATTCTTCTGACACAAACCTCTTGTGTGGTTCTATGAGGGGCGCGTTCCTATTGGCTGATGAGTTTTTGAGTATCACGGCTGTGAACCAGATGTTATTTAGAGGGCAAAGCGCAGCGCGGAACAGCAAAGCAAAACAACCAAACATGAGGAGTCGTGTGTCGTCCTGTGTTCGTGTTCTTCAAACATACCTTAGGTAAGTATTGTTCACTGCATGGTATCCAAAAAGGTGAAGCAGTTTTAGTAAAGTAAAGCCAAGTCTTGCTTTATAGGGTATGCTGCGCTTTGCCCTCTAAATAACATCCGGTTCACAGCCGTGATACTCAAAAACTCATCAGCCAATCGAAACGCGCCCCTCAATGAACCCGCCCACACGAGAGGTTTGTGTCAGAAGAATAACCAAAGAAGCTGGAATCAAAACCAAAAAACCCAGAAGCGAAACCAAAAGAGAGAGAGAAGAGAGAATGAAGCAATGGAAACAAATCAGAAAAAAGTCAAACAGTTTTCACGATGAGTGATATTTTTTGCTTTTGACAAGATTTTTTTTGGTTGAGTACGTTTTATTTTTGATTAAATCCATTTTATTCGTTTGAGTTTTAGAAAGCTTTGCTTTATTCTATTGGCACAAATCTGATTCCATAGCTTTAACCCTTTGAAATGAAGATGTTTGATTTTAATTACATAAAAGTTTTTCTTGTTAAACCATCAGCGACCTCAAGAGGAGGTGGAAGGCCTTGCAGCTTTACTGAAGGTCCTGAAGACTAGTTTGAGAGAGACCTACCACAGCTACAGACACCTCAGCAGGACCCGCAGCATCAAGAACACATTCTGAAGAGCAGGACACACAACAAAAAAAAACAAACGAACTTCCTGGATAAATCACTTATATATCCAGGGTGGTTTCTGGCTAAAGTGAGGCCCCCATGTTGAACTTTTTCAATGGGGCTTCATGCCCCCAAAAGTGCGCACTCCACAACATACATTTGGTTCAAATTATATGTTGTGGAACATTTTTTTGCATGTGCAACATTTGTGATTGTATAAACAGTACATATTTTGAAATAGAAACAATATTCTTAATTAACTTATTATATGGAATGAAGTTCAAAAGCAAAGAACACAGAACATTTGCTCTGACTGATTGACAAGACAGATTTTACTGGACTCTCATGTAAATATGCAGAATTAAATACAGACATCAGCGGATGTTTTGCTGTGAACTGAAACTTGATAAATAAAGGAGAATGTCAAAAACTGATGGTGCATCACATCATAATTTTAACAAGTACTTATGTAAATTCTACATTGGATTATTACTTCTAAAGAACAATTAGTTCATAGATTAACAGTGTTAGACAGTAAGGAGTTACTTATAAATCTTTACAAAAAGATAAAGGGTTACAATTTTAAAAAGTCAAGGTAAAACTTGTGATATAAGAATTTTTTGTTATTAAGAGTAATAACTGTTATTGTTATTAAGTAATAATTCCCAGTATCCCAGACAATGCATTTGTGTTACAGGGCTGGTTATGTTGTTACATTTTGGACATTCCTGCACTGTATGCCCCCCCCCATTAAGAATGCCTGTTAAGGGTCATCTCCATGGCAGCTTTGTCATAGCAGAGCATTTGTTTGTGTTCACATTTCTGAGCTCTGGGGGATTCAATCTGAGGATCAGGAGCTTAAAGAGGTAACACTATTTTTTAATTGTTGCACTCATGAATTGTTTCTGTCACTGATTTATACATCTTTTATGGTGTACCTCTGTGATTCTGAATTTATGAGCTGATTTAAAGTCAGTGCACTGTTTTGGTCACACTTACCTGCAGTTAGATACACGGTTAACTTGTATTATTGAGTTTTTTTATACTTACTTATTAGCACTTGAGGTTGAATGGACTGACAAAACACTGCTGTAAATAAATGACTAATGTGAAGCACAAAAGATTCTGTTTTAGGTCATATAAAAAAAAACTTGTAAGCGCAGAAGGCTGTTGTTTCAATCTACATGAGAAGCGCTTATAGGCTACAGGTTAATCCAATTAAAAGCCAAAAACATAGATGTTGCAATGTAAGATGGATTATACTTAGCCTCGTGTAATGCAACTCTAATACATTCAACTGGCTCAAAAATCCATTTAATCATTTTAGCCAGGGTATGTTTTCACAGAACATACCTAAAGGTGCTGGTTTGCGTTCTCTTATATTTCTGTTGAGAAGAACATCTGTTAGTTATACTCTTTGGAAGAGCTGTTAAGACTGTAAGCAATCAATGTTCTCTCTTTGCAGCTCCATTACAAATATTTAAATTGTAAAATAGTATTTTCCCCTGCATTCATCTGCGGTATAATGGCCAATTGCTTCACTTTCTCAACAGCTGAGCGGTGAGTGTGTGCTCCCAAAATGGGGTGCATTTCACAGCAGAGATGCTGACTACAGCACAATAATGGTGTATGCTTGTCTGTTTGCAAGATAACCCTAAAACTATAGGACAGATTTTGTTGAAAATTTCAGGAGATGTTGGTAATGGCCAAACTTAAAAAGGATAAGACTTGGTCTGGTGGTGATCCAGATTACTGCCATCAGCAAATGATCGTTTTTGCTCAATAACTTGCAATCTAATAAAGATACCAACATGATCATGATTGGTAACGTTCTCATGGAAGTATTGATTATAGTGTGTGTAGAATGTTTTCCAAAGCAATGTATTCATGCTCCTGGTTTACCATGGCTAAACGTGGCTAACAGGAGAATTTCCGTATAGAATGGATAAATCACTAAATAATTTCTGATTAGAAAAACAAAAGATAAAAAAAAAGATTCAATCCTGGTTGTTTTGGCAGTTCTAGTACAAGTTGGAGAGCTTTGAAAGTACAAAAATTTGTTCTCCCTGACATTTTATAAAGTTCATAATATTATGGGGGCTGAATGGGAAGCTGTGGGGGGGCTGATGTGGCCCCTGAGCTGCTGGTTGATGATCACTGTTTTAAAGGCTTTTTCCTCTTGAGTGTTTGTACAGACGGTAAGTTATCTTACATGTAATAGTTAACTTTGTGCATTGTGTTTGTTGTCTTAATTTAAACGTCTAAATATTGGTATTATGATGATAGAAGGAAGTCGGTAAATTTGTAGATGCTAACAGTCCTTTTCTTTCCATCAGTGTCATGTTGAACAGTGATGCCTGGTCTGGGACCTGTAGGCCTCATAGGCCAAGGGGACCTGTAGCTGCTCTCTATAAAAGCCCGTGGCCTAAATATACAGTGCCTCATCTCACAGGTACCCACAACAAAGCCTGTAAGATCCATTATTGTGTTTGTCAGCGTCAACATGGATTATGTTTTTTTGTTTTTTTTTGCCAGCATATATTTGTCCATTTGTTTGTTAGCAAGATCAAACAAAGACTACTGGAAGGATTTTGTTGAAATTTTCAGGAGATGTTGATAATGTCCCAACTTAGATAACTCTAGATAACCATGTGTGGGTTTTCAGGGTCAGGGAATCATATTATGATGGTAATGATCATGGTACTATTGATTATAGATGTAACAGCAATATGTGAGCTGCCTTGGCAGAGGTTTTTGCTGTCCGAGTGATTTCAGGTTATTAAATCTTTGCCAATTCTTTGTCTTTTTTCCACTATAAAGGAAACTATAATCCTGACCCCACCAAATACAAAGCACCAATGTGCAGCTTTGGCATACGCCACCATCAGGCCAGCGCCGAGTGTTCCCCCGGACCCCGATACCTCATCCCCTCCAACACCACCAGAATGGGACAGGATGGCACACCTGCATTTTCACTCCAGGGCCGCCCAAAGGACCAAAAAGTGTTCAGCTCCCCTGGACCAGGTCAGCCAAACCTGATCATTCACTGTGAGCGTCTCTTGTGTTACTGTGTTGATGCCATTATTGCTCAGGTCTCTCAAGGTCTCAGATTATTAAAAGAGTTCTCAGATCACAATCAGACTAACCTAGCTCAATAAAGGTTAAATAATTCAATTAGATACACAAAGCAACAAGATCACGTTAAAGTACATCAGAGAAATGCTGCTCATTAAGATATGAAAAAATGCAAAATGATCGATTGTGTTTGGTGTTTCAGGACAATACTCCCCAGAGAACTCACAAAAGTGGATGTTCAGTTCTTCTCCAGCTTACACTTTATCTGGAAAGAGTAAAGAAATGAACAACTGCCAAACTCCAGGTAACAAGCAGCTATCAGTGTAGATACTGTATGTGTACTTTACACAATTTTTTTTAAAGAAATCAACAATAAAACTCTCCCTGTGCTTTTCTTTTAGGTCCTGCAGCTTACAGTCTGCCTCCTGTGTTAGGGGCCAAAACTGTGGGCTATTCTGCAGCTCCCTGCTACTCCATCTGCGGCCGCAGAAAAACAGGAGTCTTCAACGAGGACCTGAAGAAGGTACGTGTCTGCAGTAGGGGTGTCACAATACCAGAATATTAAACTTCAATACATATAACAGTCAAGAAATTCAGTATCAATACTTACATCATTTCTGAAAAAAAAAAAAAAAATCCTTGAAAAACATTCATTTCTTTCATTGATGCATTTCTCGGCAAATTAATTGAACACATGACAACACATTTTCAGTAAATTCTTAAAGGATGTCCTGATTTGTGAATGAACTCGTCCTTTGTTACTGATGCTCTGTCTAAATGTGAGAGAGTAACACAACACAATAACAAAAAACTAACTTACTTTAGCCATTACTTTTTGTTATGTGAACAAAATCTTTGCAGCTGTGTTGAAAAAACTGATTCCAGATCTTTTTAGTGCTTCAATATTTCCAAAACAACTGTTTCAAATACAAAAATTAAATTAACATAAGTTAAAGTAGTGACCCTGTTATCACTTCCTCCAGGAATTAGACGAAGCCGAGTTGTCCATACAGGTGGCTTTATTTACATTTCTTTGTGAGCTTCTCTTCTTTCTTAAACTTCCACCGTCGAACTTACAATGACAGAGATGAAAGGACAATAATGAATACAAATTCACACATAACGGTAATAAAACGCAATGAAAAACACATACCTCACTGGCCACATTAATCTGAGAGGGATTGAGGATATTAGTGAGGAACAAAAAGGAGGTGCGTGCCTTAAAATGAGCCGGAACAGAGAACAAAACAAAAAACAGTTCCCACGGCTGTATCACATTAAATGAAATCAGATGAAAATATGTATACACTTCAAGTAAATAAAATAAAATAAAAATATATGAATATAAAAATGACAAAAATAATTTTGGCAGCTAAGCCTATTATTTCTTGTTCTTCTTTGCTTTTGTCTTTCCCCTCAGAGTCCTGGTCCTGCTGCCTACAAAGCCGTAGATCCATATTTCTACCAGACAAAACCTCCACACTTCAGCATGGTGGGCCGTAACTACCCTCCAGGAGATCACACACAGAAGCCAGGACCTGGTGCATATTATCCTGAGAGGGTATAAAACATTGGTCTATCATATGATCACCAATAATCTCCATGTATTTAACATTATGTTAATTCACTGACATTTGTCCCATCTTAGGTGACCACCACAAGAGCAGCAGGTCCAAGCTTCACCTTTGGACTGCGACACTCACAGTTCATCGTCCCCTTTATTGAAAATGTGTCTGAGGAAACTTAGCATGACAAAATAAAATGATTTTGGTGTAAAATTTGCAATAGCAAAAACATGCTATTGCAGATGGTTTGGTCATATTTGGCTTAAAATGGACTTATTAGCCTTTCTCTCTCAGCTCAGGATTTGGAAGAATTCTAACATTTGACTTTTATCTGAATTTCCAACTGGAAATATAATGGTTTTTCCCCCAGGTCAGATTTTTGAATCAAACAGACATTGTTCACCAAATTGGTCCATTGAGCATTTTCCAACCTCAGGTCAGCTTAAAGGTGCTATGAGGAGAATCCATTTCCAGCAACATAAAGACTCTGCTACCCATTAGCATGCGCGGCGACTGTCGTAAAGACGTGACCCAAGCCAAAGCGTGTTTGTTGTGATGCTAATAAATGCAGTTCAGACCTTCCTCAGAACTGCATTGCTTTACAACTTCTTTTTCAACAACTTACAGGATGCAAAGCGATGAGGTAATGTATCTCTTTCTAGTTATATAGCGGTAGTTTTTGATGTGTGACAACAAGCAATTTTTGAAAACTTAGTATCTTAGTTTTGTAGCCGGCTGTATATCGCTACTTACAGCCTGGTGCTCTAAGACGTGTCCTAATAATATAAATCTGCTCTAGTTTTAATTGTGTTGTTCCCGAAGTTGAGTATCCAGGCCAGTCCAGCCTTGTGCGACCCAACCACGAAGCTAAGGAATAGCATTTATAGATAGCCTATTTTGATGCTATAAAGCTCATCTTAAAGTTTTTGTTATTACTTAAAACTTACTTACTTAAAAACTCCACATAGCATCTTTAAAAAGGCACCATGCTAACATTTGACTTTTTTTTGCCATTTCAGACCCTGAGACAAATATGCCAAAATTGACCTTTTGGAAACTTTTCAGGCAGGAGTACATGCTGGTGCAGAAGGTTTGGTCGTATTTGACTGAAAATTGACTTATAGTATTTTCTTTGTAGTCAGATTTTTAAAAACTATATACTAGTTCGGACCCTGAAAAGAAATATGCTAAAAACGGACTTTTGTGGACCTTTTCAGGCAGGACATTAGGCCATTTCAGAAGGTTTGCAAAAGGACAACATGCTAGTGCAAAAGGTTTGGTCGGAGTCCACCTAAAGATTCAGTTACATGCATTTTTCCCTCAGGTCAGATTGTTTTTAAAAGTATATGGTAGCATATGACTTATTACTGAGCCTCTAAAAAGGGACATCACATGGTCACATGAAACTATCTCCTGTGGAGGTGAAACTTTGGTGTAAGAATGAGAAACTATTTCATGCACACGTGAAACTTTTGCATGGGCACGGGAAACTATTTTGTGAAAATTCTCATTTTCACGAGCACATGTGAGATTCCAAGTCATTGGCTTGAACTTTCCTGGTCAATAACTTAATCAATGAAACAACGTAGCTACTAAACTGACACCTTTTTAAATCAATGTCATGAAGATTGTGAGGCACAACCTTGCTCTGCTCAAAACAAGTTTATCTCTGAGCCAGAAAACTTCAGTCTGTTTCAATATGTTGCTGGTGAAGACTTGGCGGCTTAGGGACTGTCAAAAAATTACCATAACAAAGGAATGCTGTGAAAGAAAAGTTTACTTCAAAAAGATCTGTCACGTCTTTAGAAAAACAGTACACGTAATTATTAATACTACATGTAATTCATAAAAAATTTCTTACAGGATTTTTTGGTTGAAAATTGAATATAAAATGTGTGGTGGTGGGGAGGTTGAATCTGACTCTTAGGACCTCATCTCTGTCAGAAGTCATTAAATATAAACAAACTTCTTTCCTCCTAAGTGTACAATTCTCTCAAATCACACTTCAAGAAATATTTCGCTGCAGAATAAAAGCACTAACAGTAATGTGTGGAACACAAGTAATGCATCATTATAAATTTTGTGTGATGATTTTGCCCAAAAGTAATTACTTGCTAAAGGTCTTTTAATAATTTTATTAATTTCTTTACATCATTCTCCTCTTACCTCCCTTCTTTTGCCCTCACACCCAACACAGCATCGTGTGGATTTGCTGTTCATCATGAGACTGGGATCCACATTCAAGATTTCCTGCTGCTTAACAGAAGGTTTTTTCTTGCCGCCATGATGGAGGGATTCATGATTGGCTATATGGATTCATGTTGGGTGTTGATGTATATATTTATATATATATATATATGTATATGTGTATCTTTATATGTATATATGTATCTATGCATATATGTGTATCCATAAAATGGAGAGCTTTATGCTCTATTCTAAAGGGTCTTGAGATAACACTTGTTATGAATTGGCGCTATACAAATAAAGATTGATTGATTGATTCTGTCTGTAATTAGGCATAACAGGTAAATCAAAGCATTGTTAGGAGATGGTGAACACCTTTTTTAATATTACATCAAGATTCTGACATTTTTAATCACGACCACTCAGTCTTAAATTACAACGCCCCTTCATTTTTTTCCATTTCTGTTCTGTTTCTGACAACAGGCCTTGAAACACATAACTTACACTAAAAAAGGGATCCACTTCAACAACATCCTGATGTATTCAGGATTTAGTGTTATGTTTGCTAAAGTATCAAAGCAAGTGCTGTGCAATGTATTTATTAGGTAATTAAAAAATGTGAGTAGCTGGCCATATATTTTTATTATTTAAAGGGGCCTAAGATAGAATTTGGGGGACTTCAGCCTTGCTAAAAGGGTCTAAAATTGTTTAGGGCTAAGGCAAATTGCTGTGTGTGGTGTAGAGTTCAATCCAATGTAATGATGCAAAGTCTGTTCTTCAGCATCCTCTAAAGGTGTAGTCAGCGATGTGGAAGAAAACGAGTGGAGAGGTTGTTTATAAACGAATTTAGACCCGCCTCTCCCTTCATACCTCACCCCTGAAAGCTGATGGACGTGCATCGTCATGGAAACGGCTGTAGAAACTGCGTAGCTGACCAGCGTAGCTAAGGTAACTCCCACTCGTCAGACAACTCGACTGACAATATTGATAACATCACAACAACAGTACATTTTGGCAGATTAGACAATAAGATGAATGCCCGACGGCTGTTACTGTTATGTGAAGCACCACAAAGCTAATGTTGCTTACCTATCCAGCAGAAAGACGGCAACATCCGCGTCCGTTTTCAGGTCTTTCAATTCGCGGAGTTCCCTCCATCGTTGGAAAGCAACACCAATGTTGACCCGGGTCTTCGCTCTTTCATGGTCATAGCCCTTCTTTTTCACTTTTCACTCCTCTGACCTTTTTCTTTTGGGCTGTTTTTCATCCATTGCTACTGCACATATTGCATCTCTCTCTTACACTAACTGCGCACGCTGCGCAACCTACGGCTCCTCCTCCCCCCTCTGTCTGATCTGCGCATGAGTATGATCGCCCCTTGGATGTGGGAGGGTGTACTCTATTTTGGTAACCCTGCCCGAGCCACAGTATTTACCTGCTGAAATTCAGAGCAAAGGCTGTGTATTGAAACCGGACTTTTTTTTTTTGAACATGCTGTCAGTGGGGACATCTTGTGGATGGAGAGGAGAAATACGATGATTTTGACAAATAGTGCATTAGATTAGAAGATTAGAAGATTGCTGACTACACCTTTAAACAAAAATTAAATATGCCATGTAACCACACAGTTCTTTTGTCTTTGCAACTCGCTGTGGTCCTGAACCAGAGCGGAGTCAGCCTCAACATATTTTGAAGCTGCAGCTGTGAATGAGCAGACAGCAGCTGTTTGACTTCTGCTGCAGCAGAATCTGAGACAGGCGTGTTTGCCATCATCTGAAGTTGAGGATATGCTGGATGAAGAACATAGAATTAATATTTCTGTATGATGATCATGCTTTGTGTAGAAAGTCTCTTTCATTTCACACAATAATTCACTCAGAAACATTCATTTATGACAGTGAGATTCATTTCAGTTCATGTTTTAATAATAAATTTATTACATAATATAACAAACATATATCTCTGTGGTGGATGTATCCCAGGAAACAGCTCAGATCTTGCCACAAAAAATATCACCCTCGCTCTGTTTGCATGAAAAATACAAGGTAGCTTCTGGTTAACTATTATTTATTTAAACATTGGCCTTTCTGTATTAAAGGGGAGGCTTCTTAATGCTGTAAAACTCCAGAAGCTGCTAAGAAAAGCAAAAGATGTTCGGGGTGTTATGCTGAGAGGGGGATGTTTCCAGTGAGACAAGGCTGAGGCGATGCAGGGATAAACCCACCGCTCTAAACTTCACAGTGCAAACAAGGAGAAAACCAACAATGAAAGAAAAAACCCCTTTGATGATAAGTTCACTGGCTCCGATGGGTGACCGGACCCCAGTGGGTTTTTAAAAAGGTTAAACTGCTCCCCCTAAGCTATGTAGATTGTGCTTTGTTGATTAGAAAATAAGACAAAGATAACCCTTCACTGAACTCATTTGACCTAATGCTGTGTAAGTCTGATACACATTGCTCATTTTGCATCTGTATTTGTGGTAAACATACAAAACCATCTGACCAGGTATTCACTACAGCTTCTTAAGGTTTAAACCAGGCCAGCCTGTGTGATTCAAACTGCACACACTCACTTCATGTGTGTTTTATCGTTATGGGAACAGTAAGCCAAGCTGGATCATATCCATCATCACAGTAAAATCAAGCAATCAAGATACTTTGTGTCAAAATTTGAATAGAAATGTTAATGCAAAGCTCACAGGTAGTTAAACACAGGCTTTGTAGAATATATATAGATATAATACACTATATCTATATATATTTGAATGCACTAGCCTGCTACTTCACAAAATAATAACAATGACTGCATTTCCACCTGTCAGAAATACAGAAGTATCTAACAAATGTCCGTAGTTCTCAAGATTTCCAGGAGATGGCACCATATTATTGAGTCTAACAGCTCAAGAATGCTGTAACTAAGATAGTCCTAAAGCAAAGACAAATATACAGTTCAAAGTTAAGTTATTTTTTGGCACATTTTTCCTTTTGTGTCGTCTGTCCCTCTCTGGATCACCTCATATAGCATCTCAAAAAACTCAGAAACTGAAGGTCTGAAAAAGGAAAAAGGAGTGCTGCCGGACAGAGTGGAGGGTCAGGAGCGCAAAATGCCATCTGGGAATGTGAGTACAAAACAGTGACACTGCATAAGCTGCACCTACACAGTAACAAGGTGAGTCGTGGTTTGTGTTTGAATTACAAAATATAATGATGGTCTCATTCAGCACAGTGTAACATTCTCTCTCTCTGAGTGCGGCAGAGCTGTCCACTTTTCAAAGAGCAGAACAAGATGGCAGAAAATCATCAATATGAAGAGGAGAAGGAGCGTTTGTGTGTGTGTTTTTTCTGTTTGTGTGTGTATACGTCATGTATGTGTGTGTTTGTGACACAGCCACTGCCGGGAATCTCTGATGGTAATACAGTAAGGCTATAGTGGACTAACTCCATAGATGTAAACCCTAACAATCAGGTGTACACTCACTCCAGCGTGCACACACAAAAAGGGAAGAAAACAAGCATTTCACACACTCGCACACTCACACACACTCATGGTGAAGAGGAACGACCGACCACGCAGAGATTCAGGGAATCCAGATGCACGCATGCGCTTGGACGTCGGGTGGCTTCTATGTTAGCACCTTGTCACCTTGTTTTGTGCAAATCATCCCCTAGTTCATAGTTCAGAGTTCAAAAGTTCAAGAGTTCATAGAAAGAATAAAATCTGCTCACCTTTCCACAGGTGGTTAACTATGCATATATGCCAAACATTCATATATAGATCTATATACTTTTTTTCAAAAATTTATATGAAATCTATCATATATACATTGCTTGTGATTTAAAAAAAGCAAATATTCATAGTTTGTTAATTTGTACAAGTGTAAGGACGTTTAGAACGGACAGAATCTTTATATTTTTTCATCTTTTTCTGTCACTCTAAAATTCAAATGAGTGAAAGTTTAAAGTATCATGTTCCACACGCTACAAAATCTACCCACAGTGTCCGAGGGTAACAACTCAAGGAGGAAACACAAAGAGTTCAAATGAGTCAGAGGACGACAATAACACTGGAGTCAGAGGAAAAAAGAAAAAGAAATCAGTGAGGTCACAGTGAGGCAGTGAGTGCTATTCCTACAACCCAAATATGACCAGATTTCCTCCACCCGCTTTTACAAACCGCTAGCAAAGAAAAATAAGAAAAAAAATGAACGATGCACAGAGCTTCTGGCCAAGTGAGAGAGCCTTGGCGTGTTGACTGAATCTGCTGATGTGCAGAGGTTTGTAGTAGTAAAACAGATCACCTGGCAGCCCTCTGTTCGGGAAAAGCCACCAATAAAATGCTTTTTGTTGCGTGAATAAAACTCACTGTTTCTCACTGCCAGCAGAAGCTACTCATGAGTACAATTGCAGATTTTGTATTAGAGGAAAAATCAGTTAAATACAGATATTTCTATATTTATTTTTACAACCTGGTTCTTATTTTTACAGTTCTGACTGCCGCTGTTGATAACAGTATTTAAATCACTAAGTAAACTGCAGAGTTACAGGACAGCAGCAGAGTTGTAAGACAGCCAGGCTGTAAAATCCTGACTTTTCCTCACCGACCTCGCAGAGGGTCTCCCGTCTCCACAGACCGATGGACTACGGACATTTCTACTGACGTGGTATTGCTTCAAGTTTAGTCCGTCTGAACCAAGGTGGTTGTACTTAAGCAGATTTAAAGGACAATATAACTCAACAGTTACAGCTTGACTTATCCTTTAACTCCCAGCTCAAGGGTTTGGTAGCCTACACTTTGAGTCACACCAGCCCACCGCCTCTGCCAAGGACGTTGTGTTTTTGATGTTTGTTAGTGAGGTCGACATTTGTAAGTCTGTGAAAAGGATAAATTAAAAAGTTAAGAAAGAATTTGATGACATTTTCAGAGAATGTTTGCCATGGTGAAAGGGAAGAGTTATTTCATTTTGGTGTTGATCTGAATGTGGGTGCTGATTCAGGAGTCCTTCTAAAAGACTTGCCAACTTTGAAATAGGGTACTTCTTCACATTTTTGCTAATAATTCAATCAATACTCAACAGATTTGGACGTTTTCAGGGAATGTTGGTTGTGGCACAAGGGGAAATGACAAGAGTTTGATGTGATAAAGATCTGGATGGTGATCCTAGAATTTTTATGCACTAAGAGCACTTCCAGTTCATTTATGTATCTATCTTGCATTAAAGGCAGCACGGTAGTGCAGCAGGTAGTGCGTGTGCCTCACAGCATGGGGGTTACTGGTTCCAGGGTTAGAGGCTGTTTCTGTGGGGAGTTTGCATGTTCGTACCTGTGTGGATTCACTCTGGTCCATAAAACATGCTTGTTAGGTGAATTGGTGATCTACATTGCTCTTATATGAATCAAATCTTCAGCTTGGTTGTGGTATATGATGCTGAGACAAAACACTAGATGTCACTGTTTCTGAAGAATGTGAGGCTTTTATGTCCCTCCCCTGTACTGAAAATCAGAAACATAAAATCCCTCTTTACATGGGAGCTCAGTCCAGTAAAACTTTCAGAGGTTAAATAACTTATTCAACAAATTAGCAGTGCTGAAAACCTTACTCTACAAAATAATTTAAAATAAACACAATTAAAACAATATCTATATGTTGAGCCTCTGGTCTGTGGTAAACCTACAGAGCTAATGAAATTTAAATGGTAATAACTCAGTTCGTACATAATGATACATTAATTGTTATTCTATCAAAAACTGTTTATGCAAAGAAAAATCCAAGACGTCTACACTCTTGAGATAGATGTAAAAGCTATGGCTAAAGGGAGTGTGTATTCCGTCAGAAAGTCAGAAAGTCAGAAAGTGCTGCTCAATCCTGAAAAAAAAAACATTTTGCCTCAATTTTATGAACGTTATTGGCCATTTCTGTGTTACAACGTATGTTATATTATTTGGTGTATTAGAGAACAGTCTTTACTTGTTGCTACTAGGAAAACCAAGTGTAAAAATTCAAGGCTTTTCTCAAAGCTTATTTCTTGTGTTGGGAGTTAAAGGGTTAACTGGGTTCACAAACTTAATTGCTGTTTTCTTCTGCTGTAAAAATAAAATCTGAAAGAAGATTCAGCTGCCTGTTTTTTATGATTATTTTCTGCTGCAGAAGAAGAAAATCAGACTTTTACTGTTTTTTGACCTCCTATTCTCTCCACCAGCCTCGTTTGAGAAGCATCAGGAGTTGCAGGGATGGAATTTTTTTAACCAGCCCTCTGACCATTTTCAAACACCAGTGTTAGGAATTGAAAAGACTGATATCAGATTCACAGCGAATAACCTCTCCACACGAGTGTCCAAAAATTCCATCCCTGAATGATTTAAAGGCAAAAGATAAATAGCCTGTCTTTTATAAAAGCAGCTGGTTCATTAGGCGGCCCTGTCTGCGTGTTTGTGTCAGAACCACGTCGAGCAGATCTGGAGCTGCAACAGTAGAGACAGGAGTCGACTGGGGTCTTAGCCTCACATTACGGGATGCCCTTTAGTATGAAGGAAGACCATAAGAAAATAAAAACAAACAACACACTCTCTGTCCAAGACATGATGCAACTCTTCATGCTACGGTTCAAGAAAGGGTGACCATAAGGAAAACTGTATACCTATGACAAAACTTTCAATTCCATATCTATATACTTTTTTTTCAAATTTCAAATATATATATTTCATATATGTATATATAATTAGTAAAAATGAGTAAACTATTGGCGGAATAAATTTAAAGATTTCTCTGCCTTCTATACTAAAAACCAAAAACAGGCGCAGATTAATTTATTACATCTCCTCTTTGCAACATTGTCTTTTCTTCTGAAAGCTATATTTCAATACATATATATCATATATCATATTATATAATACCTATATATAATATTTCCTTTGGAAACCAAAAAATTGATTATGAAAAAAGCCACGAGTGTTGGTTAAACATTCTCCAAATATATTAGATAGCACAGTCTGGATACCAAGGCGGAGGGGTTTCTCCCATGGTTTACTTTGTGGAGCTCTTCCTCTGGGCTCAAAAGTCTTCGGTTTAAAAACAACAGCAGGTATAGAGGGGACACACCTCCACAGAGCTGTGTCGACTCTATGTCCATAGTCCTGTGTTCATCACTGATGATCTCTGTAGAAATATTTTCAAAGGCAACTGAGCTCTCTGTTTGGAAAGAGAAAATTCTTCCTCCTCCTCCTTTACTCGGACTGCATAAGGCTTCCAGGGGCCTCGGGGATGGAGGGGTAGAGGTAGAGAGGAGCGGAGGGGCATGTGGGCCACATGGGAAAAGAACTGAAGCTTTCATGGATCAAATGAGTCGATTCAAGCTCACGTGATTCCTCATCAGCGAGGAAAAAGCAGAGCACATTTTGAGGTTGGTAATTATTGAATGCGGGTTGGACACTAAGGGCAGAGTAGAGGGGCGATCGGCTCCTCGTCTTCAGTGCAGTGCAGGATACTGATCTAACAGGAGAACCACAGGTAAACATTGATGATGCAGAACTTCAAACCAGCCAGAGTAAAAGAGGAGTGGTGCTTATTGTTTCTCTTCTGTTTCTTCCTCACCTCTTTCTGTGTTTTACTGTGGCTCAGGGCAGGGGTCAGCTCTCTAGCAGCATTTTCAGTGCTCGTTCAATGTTCATACGGTGTCCGACACGTGTCACTCCCAGCTCTGCAAAGTCGTCCTTAGTGAGAGCTGGGAGGTGAGAGCCCTCGATCTCATGGTCCTGAAACCCTGCTCTGTGCTCTCCTAAATTGATGCTCTCCAGCCAGTCTCCCACGTCATACTTATTCCAGAGGTGGAGGGGCTTCTGATGGAAGGGTCGGAGGGCTAAAAGTGGTGAGCCCAGCCCAGGCGAATGAGAGGGTGACGGGGACGGGGAGCGAGAGCGGGAACGGGCACTGGAGCTCCTCATTACAAAGCGGACTTCTTTAGGCTCCTGGGGGAGGCTGAGGCTGGAGGATTTGAGAATGGTTTGTGGGGGTGTAGTCGGTGAGGTGGGCAGGCCAAAGCCTGAGAAACGTCCAAGAGGGTCGCCTCGGTCAGGTGACCCTGAGCCTGGGCTTGGGGCGCGTCGGGTGACGGGATAACGGCTACCAGGGCGGATGGTGAATGTGGTGCCATAACTTCTCTGAGAAATAGTGTGGAGCTCTCCTAGGCTGCTGAAAAGTCTGTTGGAGCAGACAGAGAGAGAGAACGGGTCAACAGAGGAGAGGAGGGGGGGACAGTTCAGTCATACGTCTACACACTGAGGCTCCTTCTGAAGTTTAAGTTAGTGCAGACTGCAGGTTAAGACTAAGCTAAACTCATGCCACAGCAATGCCAAAGCAGCAAGCTGCACTCATCAGTTTTCTGTCAAGGAATCAGACAAACATACTTTAATAAACCAGTGATCAAAAAGCAATGATTGCTCCATAGTTGATTATGATAAAGAATTATTTACTCTAAAACCTATCACACCCTGGGCCAGTGAGAATATAAAACATGTTTTAAAAATTTAAGTCCAGAAAAGCTATTTCCAACAAATTCATAGTCCTGTTCCCTGAAAAGATTAAAAAAACCCCAAGGTTTCAAACTGGATTTAAGATAGAACTCAATTTAATTATGTTTATTTTAAATACTGCTCAAACACCCACATTCCCTTTAGTACACACCATAGACTAAAGATGTGCATATGCACAATTTAATACTGGGTTTCAGCTCTTAAAGTCTGTTCTTTTTAAACAAAGGCAGTATGGTGGCCCTGAGGTACAAAACACAACATATAAATAAACATAAAATAAAGAAAAGCAAAAGAATAGCAACGCATATATAAGTAAATAAAAAGTAAGAAAGATCAACAAAATTAAAGATGGCTAACTACAGTGAAATGCAACAACAAATAAAAATAATTGAAATGTCACAGTAAACAAAAAGGCCAAAACATAAACCCTGAAACTAAATGAAAAAAAAAAAAAAAATTATAATCAACAAATAAAAAATCTATGTCAAAAACAGTGAAGAACTGCAACATTCAGTACAACTTTTTCTTACTTTCAATTTTGTTTTTATAAGTTGTGATATTTTTAAAAAATGTTTCTGTTTCTGTTAATTGTGTTTCCTTTAGTGAGTTTTTTCTGTGTTGTTTTTTTGGTTTACTTTGAGTTTATTTTCCTACTGTTTGTTGCCTATTTATTTGTCATCATGTTTTTCTTTTCTCTCATGTTTTGCTGTGTTTTTAATACTTGCCTGTGTTAACCTTTTGGTTTGGTTTTGTCCTTTCTTGTTGCCTATTCATTTTTGTCGAGTTTTCTTTACTTGCTTTTGTTGCTATGCTTACTGTATTGTTGTTATGTTTTCGTTTTTGTCAAGGTGTTTTGCACTTCAGGGCCACCGTAGCATAATAACCTTGTGTATAAAAACAGAGGCACCATTTCTCAGCTGCTTTGTGTTCTTATCGTGTTAGGTGATATAAAGTATACACTGCAGCTTTTTTGCTGTTTTCTCCAGCACATGAATTAAAACACAGTTTACACCATAGAAGCAGCAGTGTTTTGTCATTTCTATCACAAAACTGTCACTTAGTCAACCACGAGTACAACTTATACCGCTGTCTTACAAAAATTAGCGGGTCAAAGCCGTTTTTTCAGCCCGAGTTAACCCGCTAACAATTGGCAAGTGATTCCAGCAGACCCGGGTCTAATCGGCCGCAGATGAGCTGTATGGCTGTTTTTTTTTTCCTCCGGTTTGTTAAGCTGATGTCATTACGTTGACGTAAAAACTAGTTCATGCAATCAATGGAAAAGGAGCATGGAGCCCATGGACACATTGGTCAGCTGTTTTCTGTACTTCGTACTTTTGTCCCTCTTTAAAAATGTACAAACTCGGTGCTGACTGAACAACATTCGAGCGCTGATGACACAAAGGCGAATGGAATTTGTTGCTAAGATGGCAAAGGTCACAGCAGTTACAGATAGAGGGGACGGGCGCCACGTTATGCCGACATCATGACGTAAATTAGCGTGTTGACCCGGGTGTAATGTTCCCACTGAAGCTGATCAGAAGCGAGCCAATAAAAACCTGTGTCGCTTGCAGGGTCAGTCAACCCGTCATATGCCGATTAGACCCTTTCAAACTGCTGACAGGGGCCGATTGTTAACGGGTTTAAACAGGTTTTTCAGCCAGTCTGGAAGGGGTAATAAAGAGCCCGGACCCAAACAAGGGATAGTTTTGATGCTGAACCACGGCTCATTTCAGTCTCTTAATGGGTAGTTTATCAAGCGTCTGACCCTCGTGATGGATTAAAACAAATTTGTTAGAAGTTAAGAAGTGTCTGATTAGCTGATTAGTATTCTATTGATCAAATGGAGGAAAGGAGGAAGGAGAAGAGGGATGGATTAAGGGCTGAGGCTGACACTAGCTTGATGCAAGCTGGATGAGGAAGAGGGAGAGGCCTCAGTGTGGAGAGAGTTTGTGCAATGATGTCTGATTTACTCATGCATGTTAGCAAATGTCTCACGCTCATGTGTGGTGTCTGTTTTCCCTTCTCTGCATCTGTTTGGAACATTAGATGTGGGTGATATCTGGACTGGAGAGTGTGATGGAACAAAGGTTGTAAAGGCAGCGCACAGGCTGAAGAATGATCAGACTACAGGGAGCCGACGGATATGAGATGAGCTCCATGCGCACTTACACAGTCGTCCTGCCCTCCTGGGCGCACAGTCAGTTCTAGACCAATCAGATCAGAGCAGCAGGGCGGAGCATGCAAGGTGAGCAGAGAGAGAGAGCAATGGGAGAGAATGTTAGCATCACTCCATGAGACGCAGCCTGCCGACCAGCTTCAAAGTCAGCATCAGCCGACTCTGCTGTCTCTGCTCTATGTGGACTCTATGTGTGTGACTTATGATGCAGGGTGTGTTTGTATGCATATATTCATGTGTGTGCATGTCATGGTTCTTCTATAAATCTCCAGCATGACAGACAGCACAGTAGGCTTCAGCACTGAAGGTCTGACCAGTGGGCTACATGAGAAAAATGAGCACACTATTCTCATATCAATCACTGCACAAACAAAGAAAAAAACAAACAAACTGAAGGAAGACACATGTCCCTTGACTTGAGAATAAATAAAACAACTAGACCTGATGTTTACATGTATTCATACATTAATTTTGCAAGTAGCAGATAATATTTCACAGTTGCATGGACTGCACTGCATTCCCGATTGATCTGTTTTTGATTTTTCCAATTGAAAAATACTACATGCTTGATTTCTGTAATGGTAATGCTTAGGAAACCTACAGTGTTCTTAAGGGATCATGGCCGTCCTCAACACAATCACTGAAAAACAAAACAAAATGTTGAACAACACATCAACAGAGAAGAACAAAAAACAAAGGGGCACAACAAATAAAAGAGAAACACAAGTGTCTACATCACTCAAAGCTATTATATACAGCATGAGAACATGGTGGTTACAAGTGCGACAAAATACAGCAGCATGTGTGGATTAAATGGGGTACACAGTGGATGGGGTAAGTGATGGAGTCACTAATTAGGGGTGATGGGGTATACCTATGCAGTGGGTGAGGTGAAACAAATGCAGCAGAGACAGAGAGAGAGAGGGCTAATGGTGTGCATGATCATCTTTGTCTCAGCCGAGGGCAATCAAGTGTCAAAATGGATGTGGTGAGGGCGACTTTGATTGCACATTCTCAGAGGAGGGTGAGTCCAATCAGAATTGGCTGTTACATGATATGTGGTTTTAGGAATCATGGCCACCTTTTCCATCCTCAGATTATGCTGTTAATGATATCACAGGTCAACATGGATTTGGGAAAAAAAGCTGAAATTGGCTGAATAACACACAAGGACTTTGCTCTTTCTTTTGCAGTCAAACAGGCAGGGCAAAGTCTCATGATGAGGATGAATGAGCTTTTTACCCCAATTTGTTTCGGTAACAGACAAAGCTTATCAAAAATGGTAGAATACTGGTGACAAGCGCAGAAAGTATGTGTATGAAGCTTTTACAATAGAGAAAAAACTGCTTACAACAGGGATTCATTTTTAAAGCACTAGATTTATGGAGGTACTGGAGGAAAATCCTGCATCCATGATGTCCAGAAGCAACAACAAGGAGAGGCAGCAGACTTCTGTCAACACAAACCATCACTCCCATGAGGAGGACCGCAATCAAAGTTACATCAAGTTGAAAAAGTTTTAGCTTCATGCTGTAGCTAATTATCAATAAATTGACGGCCTTTAATTGTTTCAAGTGTGAAGTTGCTAGCTGCTCTTCCTGTTGATAATCTAATAAGAGGACTATGAAACTTCAAACAACTTATAAAACTTATGTTTCATCAAAACCTTAACCTCCATCTTATTAAAGGATAAGTTCGGTTTCTACAGCTTTCACATTGTTTATAGAATGAAGTAGAACAATATACTCACCCAGAAGGCTTTCCTGATCCAAACAGTGCTTCGGGAGATATTTAGATCCAAAATCGAGCGGCGGACATCCGTATAATGGTAGCACACGGGGCATGTATAGCGCCGCTCCTAAAACTGCATTAATCATCCAAAAACTCATTAGTTTCACCAATATTTCATCATGGTCTGCTCGGGCTACTCCTCCATTACAGTCTGTGTCGCTCCACCCATGTTTTTGTGACTGTGCTGACCTCTGAACTGGAAACTTTCTTCACGGCTGCCGCACATGCGCAGTACGGCTCATTGTTTCAGCGGTGACCGCCGGCTACACAACGACTTTCTTCTTCCAGTTTTGAGCAAAATGGACTAATATCTAGCGGATGAAGATGTTGTGGACGAGAAATTTGAATATGATGGGTGTCCTTACAGTTTCGAGCCAGAGCTTACAGATGAGGAGCTCATCGAAAGGAGGAAGCCGTACTGCGCATGCGCGGCAGCCGTGAAGAAAGTTTCCAGTTCAGAGGTCAGCACAGTCTCAAAAACATGGGTGGAGCGACATAGACTGTAATGGAGGAGTAGCCCAAGCGGACTGTGATGAAATATTGGTGAAACTAATGAGTTTTTGGACGATTAATGCAGTTTTAGGAGCGGCGCTGTATGCTCCATGTGCTACTGTTATCGAGATGTCCGCCGTTCAATTTTCTCCCAAAGCACTGTTTGCATCAGGAAAGCCTTCTGGGTGAGTATATTGTTCTACTTCATTCTATAAACAATGTGAAAGCTGCAGAAACTGAACTTATCCTATAAAAAGTAAGAGTTGTAAAAAGTTAATAAGAAAATAAACTAAACTAACTCTTCGGAACAGCCAGTTACAGCAAAAGCACTTAATAAGTAAACTACAGGGGACTCAAAAACAGAATTTCTTCTTTACACATCAGATATAAACCTCTGACCTGCTGATTCAGAAACACACATTCAGCCTGAGGGAAGCTGTTTGATGATGAGGAAAACTTCTGAAACAAAGTTGATCAAACAGGAAGACTGACTTCACCTTTAATTCCACAGTTTGTAAGCTTGTGTGTCACTGCAGAACAGCTGACAAAGTAGAGTCGTCATTTACATGCCTGTGGGCGCTAAAACCATGCAGTATGATTTTAGGACGGCACACCATTAGAGTTCAGTCACGTTCAAATACCTGTAAAAATACATCCTTCAAACTGTGAGGTTATCACTGATATTGTAGTCAGATGGTGGGTGATGATGAGAAGAGAAACATTAGTTTCTGCTCTTATCAACCTCATATCAGTGATGGCTGAAGCAAGCAGTGGATGTATTATTCTTCATTTGAACAGGGACTCTGGGAAAGCTAAAGGAAAGGCTGGAGGGTGGTAACTAGCAGGTAAGTGCTACTTTGACAGTGAGAGTGTGTTAGAGATGGGGAGAGGCTTTCAGGAGAGCATGTCTCCAATTCTGTTACCTTGTTTGCACCAACATTAGTCCACAACATGTTTGTTACTATATATCCAAGAGAAGATATTTATAGGGATCAGGCAATACCAAACCCTGATCTACTCTTTCAGTGCATTTGATATTGCCATCATCCAACACTGAGTAATATGAATTAATAACTTATATCGATCTGCAGACTTTACTCTGTAAAGCAATAACCAATGTTGATCACAATACCAAAGAATTATAAACTTTTATACAGTTCTATTAAAACTCAAACAATATAATTACCTGTTTGACGCCATATTCAAATTTGTAGAGGTCTTTGACAACAGTGCTGATCATTTTTTAGTTTTACTCATCAAAAATTGCAGACACGCAAATAAATCTATCTATAGTTCTTAGCAGTTTTTCTAAATGTTTTTGAAAACCAAAGATTTTTGAGACCTTTCAAAAGCCTCAACTAATAAATACTGAAACATTTTCTACTGCAGAGCGAAGACCAGTCTAAATAGGTGTGGCTAATGGCTATATATTTTTATTATCATCTGCTAGAATGAAGCCCAACATAGATTTGACAAAGCTTGTCTTAGTCAATATGTCATCCAAAACGAAAGAACACTAAGAGACTAAATAAGACTTTTTCAAACCTAATATGGACATACAATTTCAAATATCATGTTTTTAACACTGTACGACTTTTTGAGGACCTCCAATAACCATGTTAATAATTGATGTATCAAAAACAACACATATTTTAAATCATGACCAATACTTAACCAAGAGAGGGAGAGAAAGCTGTTAAAATTGTGCAAATACACTGGCAACATTTATGAAGCTGACTTTAAGCCATAAAGATGCAAAATGTTACCTGCATTTGTACTGTGTTGCTGTGGCATTTAACAGGTATAACTATGATTTGAGTGGGTTATAAGTGGTTGTAATAATAATGATAACAAAAAATATATATATATTAAAAAGAATATTCCCTTATTTATCTTCTGCATCTAAATTACATTATCTATTGAAAACAAATACTAAAGCAGGCTCCCATTGTTAATAATCTTAATTTTCAGCTTTAAGCTATTCATCTCTTTTTTAAATCATCATGAACTACACTGATGACTGGATTGATGAAAACAATGTTTTAAACCTTTTTAACCCAGACAATGAAACTAAGTTTAAACACTAAAACAACCCTGGTTTGGAAACATTAATGAAAGTTAATTTTACAAGCAACTGCACAAATGCACAACTAATACTACTGTATTAACTACAACATTATCTTCTTTTTGCACTTGTCAACATCATAA
This sequence comes from Scarus forsteni, assembly GCA_036419115.1. Taxonomy (NCBI): domain Eukaryota; kingdom Metazoa; phylum Chordata; class Actinopteri; order Labriformes; family Labridae; genus Scarus; species Scarus forsteni. The sequence continues at coordinate 2,222,462 of JAZDUH010000245.1, read as the reverse complement.
TCTAGCTACATGAACACAGCTGTAAAAGTAAAGAATACGACGCTTGGACACCACAATCAGAGGCTGTAGTGCTGCTGCATTTTTCTTAAATCAACAATGTCTCTTTAAACCCAAGAGCAGTAACTTCAGAGTTTAAAGAAACTTCTCAAGAAAGATTGTGCAGGTGTAGAAGCAGGTTGATGTAAACAAGGTAACTCATTGTTTTAAAAAGAAAGTATATGAAACAAAATACATAAAGGGTTGTTCTATTAAATGGGATTAGTTAATAGACTTGTTAGGAAAAAGAATATTTCAAAAAATAAATAAATTTACCCTAGGAGCTAAAACCTTAAGGTTTACTCTCCTCGGTGTCCTCACATCTGCAGAAATAATACAGGACTTAATGGCACTGATGGTGTTAAGAAAAGAAAATCCACATTTATTAGAAAAACACACAACTTTCATTCAGATGCCTCCGATAATGCAGGCATAGCTACGGGAGAGGCAAAGTTACCGTATTTACCCTTAGCTTGTCAGGGAAGTTAATGCAAACTCTTCTGGTTACCTCTGATTCCATTACCCTTCATCATCACATTAGCATGGCGTGATTTGCATATTTTAAAATGTGAAAAAACTGTAACCACTCAAGTACTTAAATAATGGTGCTGTTGGCTTTTTCTACTAGATGCACCTCTTTCAGAGTAAATTGTAACACAATTCAGAAAGGGGTTATTCCAGGGAGATTTACAGCAAATCTGTTGATCTTAAATAAACAAAAAAACTAGAAAACTGTCAAAATTAAGCAGTTTTTTTCTATCATAGGGTTAAGGTGCCAGTAAATAATATATTATACTTTGTTGTCTCAGTTAAGAGGTTATAAGCATGTATAACCAGACATACTTGGGTGGTTTAGATCAAAACACAGCTAAACCACACTGTTCCTTTTAAATGCCATGGGTGCTATCTGCATGTTTTAGCATTTTTTTTTTTCATCATTTGTTGTTTACATCATGGTTTTATTAGCCATTAAAGCAGCAAAAGGCAGCAGTCATCAGGTCATCAGGTGGGGCCACAGTGAATTAGAGAGCAGCTCTGGCTTTTTTGTTATATCTATGCTACTGTTCATGCTACTATTCCTACCGAGACCAGTACAAACTGTGAAAAGTAGATGTGATGATTATTCATGAGCAGTTATTAACAGTCATTTCATCCCGTATCATAGTGATCACACCAGCCTCCTCAATCATGTACAGTCATGCACAATCGCCATGAGAAACGGGAATGTGTGACTTAGGCATAAGAGGTTATAAGCATGTATAACCAGACATACTTGAGTGGTTTAGATCAAAACACAGCTAAACCACACTGTTCCTTTTAAATGCCATGGGTGCTATCTGCATGTTTTAGCATTTTTTTTCATTGTCCTTTGTTTACATCATGGTTTTAGATGCCATTAGGGCAGCAAAGCAGCAGCCGGCAGCAGTCATCAGGTGGGGCCACAGTGATAACTAAAGTAGAGCAGCTGGCTATTTTGTTATATCTATGCTACTGTTCAGAAATCTATCTTCCTACTCGAGACCAGTACAAACTGTGAAAAGTAGATGATGCAGTTATTCATGGACAACATTTATTTTCTTTAAAAAAGCCCATCTCTCTTTCAGTAGGCTTGCTCCTTTAAGCACTATGAGGCATAAGCCACTTCAGCCATTAAAATGGATGTGAAGAAGAGTAACTTAAGAGACCCTGATATACAAGAAAAGGCATAAACTCTTGCTTTAAAATTGTGCAATATTAAGTTCGTCTCCCTCTTTTAAAGCAGACACTGACATCTTTGCCACCATCTAGTAGGAAAAACTTATTTTGTCTTGGAATGATAACTTTATATTTGTCTTTGTATTTGCTCTTTGCTTACCTTGCACCTGCCACTGGAGACTTCCTTCCAGGGTCTAGCGATGCTCCCAGTGGTTCTTCTCCCAGTGACCTAGTGTCTTTATTTAGCTGCTGTAGTCGAGAACTGAGCTCCCCCATAACTGATGGTTTTGTTCCCTCGTCTGCACCCAGACCTAGTCCAAGTCCACCAAGATTGCCCAAACTCCCAACACCTAGCCCCAACCCTGGTCCGCGAGGCTCCACTGGGTCCCCCCAAAGCTTGGACCTCCGCTGGAAGAGGTAGCGTGGCTTGGTGGGGGCTAGTCCAGTCACTGAGGCTGAGCCACCAGGGGGCAGCCCTGCTCCTCCAGCTGCTGCAGCCAGAGCAGCAGCTTGTTGCTGTGAGAGAAGCTCACTGTCAGAGCTCTGCTTTAGGAGAGGGTCCCTGAAGGTGACGGGACCTTTACCGCCTCCTATCTGGGACTTGAGTCGAGGCTTAGGAGGCACTGGCGGCTTGTCGAGCACAAAAGTTTGCCCGTCGGCGTAAGAGGTGTGCGTGGTGTGTGTGTCAGCAGGCTCGCCGCTTTCTGAGGACAATGTGGACATGCTGGAAACTGTGGAGACGGTGCTGGTGGTCTCGAGGTGGTGGTCTCGTTCTCTCTCACTGGAGCTGCGAGTGTCAGCCTCCTCCACGCCTGAGTCAGCAGCAGAGCAAGAATCGCCCACCTGTGGGGGCTCCAGAGGGTCAGAGGGCTTCCCTGAGACAGCTGCTGCACTGGGTGGAGGTGGAGGCTGGGGAGGCTGAGGCTGAGGCTTTACTGGGGTCGTGGTCAGAGTGGTTGGGGTCGAGGGGGTTTGGGTCGTTGGTGTTGTGGGGGTGGATGGGGTGGAGACAGGTTTAGGTGGGGATACAGGCATTCCCTGTGCCTGTGCCAGTAGCCCATTAGCAAACTCATCAGGAGGAGGAACCACCCCGATCTTACGCAGCTCCTCTCTCGTTTCCTCGTCACTAGAGGACAACATGGCAGGGGGCAGGGTCACTGTGTATGGGTCCCCATCCTCCTCTGAGCTTCCCTGAGCCAGACTCTTTTCTTGGGCTGGACTGGCAGGACGCTGAGTTTGAGGCTGGGCCTGTAGCTGAGCCTGGGGTGCTGCAGGACCTGGGGATTTAGCCCGTGGACTTGGAGATTTGCTTTGCTCTGTGGATGGTTGGAGAGGCGTCTTCTCTACCTCTGATTCCACTCCAACAGCCTGGCCATTACTGGTAGCATGGACCATGATTAGTCCTGCTGTCTTCTGCTGTGATGTATCCATAATACTGATCAACAGGCTCTTTTTATCCTCTAGTCTCTTCTCCTCCTTCCTCTCCTCTACTCGGGCCTCCATCTCCTGTCGGAATGATACAGTGGATGGTGATGAGGCCCACTGTGGTTTAGTGGGCTGGGGAACGAGAATTGATGCTGGGGTGGAACCAACTCCAAACCCCACTGCCTTGGCGGTTTTGGGTGAAAAAGGGGGCGATGGGGGTGACCCTTCCCCACGTTGAGACTCTTTGGTCTGAGGGTCAATGAACATCACGCTCTGGCCTGCCCGCTCCTGTTTAGTCCTAGGCTCTGGGCTGCCAGTTGGGGATTGGCTCTGGGATGTCAGTGCCCTCTCCCTTGCGGCCAGCGCAAGAGCCAGAGGAGAATTGGGGTCCAGGGGCTTCCCTGTAAGTGGATGGATAAAGGTGGTCCCACTGGGTGAAGGGCTCAGGGCCAAGGCAGGGGGAGGCAGCTGTCCAAGCTCTCGAGTGAGCATCCGTTCATCGATGGAGTGAGACTGAGTTAAAGAAGGGGAATCTGAGCTGGTGGTAGATGCCCCCTCCATGGTCCCAACAGAAAGGAAGACAGTGGATTTCCTTCGCTCCTCCAGGCGACGCTCACGATCTTTCACTGCTCCAGCAATAGCAGCAGCAAAGGGGCCTTTACCCTGAAACACCATCTCACCCTGGGCATGCAGACGCTCTCGCTCAGCCATCAGCTGCTGCTGATAGTAGTCTGCACGGCTGGTGTGTGTGTGCCCATGGGCATGTGTGTGTCGTCCTGAGGGTGAGCTCTCTCTAGAGTGGACAGCAGCTAAGGCCAAACTAGCTCTCTCTTGCGCATCTTCCACCTGCAGTTCAACAAGAACAAACACCAACCAATCATTTCAAAAAGTCTCTGACACAAAAATAAAAGATAATTTACTAAAAACCTTGGAGTAATGAAATGTACCTGTAGTTGTTTCACCAGAGGACTTTTCTTCCTCTGGGGCTTGGTGGGGGTGTAAAGTCCAATGCTAAATTGACCCACATTAGCATACGGGTTGTCGATGACCCGACCCTTTCTTTTGACTCGTTCTGGTGGAGTAGCAGCAGAAGGCCGGGGAATTTCTGTGGGTTCTACGGGTAAATGTGACGAGTCCTGGAGGATGATCATGGAGCGAGCCTTCTTCTGTCTTTCAATGTGGGAGGCCTGCCGCTGAGCGGCTTCATAAGGCAGGTCCAAGGATGAAGGCTTGAAGCTGGAGCGTCCTCCAGGCTCATGGCCTTGACTTTGAGTCCTTGAAGGGGGAGGAGGTGGACAGAAGGCTGGAGGAGGACCAGTGTCTAAGTAGTATGGAGGAGGGGGAGGAGCCATTTGTGGAGGTGGAGGGATCGGATGGGGCTGTGAGTGGTCTCTAAAGCTGTCTGTCATGGAGGAACTGCGGGGAAACCTGTGCTCAGCTGCTAGGGCAGACAACCGGTCCTCCTCAGTGGCACCTGGTAAGGGAGAGGAGAGCACAGATCACCTGGTGACAGGAGAAAAACTCAGGCAGAAGAATACAGCAGCCTGTGGTCCATCGTCCTCTCGTGAAAAACATTGTGACACTGGTAACTCTGTCGGCATGGATCAGGTGTCAAATACCAAGGGGTACTGGATTTTAGTAAACACGTATCCCTTACCTTCTCTGACTTATTTTATACTACATGTAACAATTATTTTAGTTCAGTTATTTACATTAAGTTGATAAATATTATGTGGAGTAAAAGGAACATATATCTATCTCTTGATAAAATCGGCACTGCACTTGAACAGCTGATATGTAAATCTGTTTTTATGAAAGTCTACCCAGCAAATGTGCTCCTTCTGAACATGTAATTTAATGTTAGTATGGACATGTACAGCCTGGGTTCAATGATAGCTACATGGGTTTGGCTGTCAATATATGACATATGTGGCTTAAGTAAAGCAAACTGAATTCAAAAATAAGAAATATCCCCAACATGTCAATATATTGTCTTTAAGCATACTGTGTACAAGATACACTGTCATTCACCTGATTTGAATAAGTACAGGATGGGTGATTGTTTTACCAAAAGACTTGGTCCTGGACATCCCCTTTGGTATTGGTATGTGACCCCTCTCAATGCCTGGGTGAAGAGCTCCATGAAGAGTCATCCCTTGTCTTTCAAAAAGTGACTAGAGCAGGAAGAATGGAAATTGAACTTGTTATAAAATACAGTTATAATACTTCCATGTACAATCTTGTGGAGAATGTGTAGTGTTGCATCATAATGCAGTGCATCATATTGAATCATATTTTATCCTGAGTCACCCTGTGATTTTCATTCCTATTCAAAACCTGGCCAAGCTGCAGTGACCTGGAAAATAGTTTGCTGCATAGTGTAGCTCAGATGCTACTGAGTCAGAGAAAGTTTGACTGTATGCCAGTGTAGCAGTATAGGATGTCTGCCTGTGTGCTTGCAGTAGATGCACTCACACTGATCTCTGCTGGTGTTATTCTCCTGCTGGTAGGTCTTTGTTTGACAGTGGCTGCTCTATAATCTGCCTCCAAGGGCTGAGAACGTAACATGGACTCTTGGGATGCCAACATTTCGTCTAGCCTCTCTGTTGAGAAAGACAAGTGCTACCATTAAATACAGAGGCATTACACCAAGGAAATTCTAACACAAAAATAACAAATCTGATCAAAAAGACATATCTAAATGACACTATACACCACAATGTGAAGTCATGCTCTATGGTATTGTGCTAAGTCACAGCCAGTGCAGTCTAATAAACGTTCACTGTGTTTCCTTGATGAACCACTAGGTAGCAAGCACTAAGAGTTGGAAGAGACAGAGAGAAAAAACAGAAAAAAAAGTGGAGAAAGGGAGACATGCATATTTTCATTTTTCCGCTCTAAATGAATTGGTCAAAATAATTAGGCAATGATTAATTATCTTAATGATGCTCAAAGAGGTGTTAAGTTCTTGCCTCAGACTCACCTCCTCTTCTCCTCCGAGCAGAAGCTTATCAGGGAAAAGATTGAGTCAGCAGAGGAGGGAAAATGACAAGAACAAGCCAACACAAGTGACTACTCTAAAAGTTAGGGACACACCAAGTTTGATCTATAGAAAGGCAGTGAGAAATGTGATAGAAAAGAAGAAAGAGAGAATGAGGAAAACAGGTTGCCAGTTCTCTGGCACTCACCCAGTTCTTCTAGCTCAGCGGTCATGGACTTGGATCGCAGAGTCAGTGTTGTGCTGGGAGCCCTCTTTGGTGGCGGGGGTGCTGTGGAGACAAGGCATGGTGTTGAGATGGATATTACTGAGGCTGATGAAGATCCTTTGGCTTTTCGGCTTAGAGCCCTCTTGGCATCACTCAGACGGCCAGCCCATCCCGTCTTGGCTGCCGTAATCTGGTCGAGATCATGCGAGCTGGACCTCTCGCATTTACTCAGGACTTTGTTTAGGCTGCGGTTGGAGCCCAACTTCTTCATGCTCTGATCTCTGTTGGATCAATGGCTTATTGAGAGCTTGGCAATCCGTCTCCACCACTCTTAGTTCTTTAGTCTTTGTGAAGCGAGTATTCCTCTCTGCTGAGGAGCCCAAAGGCAGCAAATGCACAGTGCAGTCCTTTTAACAGCATCCCTGGTTTTAAGAATCCTTATATTACACTCCAAGCAGAGTTTATGTGCCAAAATGGAAAGAATCAGCACAAAGACGGGGGCAAGGAGAGCGAGAAAGTCGTCCATGTTACTTTTATTTTGCCGTCTGGGTTGGGATTAGCAGGAATGCATCAGACAGACTGCAACACACAGACACACCAGCTTATATACTTGCATATCCTCCTACATGAGGGACCACATGTGGAGACACGGGGAACACTCCCTGAGCGAAGATATAATGACATGTGTGCTGACAGATGAAGAGATGACAGTATATTCCACAGCTAAAGAAAAAGAGGTGCTGCAGAGTTTATATCCAAAAGCCCATGGGAGCCTCACGATATTGCTATCAGCACAAGGAAACTGGGCTGTACTCATCCCACAAAAATAGATAAAGCACATCTACAAATTAACAGCTCCAATTACACAGTTGCAGGATTTAATCAAAGGCTTTAAACAAAGAAGAAAAATATTAGGAATAACTAAATTAGAAGCGTTAAGTAGAGAAATGCCATGCTGTGCACATAAAAATGATAAACCTACACACAAAAGCATTCCAACACAGAAAACAAGCTCCATGAAGCACATCAGCTCAATCGGTTTAAAGCAGACTAACTAACGCATCACGCTAAAGCAATAGATCTCTAAATCCCCACACACGTCTCTGTGCCTTACTAGAGCCTAACCATCCTGCTGTCACCAGCGGCTGCAGATCAGTGTTCACACGCGGCTCTGGGTACAGTCCATATCAAACATCTTCATTTCCACACCAGTCTGCACATTCTTGTACAGTGGCAGAGGAGAAGGAGGAGGCAAAGAGAGAGGAACAGAGTCAGAGAGAGAGAGAGGCAGAGAGAGAGAGAGACAAAACAAGAGATGCTTTTGCTGTAATGTAATGCTTAATTCAAACATGCAGTGTAGTCACCATGGCAACCCAGGCAGTAGTGAGGCCCGACACTGAGCAGTGGATGTGTGTTTTGGATCTGTGTTTGCTTGCATGTCCCTGAGTGTGAGTGCACATTAGTGCATTGTGCAAAATCTGCAAGGTATATCCTACTCCAGGAATAGAGGGGTTGTGGGAAGGAGGGATGCGGATTATTCAATACAGCTAAGGATGTTAAACAACAGAAGTTTATTCAAACAGAAATATCAAATTAACACTTGCTCTCTCTGATGACTGCAACACCATTTTCTCCCACAGCTGTGTATGTCAACCAGGTCATTTGAAACATGTAAGAATAACAAACACACCACAGAACTGCAACATTAACTTAAACAATTAGAAATTGCCCAACTTAAATTGCAAATATTAAAAACTTTATCTGTTATTTAAAAGTATTTTATACTGGGCGATTCCCCCCCCCCCAAAAATCTTCGATAATAATAAAAAAAAAAACTCGACTCGCGATTCCTTTTGATGCCCCTGCCCCATCTTTTATTTTTAAGCACAAGATGCTACCGAATGGTTAGAATGTACTATAAACTGCAGTAGGCATCGATTTATCTCTGATCCTCTCTCTGTTCTGTAACTATTAAATGCATCATTCTAACCCCATAAACATGAAAGTGACACTACTCCAGAGGGTTTGGTAGCTACAATAAATTAAAAATATTGAGTATTTAGAGGAAATAGTTGACTTTGCAGTGCAGATGGGTCTGCATAATTCAATGTCTGCAATATGGAAGATCATGCAAAGCTTCAAGCCAGAACAACTGAGCTTGGTCTGCAGAGGCACTGAACAATCAGTGTCCTGGAAAAGGTGGTGGAACTATGAGCATGACAGGAACAGGAACTAACTGCAAGCCAGTATTTAGTGGCTGCACAAGCAACTATATAGGCAGAAAACTGAACACATTTCTCCATGTAAAACATATTTTTGCTTCTTTCCTGACCGGTTCTGATGAAAGTTTGTGTGACAGACTGGCTTGTGCTATCTAATATGTTAATTGTACTATCTACTTTATTCCTCAGCAGCAGTATCCACCTACTATATCCTCTAATTGGCCTGTAAAGAATGGGATTGACATAATGATCATGAAAACACCTTTCAGGAATGTTTCCTGAAATATTTTGCCATCTCTGTCAGTATTAAACATTCACTGAGTATTTATGTTTCATTTTGGTCACAAACAGTTGTTCATGTTGTTGTCACTGCTGTTATAATTGTTTGTACAGTAATTAATCAGAGGTAGCCATGCTTAGCAATAACATGGGTCAAAATACTAACAGTAGAAAGGGTTTTTTCTTCACCAAAATAGGCTTTCTACAAATTAAATGCTATTGTATATTAATGTTGTAATGATCTTTAACCATCTTTGTCCTTATTTTAACACACTTTTTCCTCCATACACAGCTTTTTCGACTTAACATCCCTCTGTCTGTATCATACATTGTGTATATGTTTAAATGACAGCATAATCATCAGTGGCACAGTCTAATGCTGCACTTAGACGATAATCAAAAGGTTGCAAGTTCGAGACCAGCTTGTACTGGCAACTGAGCTGTTAAAAGGCGAAAATAAAAGTACAGCACTTTGCTTAAAAATACCTGGTAAACAAAATAACTGTAGTCATCGTCCATGTGATGAGAAAGTAATGTAGTGAAACGAGGAGAAAGAGCAGTAACACTGCATATATTGTATGCAACAACATAATACACAGGCTTCTGCAAAACATTCAGGCTTTGAGGCAGTTGTCTTGCATATGACACCCCAGTTAATCAACTTAATGAACACCTTGCAGGTAAAGGTAAAAAAAAGGTGAAGGATAGAAAAGGTTGGGGTTGGATCAGAAAGTTCAAATTTGAGTACAGTCCAAAGTCTTACAGGGGTGAGTCATCAGTCACAACTGTGCCCCTGTTTAGTTGTGGGTCTTGATTTTGGAGTATTTGTCTTAATTTTGAGTCCCCATCTCAGGTTACAATGTAAATGTTTTTATAAACTGAGAGCAGGATCGGTATATTTTTAGGAGCATTTAGCTTAGCGTTTTTTTTTATTTAAAAGAATTTGGCCATAATATAGGAAGAAGAAAGCCAGAAGAACAATGTTTGATGTTAAGAGACTCATATACCATTTATAAGCCATTATATGCATTTATATATGTCTGTTGTAAAGAGTGTTTCTGCTATTTTGAGGATGCATTAGAGATTAGCACACATCACAAAACACATTTTACTGAGCTTGTTTCACTCACACCAGTGCGCTGCAGCACACCTCTGCCATCGTACATCAGAGCAATAGAATAAATATTCAGTGCAATTTAAAAAAAAAAAAAATGGACAGAGAGCTGAGACAGTGTTGTTTATCTGCAATTGCTCCTGTGTGTACCAACTTGTATGCATACTCAAGAATCTCACCAATTATTAGGTTCACAGATGATAAAACAGGCAGTCCATTGTGTTTTACAGACAGTCAGCAATATACAGAGAGCAACAGAGCTAAGGAATTTTGCAAGAAAATGAACAAATGAAACAGATTAAAGCTCCAAGTATTTGATGTACAGTAAACAGATCTATTAAATACATATAGACGTCTGCTCCTGTTAGTATTAACTAGATATTTTAATAATTAATGAAGTTTCTTTATGTGTAAGTGTCTAATTTGTCATTTAGATAATGTCTTATGCTCTGGATACTTCAATGAAAAAAGTACTTTACACTGAGAATTGACAAATAGACAGTGTCCAGTTTGTTTTTGAGTACAATGGCACAATATAAAGAGAGGGATTAAATAATTCAAATAAAATTCTGACCAAACAGTTAACTCTGCTGTGCAAATGGCAAAAGGCCAACCACCCAACAAACACTGATATAAAGGGAATGAGAGGTGACACTGACTGGTTTGATCTATATTATGCAAAAACACACTCATGCATTATAAAGGCACATAATCCATCCCCTTTGTGCCCTGCACCTGGCTTGGCGTTGAGTCCATGCATCCTCAAAACAGCAAAATATAGACCGACATTCCACTAAATCACCATGACCACCACTTAAGATAATGTGCTTCATGCCGCCAAAGTGAGGTCTTTGAAATCAAAGGTGGGGAGAGTAAGGAGATATTACAGAGACAAAGTGATTAAGAGACAATCCATCCCTGAGTAGCAGGATGAGTCAATACAGAGCTGTGTTAATGAAACTGGGTCAAAGCCATTGATCAATGTCTCTGTATCTCAATAATCACAAGGGAGGTGCAAAAACCACTCTACCCAGCACACACAAACACAGCCGGGTGTACACAGTCCTGAGGTCATGGTGCCAGGACTGAGTGGGAGCTGAGTAATGGTGAGCTGCGGTTGACATGGAAACTACACAAATTTACAGCAGGAAAAATTTGTAGAAATCACCCAGACAACAGAAACACACATTTTTTCTAATCCTCTTCCATCATAACTGCTTCACAATGTAATCCAATGTAACTGATAAACATCCCTACTGTTAACCTATTCCATCAAAATTTTAGTGGTAAAGCAAGAAGGAAAATCCCATCTGAGGCAATGTTTCTATGACATTCAACCTACTGTACGTGTGCTCTTTAGGTAGGGAGGTAAGGGATAAAAAAAAAGTTACCTTTCTTGCGAACAACTTCCTCCGTCTCAGGTTTCCGTGAGACTGACACCACCTTCATCAGCAGCCTGTTTCCACCTTGTCTGATCAAGGACACCACCTGCTTATGGCCCACCTTCACTACATTTACTCCATTAACCTAAGAGCAAGTACAAAAAGACAGAAGAGAACATGGAGATGTAAATGCTGGCCTCAGTTCTGACAAAGAAGAGAAAGGATTACACATGCTCCTCTGCAAAGTTACAATTATAATTTATACTGCTTATTCCTTTTCGGGTCCCCAGGCAGATAGAGCCAGTCCCAGCTGGGTACACCATGGACTTGTCGCCACTGATCTGAGAGAGTGGAAACCTCCATAACATTTTTTGAACTAGGAAAGCACTTTGAGAGCGAAGACCTCCACCAAATAGCAAATTGTTCACTTCCACCTATAAATTTCCACCCAACATTATAGTCCTATATTTATTTTATGCGCACATTGTGGAATGAAAAATATCAATCTGTAAGAAGTGTGATAATTGTTGACATAAATACTGTATCATCCAGTTGAGTGATCTAGTCAGCAGTGGGTCTTGTAATTGTTGACTGAACCAATGCTTGTACAGATGTTGGTGTGCAACACTGTGCTTCCAGTGGGCGATGTCGCCAGCCTGTCGGCGCCAAGCCACGGTGCTTCAGTGTGCAGTATGTTCGCTCTATGTGGACTTTGGAGGTTGATGTTTACACTCACACACATAGACTTTGCTTTGACAGACTAGTTCCATACTGACATTATCAGCAACCTTACTTCGAATGCATCAACAGCAACGTTTGGAGGGACTACCAATTACTAATGTAATTAGAACTATTGACATATTTCTTATTTTATTAAATCACCTCAATAAGAAAGTCTCCTGTCCTTAGACCAGCCCTCCAGGCCACTCCTTCCACATCCACAGACTCCAGGTATTGCAGTGCAGGGAACGCTGGGGTGGGGGTGAACTCTTCAATGGGCGTCTCAGCTGATCAGAAAAAACAGAGACAAACAAACAAGAAAGAACAGATAAATTTAATGATCCCCTTAGTATATTGCACTTAGATTAAATAATTTAAGATTTTACACACTTGTGCAAATGCATTACATCAACTGTGGCTAAAATCTGGCACAGGTCCCCTATTTACTGAAACAAAAAAGATAGTAAGAAGTAGTGCTAAGTAATAGAAGTAATGCTGAGTTAAACATATTTCCTTAATTTCTTCTAGTATGCTAGAACAATCACTTCAATGTGCAGTTGATCCAGTTTGCGAAACCCTTACTGGAATATATTTCCACACAAGTGAACAATGAACTACGCTCAGTATGAGTACAATATATCTGTTAAATGAAGAACAGGTATAATACTACAGCCACACCAGACGCGAATTCGCAAAGACGCGCGTTGAGATTACATACAAAGTCAAAGCAAAGACGCGTTTGGACGCAGATTCGCTTGTTTGGGGCGTCAAACGCCTCTAAGCTCAAGTTAAAAAATATTGAACTTTCAACGCAAATTTGCGTGACGCTGTGCCGCGGCAGCCAATCAGCAATGACATTCCCCCCCGACGTCATTGATTTGATGACATGTGACGCTCCGGCCACCTGCTTCGGCTCAAACCCCGCTGAAAGATGGAGGAGAGGTTGATCTGCGCTGTTTGCCATCATCCGGAGCTATACGATTGGACGTGTGTACTCTACAGAGACCGGAACAAAAAGGAGCAGGCTTGGGTGAAAGTCGCAGAGGAGACAGGCTTTGAAGGTAAGTTCTGTAAATATTCGTTATCAGCTGGATATGCCTACACGGGTCATCACTGAGTCCGACAAGCTCCGGCTCTCTACTCCACCTGCGTAGCGACACGCGTCGCCCCTCAGCTTGTCAAAAAGGTCCAGCGTCCAGCCTCGGGCATTACACGCGGCGCGTCACAGGCATTACGCGCATTTAAATTCGCTAATTCGCGTGCGGTGTGGCCGTAGCATAACGGTGCTTAGCTCTTAGTGAATGGTCAAGTTCCAATATGAATTGAATTTTATTTCCCCCATTGTTGAAACCAAAGCTATATAGGTTAAATGATTATTTTGACATATTGCACTTTTGCTGTCATAAGTTGGTCATGTGTTATGATAAATGTAGCACATCCTCACTTCATAAACAGCACAGAATGTATTCTGCCTCTCCCACCAGAACAACTCTCACTTTAATCTAAGGGTCAAAAGAAGCCACAGCATGTCGTTTTATAGCTGACTGAAGATGTTTAATGATCTAAAATATGGCACTCATTTAGTTCTGATTAGGCTGAATTGGAGCAATATTAAAGAAAAATACGGACTAGAGTTTGTGAAATGATGGTAGATGCTTCTCAAAGCCAAACAAAAAAACAGCTGAATCATTTGTTTTCATACATAAAGTAGTTTATTAGAGCAATCAAAGCTTATTTAATGACTTGAGGCACTACAAAACACATTGACCCATTCACACACCACATTTATACAATGACGGTTGAGGTTATTTTGTTCAGGTTCTATCGCTATTAGAAAACCATAATTAAAGACTTTTGATTTAAAAAAAACAGTGCTGTTTAAAGAAAAGACTGATTGACAAACTGTGAATTAAAACTAACATAAAGTCTTAAGTCATGACAAGATGTTAAATTAACAAGATTCATAAGAAACTTTACAATTCTAGTTATTTTTTCATATCATGTAGCACTGATCTTTACAGCATACTGAACTAAACAATGTCATCTTTATACACTGAGGAGAAACAAATCTTTGGAGTTTTGGAGAAAGTGCATCTATTTTAGAAATTAAAATAAATTGCCTGGGGAAAAAAAAAAAACTGACAGACATAACTCGGAGGAGGAATTGGTAAAACACCCACCCGCTTCTTCTGCATGCTTCTTCCCTTCTCTCTTTCCTTCTTTTCCCTATCAGCTGCAACACTTTACACTGTATGTTGTCTTTGTATATTTTATTTTTGTCCATTATGTCATAACCATCCAATGTAGACTTACAACAAGCTACCTGGATGGTTTCATCGTGATCTAGCAAATGGTGCAATGGAGCAAACAGTACCCATTAATCCGATGGTGTTGCAGTGATGTTTGTGATCAGGTCAGGCCAGGTTTTGGAGCACATTGTGGGTCAGCACTTCACCATTCATCATTGCTGACAAGACCACCCTTCTGCACCACAAGTACACCCTACTTCATTTTAAGTTTAAGTGCGCAAGTGTGCAAACTCTACGCCCGATGCTCCAGAGGCAAGAGGCGCCAACCCCTTTCAGCTGTATTACCAACTGTCATAAATAGTGGCAGTGCCCAAGGAAGCAAGCTTGCATCTCCCCAGGTGCTAAAGTTACTCATTTACTTTTGCAGTCAGGAGGCTCCACTGAATTTGTCAGTCCTATATTTACTGTACATCAGAGGGTTTGAATGAGAATCATTTGTTCATTACCCTGGAAAAGACAGGTGTGTAAATTATCATGTTCACTTGAGAAAAACAGAGGTCACAACCTTGCCCCTGACTGGGAACATAAATAATATATTGAAAACAAAAAAAAAAACAAACTAGAAAAGCACTAGGAGAGCGCAGACCTCCGGCAGCACCACAGTCCTCTCCCACAGTTGTGATTTTCACCATAAATATTAGTCCTACCTTTATTTCATCAAAATATTTAGATTCCTTGACCATGAAAACATACCATTAGCAATTGTATTCATAATGATATCTATTTTAGTTCAGTAGTTATTCACAAAAATCACATTTTTCATCATGGCGGCCAGACGCTGATCTGGATCAACACCAAAGTTGAATCAGTTCTTCCTTTTCCCATGCTGAACATTTCCTGAAAATTTCATCAAAATCCATCCATAACTTTTTGAGTTATTTTGTTCACAGACAGATGGACGGACAGACAGACAAACAAACTCTCCTGAAAACATAACCTCCTTGGCGTAGGCAAAATTGGTTAATTCACACATTTTAAGTAAGCATGCTACACAACCTCCAACCCCTGAGTGTCAGTGACATCTATTTATGGTGGGCCTCCACTGCTTGTGGTGGTGATACTTTGGACTAAAATGTCGAAAGCATTGATCAACAATACGACACTATTTTTATTAAAATTGGATTTATCTGAAAAAGTGATGCTGGTGTTACATAATGCTCTAGTTTCTCACATGACTCCACAGAAGACACTTGAAAGATGGAAATAAACTTCCTTTTGACTACAGGGATGCATGATGGCTGCCATATGTCCCCTGCTTCAAGCAGCATGTTGGTTGTGCATGTCGTCCAGAATTAATGCCACACGGGACATGAGCTGCAGTCTACATTACACTAGGGATGTCAACGTTTAGAAGTTTTTCTACACGTGTACACGTGACTACTAATGGATGTGTACACGGTTACATGTCAGAGATTAATGCAGTTGTGCTATATAACCACTAGAGGGTTCGGTCTCTTTTAGAATACCCCTTATTCCATTAAATCAAAGACATTACAGTAGTTATCAGACAAAAACCTTTGTTAAGCAAGCAGAACTTAGCAAGTAGGTAATCTATCTCACCATTTTAAGGCTTAGGCCTACTGATGACAGAAAGTAAAACGAGTTGAAAATAAAACCATTTATAGTTATGACAGATAAGAAAATGTACAAGTGAAAGTTTAAAAAAGGATTAACCTTCTTTTTATTTCATTGATTTAACTTTTGCTCACTGTTGCACAATACTTTTTGAAGCTTAAAGTGCAAACTGCATCCCTCTTTCACAACGGGAGCCACGTCTGAACTTAATATGTCTCATTGTAAAAGTAATCTTGAATTGGCGAGAGAAAACAACTCAAAAAGAAGCCAAAGTAAGCAGTGAGAGGAAAAACCTTCACTTTTATATGCAAAAAAAGTAGAGGGGGACTCTCATAACTATTCACTAAATTGTCAGAAAAATGTGTTTTCTTCCTCCACTTTAGACGCGAGGATCTGTGATCAGGTCGAGAAAAGCTGACAGAGAAACACTGAACAATATAATGTACAACAACACGCATTAATATAGGCAAAAATAACCAGCCATTAACAGTTTTTGTTTTTAGCTGCACGACATTTGCTTATGGAGAAGGTTATGCTCAGACACAACAGCAGCAGCAGCAGTCTCTTCCTTCAACTTGTTCGGGTGTTTCCATCTCAGGTGGTTTTGCATGCATCCCGTGCTGCTGTTATAAGCCAGTTTTCCCTGACATAGCCTACACTAAACAGTATTTCCACTGGTAGTTTGTTTGAAAAACTGCCACACAGTGCTTCACTTGATGTTTGCTGCCATTGCGTCTCCGAGGCAACCTGAATTGACGCGACACTGGCTGTGGTTGCAGTTCTTTTATATTAATGCAACATTGTGCCCCATTCATCTTTTATATATGTAGATAACTGCACAATTGGGAGCATTTAAGTGTAAAGTTGGTTAATGTTTTTATCTAAAGCTTTCAGGTAACATTGTAACCCCTAAAAATACTGTATATATCAGTGAGAAATGAAGAGGAGGAGAAGGAGGAAAAATGACGTGTACACAGTTATTGATTTTTCTAAATGGTTATGATTTGTCATCCGTGTATCTGTTTACACGTGTAGATGTTGACACCCCTACATTAGACCGGTAGGATCAGTGAAGATTAAAAGAAGACTTGACAGAATCAAAGTGGCAGCAGGGAAAACTATAACAAAACGTTTAAAGACAAACAACAAATCAAGTCCATAATCTTTAACCTCCTAATAATGGAGGAGACCGCGCAGACATAGACATTACTGGTAATTTAGATAATGACAGAAAAAATCTCTATTAGAAGTTGGGAAATAGGAAAATAGGTTTGATGCACTACTTCAATAAGTGTCAGTTGGTAATTTTGAGTTATACTTAGGTTAACAACATAGTAGACTTTGTCTACAGGTGTTTTTAGTGTAGTTTCTTTGGCTGAATCTGATGTATTCATAAAAAAACGTATTAGTTTTGATAAAATACTTAAACGGGAGGATAAACCCTCTGATTTGGCCATTGCATACACTGCATCAGCACAGCCAGCTGAAAGTCAGTTACCATAGTCACTCATTAGACCATAACACTGAGACAATTAATGGTGCAGAGATGGAAATATCAAAGTAATGGATGATGCTAATGTTGAGGTCTGATCACTGGTCATCAGATGCTGACAAATATTTAATGACGACATGGTTGATTGGTGTTTATCTTTTATTTTTACTCTTTGAATTACCACCATGTTTTCAGTTTACTTCTAACACAACAGGTCATGGCATACAGCCTGGGGTCTTTTGTGCCCTCTAGTTGTGTCTTCTAGAAAAATGCATCACATACAGGCAAGTACATAAACAAAAATACTCAAGACAGCGACAGATGCAAATGCAAGGACAAATTACAAGTATTTCCACAGTTTTACACAAACACACTATATGCAAGCACACTTTGCTTAGCGATTGTACAAACACTATTTAATCTTGGAGCAAATCCAACAAAATCGTTGTCACATGGGGAAATCTCAGTGGACCACAAAACGTGCCGCAGTGTGAAAAGGTGTACAAGTTAGTGTGCGTTTGGATGAAAGTGTTAGGGCGTGATTGTCTGTAAGAGTACTGGGGAGTAAAAGAGAGAGTGTGTAAAAGGGAGAGGGGTTAAACCAAGATCCGTGGTCGTGAGTGATGAGGCAGTAAAGCACATTCAGACTCCCGGCAAGGTGCCTGAGAAGAGTAACCATGGTAACCAGCCTGAGCAGGAGAGATGGCACGTGCAGGAGCAAAATGAATTTGTGGTGATGGAGATGAGTAGGGAGGCGATTTCAGCTGCAAATATGAAGGTGTAAAAGTGATTGGGTATAAATATTGCGGGGGATTAATGGAGTTGGGGGATGTGAGGGAGGCGGAGGAGATGACAAGAGGAAGAAACAAACATAAGCAAACAAGAGAAAGTGGGAGAGATACAAAATGAGGAGAGGGAGGAGTGTGTCTCTGTTGAGGGTGAATGCCATGTGTGGAGAACAGATGGGACAGCGAGCCAACAGCTCAGCCAACGATGACGCCACTGAAGAGGTTACGTGCATTCACATACACACACACAAACATGCACACACAGACACAGAAGCCTGAGTGTATCTGAGTATACAAGCTAAGTGTTGACCGAAGCAGGCCTTGTTGTTGACTCACACAGTAACAATACAAGACTGAGCCGTACTCTGACTCAGATCAACAAACGACTCCTCACATCAAAACTCTCATACCCTGATAACACATGGGTGCTGAGTGTGAATGATATGTGTGTGTCTGTGTCTCACCTTTGGCTCCCCGCAGGACAAAGCCAAACCCCTCATTTTCTTTCTTCTGTAAAACTGCATTCTTCTCTTCTATGATATAGTCACTGTAAGAGAAAGAGCAGAGGGAGAGCGGGTATGAAGCACCATCCTTAGATAAGAGAGAGAGGGGGGAGAATGTAAGGGCAAAAGTGGTATGAGGGCGGTATTTGTGGTGGTGGTGGGCAAGTGAGAGAAGAAAGGTGCCAAACTCAAACATACACACACAATAGGTTAATATGCAAAGTTTAGTCATGCCAATGTAGGAACTTGAATACTGTCCTTGTGCAACAGGGAAAATCTGTTTACTTTGGTCGGAGTCAATAAGCTCCCATTAAAGGATAAGTTCAGTTTCTACAGCTTTCACATTGTTTATAGAATGAAGTAGAACAATATATTCACCCAGAAGGCTTTCCTGATCCAAACAGTGCTTCGGGAGATATTAAGATCCAAAATCGAGCGGCGGACATCCATATAATGGTAGCACACGGGGCATGTATAGCTCCGCTCCTAAAACTGCATTAATCATCCAAAAACTCATTAGTTTCACCAATATTTCATCATGGTCCGCTTGGGCTACTCCTCCACGACAGTCTGTGTCACTCCAGACATGTTGTGTGACTGTGCTGATCTCTGAACTGAAAACTTTCTTTACGGATGCTGCGCATGCACAGTACGGCTCATTGTTTCAGGGGCGACCGCCAGCTACGCAATGACTTTCTTCTTCCAGTTTTGTGCAAAATGGACAAATATCTATCGGATGAAGATGTTGTGGACGAGAACTTTGTATATGATGGGTGTCCTTACTGAGCCAGAGTTTACAGATGAAGAGCTCATCGAAAGGAAGACGCAGAGGCAAAGAGAAGAACAGCTGGCCAGAGAGCAGTCTTCAGTTCAGAGGTCAGCACAGTCACGATAACATGGGTGGAGCGACCCCGGACTGTCGTGGAGGAGTAGCGCTAGCGAACCATGATGAAATATTGGTGAAACTAATGAGTTTTTGGATGATTAATGCAGTTTTAGGAGCGGAGCTATCCATGCCTCGTGTGCTACCATTATACGTATGTCCGCCGCTCGATTTTGGATCTAAATATCTCCCAAAGCACTGTTTGGATCAGGAAAGCCTTCTGGGTGAGTATATTGTTCTACTTCATTCTATAAACAATGTGAAAGCTGTAGAAACCAAACTTATCCTTTAAGGTCTTTCCTACAGACGTCCTTCTTGTTAACCATACTACGAAGTCAGAAAGCAATAAACTAGTTGTTTGATAAACTTAACAGTTCAGTACAATTTAAACATACCCAGCTCTTGATTTTTGGGACAACTACTATGCGAGCAATCCCTGTGGTTTAATGGTAAAATCCAGAGGCGATCTACAACACAACTTTTGCGAAGTTATGCATTTATGTTCCCAGATTTGGTGGTCAAAACCTGGCGCTGAAGCTGTGTCTTGCACACAGAAGACCTTCTGCAGTTAGGGTCTGATTGAGGCATGTACATGTACAAGCAAACTGATCACCATCTGCTAGGGCTGGGCAATATATCGATTAAATTGATTAATTTGAATTATTTTCTGCAGAAGTTTTAAAAATAAAAAAAAATTGAGATATTTTCATTCACTTACTTAAATTGCAAGTTGTTGCAAAGTTTGAAAAAATAAAAACACTGAAATTTTACAGTTTTCATGATGGTGGCCCTGTCAGGTTTTGCACAAGCACTTTTAATTGCTTGTATTTATTTATTTTTCAAATGGATTAAATATTGATCAGAGAGTAATATGTTAAGTTGTGAAAATCCCTCAGCTTTCAGTGTTTATGTAGGCAAACCTGTGTGCATTAGAACAAAATAATCAACATTTTATGACACACACTTTAATTTTAAGGGGAAATTCCAATTATTTAGGAATATATTTGGACAACATAAAGGCAGAACTTGATTCATGTCATTTTTGTGTCACTTGGAGTTCTTTTTGTTTGAGAGGAAAAAATTGATTAAAATCGTAAATCGAGTTTTGTGGGGAAAAATCAGGGATTTTATTTTTAGGCCATATCGCCCAGCCCTACCATCTGCATTACTTAAGTGTTCAAAAGCTTAATCCAAAATGTAAAACTGGACTTAGTTGAGGTTCCAAAGACTTGTTCAGTTCTGAAGAATCACTGAGTACAGTTCATCAGGACCTAGGGGAACCTATACGGACATTAGCCTCCTTCACAGTGTGGAAACAAGCCATCATATTTATGACTATTTGACATAAATATCTTGTCTGTGCATACTTAATGTAAACATCTGGTGTAATGTTGACAGGGCTTTCTAATTGCATTTTTACATAAATCTTCTTTGAAAATAGCTTACATCTAGTTGTAAGGGCACTTTATGAACACAAGAACATCCAAAGATACGGGTCAACAATATGTTTCCAATCTGGACTCACTTTCAAAGCAAAACCCCCAAACATATATTATTTTAGTTTCTATGTTTAACTCAACCAATCCAATTCTTTAAGTTATGAATAATATCTTAGTTTTAAAAGAATACAGCTTATTTGTGTTTTTACATAGGAATCATGGACAGAAAATAAGTTACAGCAATTAAAATTACCAGGAATCTTCGGTCAAAAAGGGGCCTTTAGTGGAACCTGATGAAATTCAATTTAGCATAACTTCATCCGCACTTAAACTACAAAAATCTTTGAATGCTGGAACTACCACATTTTGATGAACTTACACTGCATTACCTACATCATTTATTGGTTAGTGGACAACAAAAAAAGCCTGCTAGTTTAATTTAGCACTGAGTCACTGTTGGTTCATGGGCAGGTATATTCTCTCCAATTCAGAGTAAAACTAAACCAACGTAATGTTGATCTGTATATTAAGTTAAACCCTTTGTGACTGTCTCGGAACAGCTGAAGAACTAGTCCATGCTTTTTGTTACCTCTAGATTGGATTATTGTAATTCTCTTTTATCAGGCTGCCCCAGCAAATCACATAAGACGCTTCAACTGGTTCAACTGGCTCTAGAACATTACGCTCCCAAAATGCTGGCCTGCTCGTGGTACCATCAGTCTCTAGAAGTAGTATGGGAGATAGAGCCTTTCAGTCATCAGGCTCCTCTTCTCTGGAACCATTTACTGACCACGGTTCGGGATGGAGACACCCTCTCTACTCTCAAGGTAAGACTTAAAACATTCCTATTTGATAAAGCTTTCAGTTTAGGAACCAGCTCATAGTCCATAGTTTAGACACATATAGTAAAGATGCAATAGGCTTAGACGGCTGGGAGGATCGGGCACACTGGGCTCTATGCCCCTCTCTCCATATATGACCTTTTTGTTTGCTCCTGTACTCGTCTCTGTCTCTTGTCTTGTAGGTGGCCTGGGATCCTTGGTGTAGACTGCCTGCTGCTGTGGAGTATCAAAGTTCATTAACTATAATCTTAAGGGGCTAACCTCAAATAAATGGATTTTCAGCAGAGACAAATACGATGAAGACAGGTCTATGATTGGCCCATGGATCTGTCACTAACTTTTTTCTATTCTGTTGACCTATTTTCTTTGCCCCCTCCACCTTTACTTGCATCATTTGGTACTGCCAGCTTCAGTAATGTGGTAGACCTGTTCGTTTAGAGGTGAAATTATACTGTTATGTTGTTTTCCTTATTTGTTTTTACTTGCTGGTTGGGACTGTCTCTGAAGCAGTCTCTTAAGTTTCATTACCATAGAAACCTTGAGTGTTGTCTTAACGGGCTCCTTGGTCAGACTTCTCTCTTTTTTTTTTAGTTTTTATGTATTTTACATTTTTTTTAGTTGTTTTGACTGTACTTTCGTATTTTATACAATGTCTTTTATTGTTTGTTTAATATTCACTTTATTTTGTTACATTTCTAGTTGTAGTCACTTTACAGCATTTTGGTAAACTTTGAGTTTTTCTGAAATTGTGATATACAAATAAAGTTGATTGGATTGGGCAGCTGTTACATTTATATCCCTTCTTTATTTCTAGCAGTGCCGTTCATTTTTAGCTTAAGGATAAAGCTGACGAAACTTTTTAATGTATTTTTGGGCATTGTGTGCCTTTATTAATGGGAGAAAATGACAGTGGATAGGCTTGTGAAAGGGGGTGAGAGAGTAGGGGAAAACACTCTGCAAACTGGCCACAGGCTGGATTTGAACCCGGGCCAGCAGAAGTATGTATATGGGATGTGTCTGGTTGCTAACCACTCCACCAAACCAGCACCCTTGTCTTGTCCATTTCTTTGTCTTGTCTTGTCCTATCTGTCACTGTTTCCCCTTCTTTCACACTGTGGTGTGGCACGGCCCTCCCCTTCAGCTCACATCAGGAGTTCAATAAAGTTTGATTTGATGGATCAGCCTACAGGGACGGCTGGTGATAGTCACTGGTAGAAGTGAATTCTATTTACATATTTCTCACTGCTAGAAAAAAAATGCATTGGTCTTTTCAATGCTGTCATCGGACACAGTGCACAGCTAGAGAGATAACACTGGGGAACAATTTTTAAAAAAATCCTGTTGAGTTAGATCTTTGTGCTGATTTAGACTAAAATAGTCAGTTTTTTCCTCCACAGCTTACCCTCCAGATAAGCAAAATTCCACTGATTAGCTGTAACAAGACTTGCCAGCTGATTCTGATTGGACTGATCTACGGCTATGTGGCAACTTGTTTGTGCAGTCACAATTGAAACAGTGCGATGAGAGGTGTGTGCAGCTCCCAAAAGGTCAGTACTGTCAATATCTGCAAACAGAAAGCTAGCATAGTAGGAGTTGAGAGGATTTGTGCTGGCTTTTTACTTGACCTTGTAACTATGGGCCTACTATTTTCAGTTTTATTTCTTTTAATGCTGTTTTTTTCCACCTTAGCATTTTATTTACATAAGTATTATATAAGTTTTAAGTGAAGAACAGTCTTATTGGACATAGGAAAAAGAAGCAGATAAAGAAATCATACACTGTGTATAACGCTGCTGTGGATCTATTTTTTTGTTTTGGAACTTAATAAACTATTGCATGACAAAAAATGACAATATTTAAGGAAATTCAGGGTCCTATAGTTACCAGGGCTAATTTTCCACACAATTAGAGGTCTGTTAAATCATTAAATGGTCAAAATGACTGTCTTGGCAATGACTGAGTTTACATGTATTTGTAAAGTCCAGGTTTTGGTTTTAGTGGGAACACAAAAATTCAACTTATTCTAACTGCACATAAAAACCTGACAGGCAAACCTGCCTTATAATCCTGCCCTCATAACAAATCAAGTTCAAAGGCAAAGAAGAAACCAAGGCTCAGGATTTCCAGAGGCTGTTCTTGTGTGTTTAAAGAGAAGCAAACAGAGATAGAGAGACAGAGTGAAAGAATAAGAGAAAGGGAGAAGTAGAGGGAGAGAGTCCTTGCGATTGAAGTATAGTGGGGATAAAACCTAAGAGTGAATCAATTTTCTGCCTGATCCTTCTGATGAGGCTCTAGCTGAGGAGGGAATGGTGAGCCTCTTTAAAAAGTGACAGGGGTGGTTCAGACTTAATTCTAAGCCTTATATGAAAAAAGGGAACGATAGATAAAAATGACAGAGCACCTCATTACAGACTTTTTTTTAGGTGATGGAGGGTAGAAATTGTTAGATAGTGTTAGCCTCCTTTACCATGCACTCTATTACATTTATTTTCAAGCCACACTTTCATGTCCAAAGCCTGTACACTAAAACTAAAGCAGTTAGTTAAGCAGTCTCTGCAGCAAAGCAAATATCAAAACAACAGCCGGATGTGTTTGCAATAAAAAATCATTAACTGGTTCTCTGAATAGAAAATCTAGTGAAGTATGACAGTTATATAGCAGTTAAGATAAAAAATGACAACACTGGAATACATTTTCTCAAGTAAAATTAAAGTAAAGTAAAAACAAATGGAAATTGCCAAATCAATATCATTAAGGTGTCTCCTAGTGTTTTGACTTTAACTCAAAATGCAAAGAAAATGCTTTTTTATCCACATGTTCTGTTTCCACAACACAATTTGACCGTGGAGACTGCTGCCAGATTACAGCCTGAACATCCTCACTGCATGTCTGATTGTTTTGCGTTTTCATTGTCATATCACTTCAAAGTTGAGGCTGACAGAAAGGTGATTGTTCAGGCTGTTGGTGGCTGCACTCACCATCAGTTTTGTTACACTCAGCTATCTCAGACTTACCAAGGGAACACAGAGCTCCTGCTGCTGGAGCCAGGAGACCCAAAACAAACCTTTCTGCAGGAGGGAGGTCAAAGTTGTCTTTATAAAATACTATTATCCAATTTTGCTGCTATTATGCATAACAACAAATCAGTGCTGCTAAGATGTTTTGTATCAACCTGAATCCTTTTATCCGTTATGCTTTCATCTCTGCTTTATGCATAAAAATGCTGCAGAAATGCAAAATGCCAACTACTCTTCCTGAAAACCCCTGTGCTTAAAGTCAGTAAAAAAAAACCTTTGATGTAAAACACAATTTACAAAAAGGACAAGCCTTCAAAAGTAGTTGATACAATAATTCAACAGACTTTAGAACAGATATCCCTCCAGCACTTTTTGCACAGTGACTTTGTTTCAGCCAACAAAGATAATTCTCTGACGTTCATATGATGCACCAGGCCCTGAAAACCTTAGCCCAATAACACAGTTCAGCTCTCCAGTTTGTTAATTTTAGGATGTTTTACCCCATTTACCCCGGCTGTTAATGCAAATGAAACATTATTTGGATGACTTTTCAGGTTTTTTTTTGTAATTTTTTAAATTTGAACTTCATCAATCATGTTAAAGGGACTGTGAGGAGAATCTATTACCGACAACATTAAGACTCTGCTACCCATGAGCACACGTGGTGACTGTCGTAATGCGGCGTTCCAGTAACCTCGGAACTGGGAGTGACATCATCTCCGACTTATCGGCGTTCCAGTTGAAGTCGGGAAAAAACATGCCGATCTACCAGGCTATTGTTAGCTGCTGTTAGCACGCCCTGCGTTGTTGTTCACAAATATCACATGAAGAATGTGATTATCACTATGGCAGCACTTTTGTAAAAATAAGTCTAACAATACTATTTTTAGAGCTGATCTAGAGCCACACACCCCAGTCAGAAGTACAAATAAATTGATTATTACAGGAGCTAAATAACTATTCACACTGGGGGCATCCATCTTCGATTGTCAACTCGGGGGTGGCGAGGTTTCACCGAGTTCCCAGTAGGAAATTCCGACTTCGGGGGGCGCTCCAGTTGCAGTTTCCTACTCAAAACCCGGAAATTCCTACTTCTGACTACAACTGGAATGCACCAACAGACGTGTTCAAGCCAAAGCGTGTGTTTGTTGTGATGCAGCTCGGACCTTCCTCAGAGCTCTGCATTACTTTACAACTTCTTTTTTCAACAAATTACAGGATGCAAAGCGACGAGGTAATGTATCTCTTTCTAGTTACGTAGCGGTAGTTTTTAAAGTGTGACAACAAGCAATTTTTGGAAAACTTAGTATCGTAGTTTTGTAGCCAGCTATATATCGCTACTTACAGCCCGGTGCTCTAAGACGTGTCTGAATAATATAAATTTGCTCAAGTTTTAATTGTCTTGTTCCCGAAGTTGAGTATCGAGGCCAGTCCAGACCTGTCCGACCCGATGGGAAGGCTAAGGAATAGCATTTATAGATAGCCTATTTTGATGCTATAAAACTCATCTTAAAGTGTGTATTTAGATCAGGCATATATCTAAAAGTGAGACTTTTTTGTAATTACTTAGAAACTCCTCACAGTCCTTTTTACAAAATAACCATACCCATAGACTGCAAAAAAGCCATATTTGACACCATTATAACGGTGATATTTGATTCAAAAGCCCTTACAAAACAAAAACATGAAATGTTTTATCTTATACTGTAAATGACAGGCTAGACATCAAATTTGCTCTTGTTCTTCATTCCAGTTGATGAACCTCTATCACAACATGGGCCAATACACACAACATGTTCTAGACTGTGTAAATCCAAACCAAAAAAATTAAAGAAGACTGTGAATTTTATCATTTTGCTTTTGGAAATTAATCCCTTTTTAAAATCTTTTGCCATAGAAATACTGGGAGCTTGATTTACAAAACTGGTAAATCATGGAATATCATTTTTAAAGTCATGATCGAGACTTAAATTGATAGAAACATTTGATGAAGTAAGAAGAAATATTTATAAACAAATAATCATACAGTCTTTTTTAAACATGTCCAATTTGAGACACGATGGATTTTAATGTGATCTTATTAAACCTTAGCCAGCACAAACATTAGCAACAACATTTAATATTTCCAGTTGTCATTAATGTATTTCAGATTGTGCTAATTCATTAAGCAGATTTCCCTTCTACCATTTTTATGGGAAACATTTCCCGTTTTAAACAAAACTGACAGCATACCAGTATTCAATCAACTGGCATACGCAAGGTAAACTCAATAAAAAAAATTATTTATTGTATTTATAAACCGCACTTGAGTAGATGAAAAGCTTTGGTGCAGTACAACAAAACATCAATAAATAATAATTTTGTGTTTCTTGTTTAGTGTGTACTTTTGGGAAGCAATGTTCAGCCTCATTTATTTTGACAGGGACATTAGGGTTAAACATGGTTGACATGGAATTATACATAAATAAGGCAAACCAGACAGAGATACAATCCAGTCTTGTCAGGTGAAATTTAACCACCTCACTCGATCTTATCCTTCCAATCCCTCCCCCTCCCCCCAAATAGGTAAGTCACTAGCTTCTTGTCGTTTAATTCGTACCTTTATATGCTTATAGTTATATTATACAAAATATTTCAGCAAGATAATCAACCAGAACCAGCTATGGATCTCAAATTTCTTGAGTTCACTTATCCACAACTGACTCCCCCTCTGTCTATCCTTTACTCAGACTGTGACATAAAAGGGGATTGATGCACTGTATTGGGACTTCATCTTTAAATCTAATAATGTTGGGCTGTTTCAAGCATCTAAAAACTCATCTGAAGGGATTGTCCCTCTTGTTACCCACGATCCTTGTCATGTATGCAAGGCCGTTTTTGTTCTGGCAATTTCCTTTTTTTCATTAAATTTCTGTCCTCTCCAAATCTGTGCCTCTGAAGGACTTTATTAAATAATAATAACAATAATAAGACAAATTTTTAATGCTAGGGCATGAACTGGACACTTATCTATTAAATTGAAAAGTCACAGAGGTAATAGCTCTTGTTCCAAAACAAGAATATAAACAGCACCCGATGAGTCATTTTTATTTTGAGAGTACTGTGACTGTGATGTTGTGGTGCAAACCTGCAGTTCTAGTCACGAAGGTGACATTTATTCCAAATTAAACTTACATACAACAACCTGACATTTTATAAGAGGTTGGGTGAGTGGATAAAAAAGAAAAAAACCTCACTCGAGACCTGAGCTCCAAACTGATACTATGGTGCATTACAGTGTACGTTTTCAAAAGTAGGAAACAAATTACATGTGGCATGATTTCCAGCTCTGCTGACAAATCTGATTTAGGAAACATGGTGCAATGACACCTCACATTATGTGTCGGCTTGAGACAGGAAGAGACATCATGAGAAAAAATAAACGATGTGGGTTAAGAGCTGAATAGTTAAGTATTTTACTGCAGGCCGTAGGTGAAAACTGCACAACACCATGGATACAAGCCAAGGCCATAGATGGAGGGGTATGTATATGTATGCTGCACTGTGCAGAGACACAGACAAAAATGCCCTGAACAGTTATGTAACACAATTTCACATGCATTTACTATCAGGGCTGAGTGTACTGACAACCACAAGCCTTAAGATGGCAGCAACTGCTACTACAAATCTACTCCACTTGAACTCATTTACCCCTCACAAGTAAAAAGCATTAACAACAGTGATGGAGTTTATGGAGCGCTGTATACACTTTAAACATTGCATAAGGATTACAGAAGCAAACTTCCTGACAGAAAAAGGCTGTACCTGTATGAGGTGAAGTTGTCGTAGGATCCTACAGTGTAGTGTCTGAACAATCTTTTAGTGCGGTCCTCTCGAGTCTCTGTAAAACACACAAATGTAGAGTTTAAGAAAAAAAAAATCATATCAGAAAGAACACAGAACAATGTAGAGCAAGCAAAGCTTTGATTCTCTCCCGTTACGTTTCATTAGGACAGAAAATATTATACAAGCAAAGAGAAGGATCAAACATTTTACCACGGCAAAAGCATAAGCATTCAAGCTTGAAAATATCTACTTTCTTAATGTTTTTCTTTTAAAAAAATGGTTTCTGTAGACGAGTGAAGAATTTGAATTAACCACAAAGAGACAATTTACCCACAACAAAATCTAAATATATCACAATGACATGTCATACCATTACTTTTCAACTGAACAAGTTTATGGTATCCTCACTGAATGTGCTTTCTCTTTTACCCACACAAAATCCAAGGCTTCCTTTTCAAGTGCAGAAAGGTTTTTTTAGCAAGGTAAGCCATACTTGTGAGCAAACACTCTGTACAATTTTTTTTATTAAGAATTGAAAAAATGGTGTAAATGAGCTCTATCTGTTAAGCTTGCTCAAATTCACTCACAGGAGGATACAGTTTAGTATTTGTACTGTATTTAGACCTGTAAGTGACACTTACAAAAGGAAAAAGAAAAAAGAAGAAGAAAAAAAAGTTGAGCCCATCTAAAAATGTCTTGATAAAAAATGTATTAAAGGACTATGACTGTTCCATGATACTTATTTTTCAACTTATTCATCATTCATTAACCCTTTTTATATCTCAAATTTTTAAGAGGCTTGTAATCAGGACGTTTAATGAGTACTTTTAAATAAATAATAATAAAATAAGGGAAAAGAAAACAAACGGGACACAGTTTTTGTATAATGCATAATTGTTTGCTTGGTTTGTTATTTTGTCTATGCTTTCAAACAAATGCTGGATTCCTATTGGGTTAATAGATATAAGAAAAAGTAATATAATGTAACTCCACTTTAGGGCTCTGTGATAACTTGTGTAACAATAAAATTATTAGAAAATGGATGGTTTGATAAATTACCACACTGAAGTGAAAGAACCAGTTTCAGTGGTCAGTTGTGTTTTAGTGTGAAGGGATAAGTCAAATATAAATAGTCAATAGGACCCGTTAGACCCTTTCAAGGTGTGAGGTGAAAAACTAATACGTGTTATTCAGGGTGTAATTTAAAGTAAGTCTAGAATCTGAAATGAAAATTCAGTGACCTTTAGGCAAAGTGCAGTCATTAGCAGACCAAACATTTAAGTCAAGCTTTAGTAAATAAAACAGTTATTAATTCAGTTGTTAATTTCAGCTAAAATGCCCTCTTTCTTCAATGTAACCCAATAAGCAGAAACTTATAATTGATAAAATTGTGTTCGACTTAAAGGTGCTGTGAGGAGAATCTATTACCGGCAACGTAAAAGACTCTGCTACCCATGAGCACGTGCGGCGACTGTCGTGATGCTGCGTTCCAGTAACCGCGGAACTGGGAGTGACATCAAAACTTTTCTATTCATTACGTTCTTCGTTTCCTCCGCCATGGTTTCAGCTCGGCGTTAACGATTGGCTTTCGCCGAGACTTCCGTGTTTTAAACGAATTAGGAATCGGGGGAAGTGACGTATGCCGTAAAGCAGTCCAAACTTGTAGTTATCTAGTGTGGCAGGGTTCCCACCATCCACCTTGAAGTTATGCTGCGTTCCATTAAAACCTCGGAACTGGGAACTGGGAAATGGGCGTGACGTCATCCCCGACTAATCTGCATTCCAGTTGAAGTCGGAAAAAAAACGTTATTATTATTGTTAGCTGTTGTTAGCATGCCTGCGTTGTTGTTCACAAATATCACATGAAGAATGTGATTACCACTATGGCAGCATTTTTGTAAATATAAGACTAACAATACTATGTAAACAGCTGATCTAGAGCAACACACCCCAGTCAGAAGTGCAAATAAATGGATTATTACAGGAGCTTAATAACTGTTCACACTGGGGGCATCCATCTTCAATTGACAACTCGGGGGTGGCGAGGTTTCACCGCGTTCCCAGTAGGAAATTCCGACTTTGGGGGACATTCCAGCTGCAGTTTCCTACTCGGAACTCAAAATTCCTACTTCTGACAACAACTGGAACGCACCAAAAGACGTGTGCAATCCAAAGCGTGTGTTTGTTGTGATGCAGCTCAGACCTTCCTCACAACTCTGCATTGCTTTACAACTTCTTTTTTCAACAAATTACAGGATGCAAAGCGACGAGGTAATGTATCTCTTTCTAGTTACGTAGCGTTAGTTTTTGATGTGTGACAACAAGCAATTTTTTGGAAAACTTAGTATCGTAGTTTTGTGGCCGGAGATAACCTATTTTGATGCTATAAAACTCATCTTAAAATGTGTAATTCGATCAGGCATATATCTAAAAGTGAGACTTTTTTGATATTACTTAGAAACTCCTCAAAGTCCCTTTAAATTGATGCAATACCAATACTTGAAACACAGTTAACTTATTAAAACATGTTTATACTATTAATGACAGACTTTTGTTTGTAGGGAAGTATTTTTCTCATTGGGTTATGCCCACTACTTTCATATCGTTTGGTGTCAAAATGGGAAAATGTTTTGGAAACATGTTTTACCTATATTGCAATGTTTCTCCTCCCATTGATAAATAATACATTTTAACATCAGCTTTCCCCAACATTTCATTTTTTTCTGGTTGATGAACAATATAACAATATATCAGCATTTTCATTTTGTTGATAATCGTCATCTCTTGTCTTGAAGATTTTAAAATTTCTTGATTTAGTAGAATTGAAAACAGCACAAATAATGTATAAATCAAGGAAAAATTTACTGCCTAGTCACATACAAACATTTTTCTCTGACAGAGATGGTAAATATAAGTTAAGGGGTCAGTTACATTTTAAAATCCCAAGCATATGAACAACAATGAGGACTTTTTGTTTAACAATACAAGGAGTCAAAATATGGAACAGTCTAGATGATGATCTGAAGCAGAGCAGAAACTTAATTCAGTTAAAAAGAAATTTAAATCAGTCATATTGGAGAAATACAGGAATCTCGAGGGGGAACAACAAGTCTTATGAGTGTAGTCAACAAAGTGCTTTAATATTAAAAAAAACAAACAAACCAAAAAAGCGAAACAGAACAGGATGTTTGTGTGTGTGTGCAAAGGAAACTATGTATACAGACATGTATGCATACACAATGCATGGATATGTACATTTATATATGAATGTAAAGATATTTTCATGTATATTGGTGTACATAAAGGTGTGGTGTTTAAGTATATATGGATAGGTAATCAGATAGGTAGAGAGGTATTTATATGTGTATAAAAATAGGTAGGTGAGTGTTTAAACAGATTTCATGAGTCCATGTAATTTGCTTTCATGACAAGTCTATGGGAGAACATATGTTGAATACAAGTCAAATATGTAACAGGGAATAAGGGGTAGGACCAGATAAGTTTGACTTCTTCCTACTCCTTTTCGAGCATGTACATTGTAACTTCTGATGAATATTATAAATTAGTTATCTGTTTTCTTATTATTTCCTCTTACTATTTTTTTGTGTTGTATATATTTTTGTTGTTGTATGTTCGAAATAAACAAATAAAATGTTAAAAATGTTAAAGATAAGGAAGCTGATAAACTTTGTTCAACTGTTTTCACCAACAAAATTAAAAAAGTACGATAGAGAACAAGTCTTCTACTTCAACTTCAACATTTGTCTTTTAAAAGGGACGAACATGCTTGATTGGTGTAAAGCATGTATGTGGTCCCTGTGAGCATGTGGGTGGATTTATCCTATGGGAGTGCTGACAGAGATCAATGCACTCGACCCGTCTGATGATCCACTGCACCTCCACTAAAGAGCAATCTGCTGACTGTACACCATAACGCTTTTCAGGACACACTAACAAATTAATTGGACAAAGCTGTGAGAGCGAGACGAGTCCAGGTGCTGATGTGAGATGCACGGCAAGGTGCCATGAGCATGGGTCCATGTCACTTTATACTGTCTGCAGTCTAATAGGGATATTCAGGCTATTTGAGAGATCTTCTAAATGTGTGTGTGTGAGAAAGAAAAGAACCAATGAAGGCGAAGGGGTAAACTCAGTGAGCAGACTTGAAGATGCTGAAATCCTCTGATCCACTTCAGCCTGTCCATCTGACTGTCTGTGTGAGAGACAGCCTGTCAGCTGAAAACGACTCGAGGCACTGATAACTACATCCACTGACAATTGGAGACAAAAACAGTCACAGACAAATGTAGAGCTATTAAAGGATAAGTTCGGTTTCTACAGCTTTCACATTGTTTATAGAATGAAGTAGAACAATATGCTCACCCAGAAGGCTTTCCTGATCAAACAGTGCTTCGGGAGATATTTAGATCCAAAATCGAGCGGCGCACATCCGTATAATGGTAGCACACGGGGCATGTATAGCGCTGCTTCTAAAACTGCATTAATTGTCCAAAAACTAATTAGTTTCACCAATATTTCATCACGGTCTGCTCACGCTACTCCTCCAAGACAGTCTGTGCCGCTCCATCCATGTTTTTGTGACTGTGCTGACCTCTGAACTGAAGACTTTGTTTACGTTTGCCTCCACGCATGCGCAGTACGGCTCATTGTTTCAGGGGCGACCGCCGGCTACACAACAACTTTCTTCTTCCAGTTTTGTGCAAAATGGACGAATATCTATCGGATGAAGATGTTGTGGAGGAGAACTTTGAATATGATGGGTGTCCTTACAGTTTCGAGCCAGAGTTTACAGATGAGGAGCTCATCGGAAGGAGGACGTGGAGGCAAAGAGAAGAACAGCTGGCCAGAGAGCAGTTTCAGTTCAGAGGTCAGCAAAGTCACAAAGACATGTCTGGAGCGACACGGACTGTCGTGGAGGAGTAGTGGGAGTGGACCATGATGAAATATTGGTGAAACTAATGAGTTTTTGGACGATTAATGCAGTTTTAGGAGCGGCGCTATACATGCCCTATGTGCTACCATTATATGGATGTCCGCCGCTCGATTTTGGATCTAAATATTTCCCGAAGCACTGTTTGGATCAGGAAAGCCTTCTGGGTGAGTATATTGTTCTACTTCATGCTATAAACAATGTGAAAGCTGTAGAAACTGAACTTATCCTTTAAAGCAA
This sequence comes from Scarus forsteni, assembly GCA_036419115.1. NCBI lineage: Eukaryota > Metazoa > Chordata > Actinopteri > Labriformes > Labridae > Scarus > Scarus forsteni. The sequence continues at coordinate 2,188,519 of JAZDUH010000245.1, read as the reverse complement.
TCCAATCAGTACTCTTTAAGTGTTCTGTATTTTCATTCTAAGCTCCAACTTTTGATTTTTCTCTCACACCTCTGAATGAGTTTGCAAATGCCTCTTATTCTCTAAAAGCACGGGTGTGTGAACCCCAGTCTCAATGAATCTTACTCTTACATTTGTTTTTTATGGTGTGCATAAAAAGTACCAAATCCTTCCAATTTTCTGACATGAGCAATCTAAGAATTCTTTTCATTGGCCAGCAGGTCAGAACGAAGTACACCATATCTAAAGATACAGTACACCATATCCACACCATGAAAAACAGCTTCTTAAGCTTATGTTGTAGTAACTTATCAGTGCATCTACTACTACCGAAAAAAAATCTGACTTTTGACTGTATTACTCTCAAATTTGACTTTAACATAGAATTCCTTTAAAACCCTGATAGAGTTCATCAGTTGACTGACACAAGGCTGAAAGGTCATAAATAAAAGGTGAACCAATGTTACAAAAAAGTAGTTATGACTCAAACCCACCACATTTCTGATCATGGCAGAATCCTTAAGGGTTTTGTTCATTTAAAGAAGTTACAGATATACAGGTCATCTAATTTACACATAGAACTGATGCAGTGTATCCATTAGTCATGCATAAATTGTGATAATTGTGAATTATGGCTTTACAAGGGGTGCTGGTTTGGTGGAGTGGTTAGCAACCAGGCACCCCATGTATTTGCTTCTGCCGGTCCAGGTTCGAATCCCACCTGTGACCAGTTTGCAGAGTGTCTTCCCCTACTCTCTCTCCCCCTTTCACAAGCCTATCCACTGTCTCTCTCCTATCAATAAAGGCACAAAATGCCCCAAAAAAATACATTAAAAAAAAAAAAAAAAAAAAAAAAATTATGGCTTTACAAAATCCTAAGGCAAACTTGCCTCAAGGTACACCAGTGTGCCTTGTCGTACAATTCGAGAGCCTCTGCTCGAGAGGAACTTTCACTCCTATGATTAACCAGTTGTCTGAATTGTTGTATGATACGGTGGTGCCAGTGGTGATGTCATTTTTTCCACAACAACCCAAAAAACCAGCATTGTGCTTGTTTCCTTGAACAAAAAGCCTTTGTGCTTTTAAACATTTAACAGAGTTTGAGATAAAGTAAGAAAGAAGAAAAGAATGAAACCATTGCAGTGCAGTTGGATCAGCCTGATTCATTGTCTGTAATCAGGCTGATCCATCTTGACAAGCTCCAATCTACAACAATTATGAGCAGCCCCAAAGCAGAATGGTCCAATCAGTTTCCTTTAAAGCAGGGAGAGGTGGGAGCTACAAGTGAGACAACAGCATAGAGTGACTGGTTGGACAGAAATTAGCTAGACGTTAACAGCTTCTGGGGCAGTTTTATCAGGTGTAGACAGAATTTCTTTGAACTTCTTTGAACTTCTCGATAGTTAAGATATTTTTCGGTCTGCTTCAAACATTATTTTGCAGAGAGTTTGTTTTACAAAGTGGCTACATTCTGTCCTTTACACTGCAGCAGCAGCAGCAGCAGCACCCACCTAGAGCATTATCTAATTGACCTGTATGAATGTGAGTGATGGAACAACCATCCAATCACCTGCCAGGTATGTTTTTGAAAGATTTTACCCATTCCCAAATGACGATACTCAACAATATGTATCAATAAAGCCAAGTGAAACGAATCAGTTATCTAAACTAAAAGCATGTTTATAGGATATAAGGACCTGGAAGCCAAGAAATTTTCTTCTTCTTGACTCAGACAAGACAGGTTTTAGTGCCAGGCCTCCCAGCATTAGCCTGGCACCAAGCATGACTGTGAAAAATGTTTTGGTTCCATTTGATCAGAATTTGTCCTTTAACTCCCACCTAAAACAAATTTCAAGTCCAGCTTTTTTCATCTTCAAAATATTGCAGAAATCAGTCCTATCCTATCTCAGAGCGATGCTGAAAAGGTAGTCCATACTTTTGTTACCCCTAGACTGGATTATTGTAATTCTCTTTTACCAGACTGTCCCAGCAAGTCACCTGAGACTCTTCATCTGACTAGAACTAGGAAAAGAGATCACATTACTCCTGTATTGGCTTCTCTGCATTGGCTTCCCATAAAATATAGAACAGAATTCCAGATTCTTCTTCTCACCTATGAAGCTCTCAGTGACTTGGAGCCAATTTTTATCCTTCTAGAACATTAAGCTCCCAAAATGCTGGCTTACTCGTGGTACCATCAGTCTCTGGAAGTAGTATGGGAGGTAAAGCCTTCGGTAATCAGGCTCCTCTTCTCTTAATCATTTACCAACCACAGTTTGAAAAGCAGACATCCTTGCTACCTTTAAGGTGAGACTTAAAACATTGCTTTTTAAAGAAAGCTTTCAGTTAGGGCTAGCTCAGGCCTGGACCAGCTCATAGTTGAGCTGAAATAGGCTTAGATTGTCGGGGGGAATGGCACACTGTGGTCCCCCGTCCTCTCTCTTAATATATCTCTTTGCCCCTTTTGTTTGCTCTCACACTCGTCTCTGATTCTTGTCTTGTAAGAAGCCTGGGATAAATGGTGTGGACGGCCTGCTGCTGGGGCCCATAAACCTTCAGTTACTAAAATTATTTGGCCTTTCCTTATCCCCATTCCATTATCATTACATTTCCTGATATTAACTGCAAAAAGTTCAACAAAATTAAATACATGTGAGTTCCTGCAATTAGACAGAAAACACTCTCTAGCTGGTCAGAATGTTAGCAAAGACGAGGTGACACTTGTCTGGCCTTGACTGCTCCAAAGCCACTTTCTTGAGTGAACAGTTAACAACATCAACTTCAAGGTGCAAAAGTGGCTGTGGAGCAGGCACTTATCAAGAAAGTCAGGATGGCACATGGTTATAGTCTTCAATTACATCTCTCTCAGTCTCGATCACATTTTAAAATCAATTACCACTCACACCAATTACTTCAGTGACGTACAGCTGATGTTATTTGATCAAGTTTCTCCGAAGGGGGAACAAAAGCAGTTCTGAGAAAGCCACTGAACTTTCAAAAGTGGAAATGAAACCTTAAGTGGTTCACCTGAATTGTACTTTTTTCTGAAATCCATGTGGAAATAAATTCAACCTTAGAGATGATTAGGATGTATTTAAGCACCGATGCAAAGAGGTCTTTCTTTTGGAAACAACTTCCCTTCACTGGGCTAAGAAGCATGTTGGCAAACTATAGAGGTGATGATGCACATGCAAGCAGAAGGTGAATGTTGTCACATTTATTCCCCTTCATCTACAAATTTTGATCTGGGATTATTTGGCCCATTCCTCAACCAAGAGATTAACTCCTCATGGTTGGTAAATCATAAATCTTTTTTTTTTTAACTAATATAACATTTTCTATAGCCAGCTTAGAGACTTGAGATCACTTTTAAAAGGTGACCTGAGAAGGAGCAGCACACACTTTCAACAAACACACAAACTTATACAATGCACAAAAATAATAAAGTTGATAATTAATCAACAGTGAAAAAAAGGTGTAGAGTGATTGGCTAGATTCAAGAGTTTTCATCAAGAACCTTAAAACATACAGAAAGACTAAGCTTTAGTTTTAAAAGCTAGAAAGCACTCAGAGAGAGCAAACCTCTGCCAAGGTAGTTCACATATTACTGTTACATCTATAAGCATTAGTTCCATAATAAAGTTACCATCATAATATGATTCCTTGACCCTAAAAACCCATAACTAGCAATGGGAATAAATTTGATATTCTATATTTGCTAGTTATTGAGAAAAATGATCGATTGTTAATGGGGACTTTCTGGATTACCACCGAAATCTAATAATTTTTGAGTTGGGCCATTACAAACATTTCCCAAAAAATTCAGCAAAATCCATTTAGTAGTTTTGTGTATACTCTAGGTAACAAATAAACAAACATATGCCGGCAACAAAATAACCTCCTTGGCAGAGGAAATCAGTTTGTAATTTTGTCCTTACAAACTCAGCTCAGGCTTTGGGGACAAAGAAATGCACAATGTGTGATAATTAAAGCTTGTGTGTTTTTGTCATTCAGTACTTAAAGAGGGAATAGATAGGATCCTCAAAATGGTTTTATGAATTAAGACTAACAAGCAAGCTCTCTAAGCGGACAAGTGCTTATATCAGTCCCATTCACTTTAGAATATGAAGTACAATGATGAGTGAGAAATCCACAGTTTGTGATGAAGACACCATGATACACTGTCCAGCATGTGAAGACTGAGCAAAGGCATTCAGAAAAAAAACACATCACCATAAACACCAGTGGGCCTGCACAATATATCGTTTGAACATCGCCATCGCAATGTATGCATGCGCAGTAGTCACATCGCGCATGCCATGTGACTATCGCATTTCCCCCATTTATCGGGGAAATGAAAAAAAACAACTGAAATTGAAACCTATTCTATTTTGTACAGGGACATGGCCTCCTGGATCCCTTTTATATACAGCAATCTTCATCATTCACAGATGAACCCCCTTAGCCTGAATTAAATGGTATTATATAAATACAATGGTGTCATTGTGAGTCAACCAAATTCTTCCCAAACAGAGCTATTCAAGTCATCTGGTGAAAATTCTTCTATTTTTAATATTGCAATATATATCGCAATGTATATATAAAAAAAAAAAAATCACAATGTCAGTTTTTTCCAATATCGTGCAGCCCTAATCACCAGTAAACATGGTCACGCATTAAGCCATAACACTTAGACTCTTACCACTGGTACACCTGTGCACGGAGCCCAGATGGTGCTAACAGTGTGTATTGTACACCATTAATCAGACATCACTGTCCTCCGGTAAAACACGTGGTATATAGTAGGAGTGGGAGAACAAATCGATTCACATGAGTATCAGGATTTTTTGTCTGCCGATTTTTACATTGATTTTTTTGTTCAAAAATCAATTACCCCCTCAAACTCTTAGGCACTAAAGTCACAAAATTGCGGCAAGTGACATTGCTGAATAACAGTGATGATGATGGGTGGGAAAACTAACCACTTTGAAACTATAGCCTTTTTAAATCTTGATTGCAAAACTGAATATTTTCTTATAAAAACTCTGGTGCCTAAGGGGTAAATAAGCCACTTTTATATGCAATACGGCTTTTGAAAAGAGAGAGTATAAACTGCTGGTTAAAATATATTGCTGAATAAATCCTAAAAACTGACTCACATGTGATGTGTATTTTTCCTGATATAGTCTGTAGGCATCATCGTTCATCTTTTCGCTGGTGTTAAAAAAGCTAACTAAGATTGCAAAAATCGACAATATCATAGAATTGCAATTTAAATCGAATCGGGACCTAAAAAATTGCAATAAATCGAATTGGGAGAAAAGTGAATTGTCCCAGCCCTAGTATATAGGTACCTGGATGCTACACATCAATAGCAAAAAATAGAGAGATTATCTGGCATAAATATATACAAGTTAGCTAATGTTGATGGAAAATCCTTTACCATCAGTGAGGTGTAGGTGGTCATGTTTGACCTGTGGTGTAAGAAGCGAGTTGTTAGATAGAAAAGTGCAATACACACTCAAGTCCTGTAGCAAAAATGTATGAGACTCTGGGTATGATTCGTTAACCGGGATGAAGCTGTTTTTATTTTGAGGTTCTCAAAGAAGTGAGGGCAAAAGAGATCAGTCTGGCAGAACTCTGTTTTTTCTGTGGGTTACATGGTTACATTTTGTCGGCACTCAGGATGAAAGATGTGTCATTTTGTCAGTGCTGCTTGTTGTAGGTAGTAGAGATTAAGAAGAAGGTGATATTCAGGGACACAGTTGTAGATGAGTCAGCAAACAAGTGCTCATTCAGTCTCAAGAATCATCAAAGACCCACAGCTCAAAAACAGGACAAAAGAAGAGGAAAATCAGCAAAACGCTGCATAATTTCAGGATTTGATGAGCATGATTGTGCGTGCTGGATGAATTTTGAGTGCCTGACTTGGATATGCATGTGTGCCTGTACAGTATGTGTGTGTGCGCATGTGGCTGCGTGCACACCATGTGATATCAGATTCGGTCTAAGAGTGTGAAGTGCAGCTCATTCATCACAGCTGTCATCTATTTTGTACAGCCCAGGAGCATCTAAAAGCAGGGCTCTCATAGCACAGATAACCTAAACTCCACTTCCATCTATCACACACACACAGTGCACATGAACACACACACATAAACCAGGAAGGAGCAATATAACAATAGGTTAGCACGATAAAGATAATGCACATCAGCAGTGTTTATAATTAAGTAAATGAAGCTGTTGTTCAGCATCAGATGAGGAAGAAAACAATCTTTCAATCTGCACTACAGCTACGAAACTGGGCTGTCAGGGATTCAGATAAGTAAAGAACCATTTAAAGAAACTCAGGGCAGGGCTACATACAGTACAGTTCAGTTGTTTAGGACAAACAGTATTGAAATAAAGCATATCTAAATAATACTAGTTGTTTTGAGTGCAGAAAGTAGTTGCTGGTTGGATAAAATACTGTCAAGTGTTTTTTCCTGGTTAAAATATCCATTAAGCATCATCTTTTAGGAATAAAAAGTATGGGCCACCGGTAGCCTGGTAGTTACATTTGTACCTTCAGCGTACAGAGAGTGCTGTTATTGCATGTTATTCCCCACTTTCTCGTTCTCTCTTTAGTTTACTCTATCCACTGTCAGGAAGTGGGAACATACTGAAGGACGATTGCCTGTGAGTGCACATAAGGTCGCAGCCTCAGAAGCTGAAGAGAAAAGCATTTACATAAGCCTTTTGATGATGAAGCTCATGTTACAAACACAGATGGCGATGGCATTAGAAATACGTGTAGCATGCGTAATGCCCACGTGGAAAAAGTGTTCATACTGTGTTTAATCAGACATAGAACTGATCTGAGGAAAAAATATGTTTTCACTGATTCAATCCTTTTTAAAGACCGATAGGTATCACTGATTTAAACCTGATAATGATCAACTATTTCTTCCTCGAAGGATATTGTGTTTTTTGCAATTATTTGCCTGTAGCAAAATAACTTCAAAGTTAGGAATGAATTTTAAACATTCATAATAAACATTCCTTGAATTTTTCACTAAAATTTGTTCAGAACTTTTTGTGTTATCTTGCTAAAAGACAAACAGATACATGTAAAACAAACAAACAAACAAACAAACATAACCCCATTGGCAGAGGTCAGAACAAAGGAGATGCACACTGTGTACTGCTCAATTGTCTGGAAGAAGTGTAAATACTAAGGGTGAATCCCAATTCTACCCCTTAGCCCTTCTCCTTCCCCCACCTCCGCTTGTCAGCTGTGACTCACTTTAAAACATGATTAATATAACTTTATAATTTAAAGGTGTAGTCAGCAATCTTCTAATCTTCTAATCTAATGCACTATTTGTCAAAATCACCGTATTTCTCCTCTCCATCCACAAGATGTCACCACTGACAGCATGTTGAAGAAAAAAGTCCGGTTTCAATTCACAGCCTTGGCTCTGAATTTCAGCAGGTAAATACTGTGGCTCGGGCCGAGTTACCAAAACAGGGTACACCCCCCCACATCCAGGGGGCAATCATACTCATGTGCAGATCAGACAGAGGGGGGAGGGGGAGTCGTAGGTTGCGTAGCGTGCGCAGTTAGCGTAAGAGAGAGATACAATAGGTGCAGTAGCAATGGCTGAAAAACAGCCCAAAAGAAAAAGGTCAGAGGAGCAGAAAGTGAAAAAGAAGGGCTGTGACCATGAAAGAGCGAAGACCCGGGTCAATATTGGTGTTGCTTTCCGACGGTGGAGGGAACTCCGCGAATGGAAAGACCTGAAAACGGACGCTGATGCTGGATAGGTAAGCAACATTAGCTTTGTGGTGCTTCACATAACAGTAACAGCCATCAGGCATACATCTGCCAGAATGTACTGTTGTTGTGATGTTTCAATAATGGCAGTCGAGTTGTCTGATGAGTTGGGGTTGCCTTAGCTACGTTGGTCAGCTACGCAGTTTCTACGGCCGTTTCCATGACGATGCACGCCCATCAGCTTTCAGGGGTGGAGCCAGGGGTGAGGTATGAAGGGAGAGGCGGGTCTAAATTTGTTTATCAGCAACCTCTCCATTCGTTTTCTCCCACATCACTGACTACACCTTTAATCATTACTTATAATTAAGCACTATACTTCGGTCTCCGCTCTGCCTTCTTGTCAACAGGTGTGGTGTATTCTGGGAAATTCTCATACTCCCTTGCTTTAAGTAAGGTCCTGATTTGTCTATGTTTCAAGGGATATGTAGCCCTTCATCTTAGCCCTACGGAGAATTGGGAATCCCTTCATGAGACGTGAACACGCAAAATCAAGGGGTAAGGGTAAGACAAGGGCCAAGGGGTACAATTGGGATGAACTCTTACTCTCTTCAAGAACAAACATGTAACAACATATAATTTCAAGTTTTTTGCTTTTGTTTGCAGTGTGGTGCTGAAATCTGCTGAAATAAATTTCAGTTTCATCACTGTGTGTAGTAGTGCTTAAAAACTCTAGATAAAACAATTCTCACTTTAACTCTGAAGTGTTCAGTATTCGCTTGTGACGTGATACTGGTTCTACTTTTTGTGCACCTGAGGATCTCTGCCTAGCAGGTAGACATTTATAAACAAAAAGAAATGGTTAGGGCTTATTATTTCTGTCAATGAGTTCTGTCACAATAGAGTTTCATTATACCACTGATGCTAACTGAACAAGGTAACATTGGCTCTGAGCACTGTGTGTCAACTGCAACTAGAATGTTTTACTTTTCAACAGTTAGTTCAAAAGTAAATCTGTCCATGCAGGGAGCAGATTTCAAACACTGGATTCTGAAAATACAAATACAGAGTTTAAATCTGCAGGATGAACATTATTTCACTTCAAAGGTAACAAAGGTGAGTATCTAAATTTTATTATAATCTGTTCAAATGAAGCCTCAAGTGAAGAAAATTTCTTCAGGGGATTGTTGTGGGATAATAACTTTAGCTCTTCCTACTTAATAAACCCATTGTTGTCCTGGTTAAACTCGTCCCAAAACCTAAGTGAATGATAATTATATAATCAAACAACAAAAAGAAAAAGAAAAGTCTGATTCTAACCTGATACATGTCTAAAGATGACAACATGCAGCATTTATCAGTCTAAGCTGCCGTGTAGTGACTTTAACTTTGTGTCTGCATTTGTGTTTATCCATAACGAGACTTGTGTATACCAGACTTTTTCTGAGCCTCAATGTGGTTAAATCTATGGTCTAAACTATTTTTTCATTATTTACTGTCAAACAAGCCATTGTAATCAGACTTATCTTTTATTCAAAGCTATGAGCATGAAAACAAAATCTGTTTTCCTCAGTGCCTCATCTTTTAAGATAATGATGTTTAACTCTGTGAATTCTTTGCTGAAATTAAATGTTCTGATTTTTTGTAAAGTCAAAACTGGAGGAAAGACAAGCAGAAGGATGTGGAGTTCATATTCATCATCACCTGAATGCATGCGCCCAGTGATATGGTACCAACTGCTGCAACACGGCCTCATCTTTGTTATAAACCAGGCATCCAAATGTTTGAGTACCATTAGCTGAGCACCTACACTGCCCATGGAGAACATGATCAAATATATAAGAAATAAAAGTTTGATACTGTTCTGCTGTGTCTGTTTATTTAACACAGAGTGAACTCTTCAAAATGAAAAAAAAGTTGCAGATCAGGCTCGATGACAGGCTCTAACAATGCTGCCCTATTTAAACCAGCTTTATCTCTGAGCTCAGCTGTAACAAATGTTACTTAGCCCATGGTTGTTTTCCCACTTAGATTCTAACACCTTCACTGTCCTTGTCTGAAGGACGCAAGACCCCCTCCACACTCACACACTGATGCACTGAAATATAAACCAACACGGACACACACAAGCTCGTTCTCTGAGCCCTGCTGATTGAGAATTAACCTACGCTGTTTACTGCTGATAAGAGCTGCACACAAACACGTACAAACACTCACACCCACAAACACACACTTATCAAGTCAGCCTCATTGACTTTTTAATTCTTTCCTTCCACATAGCCCCCCTTTCCCACCCTCCTTCTCCTTTTCTGTGTCTCCTCTCAAACCAGGTATGAAAAATAAGGGAAGTGGGTGGGAAGTGCAGTTCATCCAAAAGTTTCCCTTGAATACAAACTTTGTAAAACTTTTAACTGCTAAGTATAACAAACAAACAATCAAACAAAAAGTGTCATCCTTAAATGCATACATCTTATGTCTTCTGATATCAAATATTTTCTTCTTTTTTGCCCCTTGGTCAAATTAGAGCAAGAATATTGAAATGGAGCGAACAGGGAAATGGAGTAAATAAAAAATGGTATCGGGTGACATCAAGAGTCACAACACAATCATCTCTTTAAGGTTTTAAACTGGGTCACTAGAGTAGCTTTCAAAACTCTCTCCAAATTATTTCTGTCACTTTAAAGCTGGGGTAGGCGATTTTGGAAAACTAGCATGAATTTGAAAGTAGCATCTCCTCAGGGCTCCGCCTAGCCCCACCCCCCGCTCACATGCACGCGTGCAGCCGCTATATCCAGAAGACTGATTCAACTCCAAACGCTCAGCATAACGTGTTTGTTTCACACTACACCAAGTCATGTCTCAGTCAGCGGTAAGAAAACACCAAACAAACATGTAAAGTTAGTTAGTACTCACAGCCGATGTTGATCGGGGTATAGGTAGTTCCTTTGCCATTCTCCACATAGCTGTCAAATCTCCCGTTTTGGCCATGAAACTACCGTATTGTCCGTATATTATCCTCTTTCCTGACGTCCTCCTTTATCAGTATTCTCCTGTAAATCTCCCGTGTGACGATATAATAATAAACACATTCCTCTGCCTCTCCAAACTGAACTCTGTCTCTAGCCTGAATGGGGCGGTAATGCTCCAAAATGATGGATGCCAACCACCAAAGAAGAAGAAGTCTCGCGAGAACTGCCACCTGCAGTAGCATGGATGGCAGTTCTCGCGAGATTAGAGCCAACAATGGAACAAACTTAGAAAAACAAAGAGTTCATTTTAGATTTCTTGTACATCTGTCTTAAATGTGAGGGATACTGGAGCTTGGTTGGTGTTGTGGGACGGCTCACAGCGGACTTCCCTTATTTTCAAAGACAAAACTTGAAAGGTAAGCATTCTCCAGCGGAGTCTGTTCCCTACACGCTACATGCTACACGCACTGTCTGTGCACGCCGAGAAAATGCACGCGCAGCAGGCATGCAGAATGGTGACGGGATTTGATTGGTGTAAAAAAGGTATCCCTGCATGATTATTGATTGGGGTTTTCCCTGTTTTACTCCTGCTGTAGATAGCGGATATTTTTCGCTCTGTTTTAAGAACACATTATGAGTTGATTACCATCGGGTCATAAAGACCATTTTAACCAGTATATCAAAAAGTGTATCTAAATCAGATCGCCAACCCCAGCTTTAATATGAACTGAGTTTATTGGAATGCCAAGCCTAAAAGGCTGTCTAAAAATTAAGATTTAGTTCCTTTTAAAACAGTTCATGTGCCTCTTAAGTATTTTTTTTATTAGACTTTTCTTTTACTGAAAAAGTAATGGCATCACTTACACACATTTCAAAATTCAGTTCAGATAGCTTTAAATGTGAAATTTGATGTTAAAGGTTCATAGTATTTTAGTTTCTTCATCATATCAGTGCTGCTTTTCACAATGTATCTGAAGTGAAGCCATGAACTTGAGAGCACAGACATCAATACCAAAGTTGATTGGCATTTTTTGGATATTTTACAAACAGAACAAGTTAATGACCTGTGTGATTTATGCAATCATTTTAGAGATGCCAGTAAAATACACAAGCACTACTCTTTATTTAACTTATCATGTGGATGTCTTCTAATCTGCATTTGAAATTCTTTAGCTTTTGATTACATTGAAAAATATGTTTATCTAATCCACAGGTGCAAAAACAACTGTGAAGAGAAGATTCAGAGAGCCTGAGGGGGATAGTGAGCAAAATTTATATCAGCATTGCAATAATATAGCATTTTAAAACCATTAATCAAGTTTATCTAAAGGGGTTCCTCTATTTTCTTCTCATTAAGTTCAGCAGCAATATAGAAAATGAGACAAGCTGCTGTCTAAGTATCTTCACTCAAAACTAACTGCACCAAGCACAATTAAAATTTTAACTAGAAAAGCACTTAGAGAGCGCAGACCTTCGCCAGCACCACAGTCCTCTCCTATATTGTGATTTTTACCATAAATATTAGTCCTACCTTTATTTCATGTAAATATTTAGATTCACTGACCATGAAAACATAACATTACCAATTGTTTTTTATAATGATATCTATTTTAGTTCATTAGTTAATCACGAAAATCACATTTTTCGTCATGGCGGATCCAGACAGTGATCCGAATCAACACCAAGATTGAATCACTTCTTCCTTTTCCCATGCTGAACATTGCCTGAAAATCTCATCAAAATCCATCCATAACTTTTTGAGTTATTTTGTTCACAGACAGACAAACTCTCCCGAGAACATAACCTCATTGGCGGAGGTAATAAAAGCATAATGTAAAAACAAAGAAAGTCTTATTATGGAGTAAAAAGCAATCAAGCTTTAACTCTTCAGCGAAGTTATGAAGTGTTTCTGTATGTATACTCCAGGCAAACTACATCTTAACAGATATAGTAGGCTTAATACAGCTACTCACTGGGTGCTGTTTAACACAGTCTGAGTATAAGTCTGACTATTTACAAACTCAAGACTCCCACAGTATCTTAAAATATGAACAGTTGTTTGCTGTCTCCAGTGTGAACCACACGTTTCATTCATGAGCTGAAAAATCCTTTTGTCTGCCAATCACCACAGTGTGACTGGTTCAATGAACACAAATCATTTAGCATACTGAGGCACATGGCTGCACTTTGGATGACAGAAATGTTGTGTTTTTTACTTTCTTCAGGTCCTTGAACCAAAAATGCAAGATAAGCGAAGGGTAAAAATAAAATCAATACAAATCTTTGTTGAAATTACTGACAGATGAAGTCACTTTCTGTTTGACTGAAACATTTAAACATTAGGTGTTATTAGTTAATTTGATTTTAAGAAGCCTAAGGAGGTGGTAAGCACTCTGTGATTGTGCATAAATGAATCATCTGTGAAACGAAACAAAAATAATTGCTGTCATTATTAGATAATTAGCAGTTTTAAGTGTTGGAGAAGGTCATGAAACAAAGAGAAGCAGCCACCGTGATACGTGATATGATACGTGAAGATCAACTGGCAATAAACAGCACAGCTTCAGCATCCAAATTTCCTGCAACCTGCTGTCTTGTGAAAACCAACCTATAATATCCAAGGTTTGACAGCAAGGAGCCTGTAGTAAACATACATCCAACATTGCACAGCCTTTTGCATGTGTGTATGTTCCAATTCCGTGATTGGATTGTATCTAACTGCACCCTTACATATGAATTTCTATCCTCTGACATTAATATGAGGCTTACACTGCCAAACAGACAGCAGCTGAAGTACTATTACAGAACAATGAGAGACAGCAGCAGGTAAACATGATGTGGTACAAATGCTCCCTGTTCATAAATCACAATATTCTATATACTGTACATTTAAATTCTGCATTCTCCTCTACAGTGTGTGGTTTGAAAGCTGAGTGTAAAACACTACCAGTCCTTTTGTACTGAGTAAGAAGAAAAGATGAGCAAAAAGTTTCATTTGACTCTGTGAAGTTGGCAGTTGAGCGGTGTGAGATACATTATAATTAAAACTTGGTTGCGAATGTATCGTTGCTCAACTAATGTGAACTAATGCTCCCACAAATCAGACATGCGTGTAGTGCTGCGTTCACACCGAACGCTACTTGTACTACCTCGGCGATCACTCTCCATGCAAAGTCAATGTACAGCCGTGATGGGGCAGGACTAACCCTCCTGCGATGCGACAGCCGCTTCTCACACTACCACATAGCTTGTCGCGCGATGTCAAAGAAAAAAAATGTTGATCTTTTCAGGCGATGTCGTGTGTGGCTGTGCAGCAGCAGCCAATCAGTGATGTGTGTGTGACGGTACCCTAGACAGACAGTTTTTCATCCAGACTACAGAGGACCATTTTATGGCTGTGTGGGAAACATTAGTCAGTGAAGACATTAGTTCCGCCTCGACGGATAATGCTGCTGCAGGGCATCAGCTGCAGTGTTTTGTGGTTGATAAGTGAATGAAAAGGATACAGCTGGAATAATGTCCGCTTATACATCCTATTATATGATATATGATATTATCTGATCGCGGTGAAACTCAGGCTGACGTGACATCACTGAGCGACGGCAACGGTGACCAAACTGAGGTATTTATGGACGAGCGACAATATGTCTGTGGGCGACGCGATCTTGGTAGCTGGGTCGCTTGCGGTGTTAACGCAGCATTAGGTTGACGACATATTAGAGGATGGTAAGTCCAGTTTGCCTCCTCTATGTTATTCAATTTGAAGTATGTTGTGGCATTATGAGTCTATGTAATCAAGAGCATTAAGTCAGTTTGACTATTTCAGAGACCCAAATCGGGTCAGAGGGTCACTGGCCTACAATCAGGTAATCTCTGACAGTATTCTTAAAAACTGCCACAGCACATGCACACCCCAATACAGCTGAGGCATTAATTGAGTTTGAACAACAATTACAATTTAAGCCTCCTGTGATCATCATTATAATTAGCATAATTACAGTGCTGCATGCTGCGTTACACTCGCTAGCATGTGTGGCAAAAGAGACATCCTTCTTCCTCTCTGCTCTGGCTGAGCTGAACATGCTCATATTTTTGGTCAAAGATGAATCAAGCAGTTTAATTGTTTATCTCAAGTACCTCAGTGTAGTTCACCAGTTCACCAGTGCTTTAGGATTTCAAGCTTGGTGTTCAGAGGGAGCTTCGGCCACTGTTATGACTTCCATGTTGCATTTCAAATTTAAAACCTTGTCTGTTTATTCAAATGCAAGACTTTATTCACCTACTCACAAAACTTTATCTGAATGTGTTTGCGGGTCAGTTATTAAATTATTGAGACGAAGAAAGTTGCTAAGCACTTAAAAAGGTATTTTTTTTTGTATGATTAGGCTATTACAATGCTGCCATATTGGAAGACTCCAAGACTAAGTTACAAGGAGATATACTTTAAAACCATGAAGTGAATTAAAAAGTAAAATAAGAGCACACCCTGAAGTAATGCAAAGATTTTAACTGGAATCAATCTAAAAAGAAGCTCCGGTCACCAAACTGTGGTGAGATCTATTAAGTCCAACATTGATAAGGGAGAATGATGAAACACTAAACATGGCCCTATCTATATTATCATGTAATAAAGACAAACAAAATCTCAGCAAGTGGTTGTATTCCTATGATGACAATGATATATATATATATCAAAAACAAACAGGAAACCTCCATTACTAACAGAAAAATCCTCATGAATTAAACAAAAAGACTCTCCCATTGCAGGGGAGGGAGGGGTTTAACAAAGAGGGAGCAAAGGACAGGAATGACACTGAATAATTCGACAAATAGAATTACCTTTATACAGTCAGTTTTATTCTAAGTACCCTATGACAGCTTAGTTAATACTACAAACACAGTGTAGCATTGAATAAAAGGCTTAACCATTTTCAGTTATATTTTTAGTTGTGCTCATTCATCTCTTCTAAAAATAGAAAAGTTTGTAAGCACAGTTTCCATTCCTCCATCTTTGCTGTATTTTTTTTTCTTTTCAGTCATATTTTATTTCTTATTTACAAAGAAGAGATATTTTTAGGCTTTCCTATAAGAAACTGTTTAATATTAAATGAAGCATGAGCCATATGTTTGCTCTAAGAAGCAGTTGTGCTGACAATAGAGCAGTGTAAAGCTGATGACTTACCCCAGTACAGACGATGACATGTGGAATTTGGCTGCTCTGCCTTAACAACGGTAACCACCCCGTCTATCCTGCTACACATCACAGGCAGATCTGACACCATGACTGGGCAACAGTCCATCTTAACCCTAATCCTATCCTCACAACATCCGCCTAAAGACTTCATCAAGCTGGTCTTCCTTCAGCTCTGTCACTGCTCCATCTTCAGATGAATCACTGAGAGGAGCCATGTCTTTCCTTCTCAGCTCACCTACAGATCATTTAAATCACTTCTGAAATTTTCCAAAAGTCAACATCCCTCAAAACCATTGCTCCAAATTTTCCTTGTTCTGGGAAAAATCGGACTTCCATGCTTGGGAGCCTTAAAAACTGTACATCCCATTCCATTTAAGCCTCCAGCATTATTCCAGATTTCTGTTTCTCTGCAGTGTCTCTTTCTCCTCCTCCTCTCTGTCAGAATAGTTTAGTTTGTTGAAGAGCCTTCAGAGAGCTTGTTGTTACTGTGAAAGTGTCGGAGGCAGAGACCAGCTGCTATAAATACCTCTGCTCTGTCAAAGTGCATGCCTTGAATAATTCAGTCAAATCCAGACAACAAGAAGCAACTACTGTACAAGTTCTTCAAACACTATGACAGTTCATCACTGCACGCCTTTGAGCCAAGGTCAGGATGGAGATACAGCCTGACAAACACTGCCACAATACACACAATCAGGGAGAGAGAGGGGACGCAGGAGAGGAGGAGTGTTAAATAATAAACAAATGCAGCTCTAATCCTGACTTCTGAGGCTGAGCTGAGTGTACTGAATACAAAATATCTATAATAACATCATGCATCTAAACATTCCTCTTCAGTGACTGCGAGAGTCATCTTTAACTCTGATTTGTGCTCTATTATGCTTCATTTGAAAAAGGGCTGTCAATTAACCAGTGGTTGGCCACATTAATCACAGCTTAACTCCTTTGAACAGAACTTTAAAGGATAAGTTCAATTCTACAGCTTTCACATTGTTTATAGAATGAAGTAGAACAATATACTCACCCAGAAGGCTTTCCTGATCCAAACAGTGCTTCAGGAGATATTTAGATCCAAAATCGAGCGGCGGACATCCGTATAATGGCAGCACACGGGGCATGCATAGCGCCACTCCTAAAACTGCATTAATCGTCCAAAAAATCATTAGTTTCACCAATATTTCATCATGATCCGCTCACGCTACTCCTCCACAAAGGTCCGGGGTCGCTCCACCCATGTTTTTGTGACTGTGGTGACCTCTGAACTGAAGACTGCTCTCTGGCCAGCTGTTCTTCTCTTTGCCTCCGCGTCCTCCTTTCGATGAGCTCCTCATCTGTAAACTTTGGCTCAAAACTGTAAGGACACCCATCATATTCAAAGTTCTCGTCCACAACATCTTCATCCGATAGATTTTCGTCCATTTTGCACAAAACTGGAAGAAGAAAGTTGTTGAGTAGTGGGCGGTCTTCCCCTGAAACAATGAGCCGTACTGCGCATGCGCGGCAGCCGTAAAGAAACTTTTCAGTTCAGAGGTCAGCACAGTCTCAAAAACACGGGTGGAGTGACACCGTACTGTCATGGAGGAGTAGCCCGAGCAGACCATTGTGAAATATTGGTGAAACTAATGAGTTTTTGGACGATTAATGCAGTTTTAGGAGCGGCGCTATACATGCCCCGTGTGCTGCCATTATACGGATGTCCGCCGCTCGATTTTGGATCTAAATATCTCCCGAAGCACTGTTTGGATCAGGAAAGCCTTCTGGGTGAGTATATTGTTCTACTTCATTCTATAAACAATGTGAAAGCTGTAGAAACCAAACTTATCCTTGAAATATTCAGTATTTCAATTAAGGGCTGGGCGATACATTGTTGTAATCAATTTATTCAATTTTGGTTGCAAAAGATTAAAACAGTAGAACTCAAGACTTTTATTTCTTAACCTTTCCATTGCTCTTTTTGCTTCCCCTAAGTAAGCTATCCATACTTACCCATATGTTTCCTACCATGTTTTTAAGCTTGTATTTGTTAAATGAGATTTTATATGAGTTAATGTTTTGCGAAAGTTGTGCAGCTTCGGTGTTAAAGGAAGTGCACATTTGATAACAACATTGAATCATACAGTCTTATTCTAAGAAAAAAAAAAATCTGTTCAGTCATGCGTTACAATTACAAAAAGAAATGATTTGTCTTTGAAGAGGAAAAAAGGTTAAAATTGGAAATCCTGTCTGCGTAGAAAAATGTACAATTTTAATTTTAGGCCAATTTTTCCCAGCCGTAATTTCAAACTATATTCCTGAAACAAAGTTTGGAAATGTTGTCTCATCCAAATAGTGTTCCCTTTAATTACACCAGGTGTTGTATTTTATTTGTTGGAAGGCCAAATTAGTCAACTTTACATCAAGGTACAACTTGTAAGGATTGTGCATTTGTGGAATGAGCAACACAGCTCAGCACATCCCCCTAACATAAAGTCCCCTGCAACTGGATGCTGCTGTTCTGTAAGCAGTGGTAGCATTATTTGGTGTCAGCCCTGACACCATTTCCAAACTCAGCACCTAGTTTCATGAAACTGGTGAAGTCAAAGACAGATCGCAGGAAGACAACATCCATACAGATGAACAATATACAGAAGTTCAAGTTCAAAATGACTCAGAAAATTCCTGATCCCTGGTTGAACTCTCAGAAATTCCTGATCAGTTGCTTTCACTTGTAGTAAACCCATCCAACTACTATCCTGTGCTTGGTCTGTTTTCTCCTCCTGAAAGGTATTTTTCCATCCCAAATCCTTAATTTTACAGTATGTTGGGAGTACTGAGACTTTCTGTTTCTTCAAAAACATTATATTGAATGTGTCTGATTACTGCTTTATAGACCTGCTGTCTGTTTGCTGAAACTTCTCATTTGAAATCTCTTAAAGCAACAAATGAAGCTTGGTTTTAATGTCAGAAATACATTTTCACATTGTGTACATGAATTACATTATCTTTGTTTTACATTAGAGTGTCTCTTTTTTTTAATTAAAGAAATACATTTACTACCGTGCTGTACCGTCTTCACCCGCTATCCGTGGTTGGGTCGCGGGGGCAGCAGCCGAAGCAGGGAAACCCAGACTTCCCTCTCCCCGGCCACCTCATCCAGCCCTTCCCGGGGGACCCCGAGGCCTTCCCAGGCAAGCTGAGAGACATATGGCCCTTTTCCACTAGCACGCCTTGGCCCTACTCTACTCAGCCCTACTCGATTTGCAGCGTGTTTCCACTCGCCCGGTACCTCCTAAAACAAGCTAGTTTTCGTACCTACTTACTTCTAAGCGAGCTGAGTCAATACTAAATGATGACGTCACCGACTGCCGGCTACTGATTGGTCAGACAATGTCATCATCGATGAGTCATGAGCGCAACGACCTAGCATGCTAGCGGTAGCTACCATTAGCTTACCCTCATACGTCTTTTCTTTGCAGCTCTATTGCTCTCGTCCTCGGCTTCATTCTGTTGTATAGCTTCCAAAACTCTCCTGTGCTTCTCAAGGGGTATTTATTCTTGCCACCTGCAGCCTTCTTCTGCTTTCCTTTTTTACTTGGTTTGTGACAAAAAGCCACAGATTGTTGTGTCATGCTCAAAATGACGTCACCGCAGTGCCGCTCAGCTGCACCCCGTTGGGCAGACGACTAGGGCTAATGGAAAAGCAGCACAAGGCGAGTAGAGTAGAGCCGGGTAGAGTCAAGTAGAGTAGAGTAGGGCTAATGGAAAAGGGCCAATAGTCTCTCCAGCGTGTCCTGGGTCTTCCATAGGCCGCCTACCGGTGGGACGTGCCCAAAACACCTCACCAGGGAGGCGTCCAGGATGCATCCTGACCAGATGCCCGAGCCATTTTTTATAAAATTAAATGCTATTTGATTCTATAACAAATAGACCATCACTATCAAGAGTAACTGGTTAATTCTACAACATGAGAAAGCTGATGCTCTTTAAAATGAAACAAATGTGCATGTATTAATACCAGTATTGGCAAAGTTGGAAATTTAGGCAAACAGTATATGGACAAAGATCCAATATGGTGTAGCCTTCAGTTCAATGCCACTATGATGAGAACGAAGAAAGTGTTTAATAAAAGGACTTCTAATTTCCACAAAACAACTTTACAGAGGAGTACAGGACTGACACTTTGAGGAGTGGAGGGAGAGTAAAACAGAAGGAAAGAGAAAAGCAGGGATGTCCTCATGTAAAGGTAGGCATTGGATTAGTCTTTACCAGTGAGGAGAAGGCTTTACAGCTCAGCCAGATGCACTACTTCGTCTGTATGCGGAGACACATTTTGTTGATGTGTAACCACACAAGACTGAAGCAAAGCAGTTTCCAACTCATGACAGTGAAAGCTTTTCTGTAAACAGAATGATTTAGCCCTCTGTCTGCTTGTATGAATGACTTGTAAAGGTGGATATGGCGTGTAAGTGCAGCCATTACACTTTGAAAGACTTGACTCTCTGAGAGAAATGCAGTAACCTGTCCCTGCCTGTAAAGCCTTGTTTACTTGTTTGTGTGTGTCAGTGTGCAGGTGACCTGCTATTCTCCGATGCGGCCCCTGTCAAATGTGATATGTCTCTGCTCCTCCGTGAGACCTGCTTCAGCTTTGATTCATTGTTCAAATAGCGTTGCCATCTACTATGATTTGATATAAATCCGTCCTCCACAGAGAGAAAGAGAGAGAGATGGCTCAACACACTCGACTGACTTCTGATGAAAGGTGCAGATAGTGGCCATCACTCTGCTGCCAACAAATAAACACTCCACACACACACCAACACACACACGCACGTACACACACACACCTTGAAATGTGTCACTGTAGGACATTTGACGGGGATTTTATTTTTCCAGGGGTAAACAGCCGGACTCCTCTTGAACCGCGGGTCTGTAATGCTGACTCAGCAAAACTTCAGTACCACAAACATGTCGTCCAAACTGTGGTTTATACTCTCCCTCTCTCTCCTCTAATAAGATGGATTAGTTGGCTATGTTAATCTACCTGCTGACTCCACAATGCATTAAGACAATAAGTAAAGTCTGTGCGTGTGCATAAAAAGTGTGTCTGCATATTGCACATACACTGATCTGTGGTGTCAGCATTTGCATACTCACTTACATTTTAAAAGCTGATGCTACAGCCAGTTATGGAGTTACTACTCAAAATTGGAATGATTTGCAGTCTGCGTCTGGGCATACAGATTTATTACACTCTGAATTTAAAAGTAAATGATTGAATGCCACTAAAAGGTAAATGCTCTCTTGCCCGTTATTTATATGTTCGCTCATCTATTGCATTTGTGCGGTGATTCATGCTGGTTATGGAGCAAACAGTGAATATTTGTGCCTTCGTATTATCTGAAAAATAAAAAACAAGACCATCAGCAACATGACTCACTGATTTTGTTTTTAATGGTTAGCATTTCTGCTGCATTTTGAAGAGGTTATATTTTGCCCTTACTTGTGTTTATACATTTGATTTTGATGCCTGCTTGTGTTCACATCACTGATGTCCACAAAACCTTCTAGTATTTACATACTACTGTAAGTACCCCTGATCCACCTGTATTCTTGGTTCTCTGAGATGCTCTGTTGGAGCTCCTACCACATTAAGGCCCCTTCTCTACATGGCCCCTGTCTGTTCTGATTGGCTGACAAGTCTACTCTATGGGCATTGTAGTTCAGAGCTATGTGTTATGGGCCATCCACTCAAACTCAATGAGCTCAAACTGCTGAAGGGAGAATGGTAGGACTTCATGTCACACATTTAGGTCTATTGGGTAAGGTGCTATGAGAATCTCATGACACTGTTAAGTTCCAAAACTAGCAAAACAGTGAAGAGATTTGACTGAAAAATGGCAGCCAAACAATGAGTTCACTTTCAAATCCCCCAGATTGGAAAATAAGAGTTCTACTTTGAGTCCTATATTATGAGTGCTTGAGGGTGTTGGGTCCAATATGATTGATGGGTTTTAAATGCGGGTGCCACTACTTGACATATGTGAAAATACACAATTTTAGCTTGAGGTGCAGCTGTGGCTTGAGTATCTTGACAAAGCATAGCTGCCAAAGGTGCTTCTCAGGACAGTTGAGAAGATGGCGGTCATCCTCTTGAACCATTAGCCGCTCAGCTAGAGTGGTCAAATATACCTTTTCCATAATTTACCCACCAAAAAGGCTGGTTTACCCAAAAAAGCACAATGCTTGAAGTAGGTGAGGCAGATCAGAGAGAGTTCATGATAAACCACACCAGAGTCTTGAAAAAGTGGGGACCAACATTTTCAAGCAGCCTCAGTGTTGTTATCCAGTCTATACAAGGGTTTAATTAAAGATTCTTACATGAGCACAAAAAATCAGTCCAACAACTTGCAATGTATTTGTTTAACAAGCAGTGATTGCAGCCTCAAACATAAGTGTTTGAGTCTAAGGTATAGTCTGTGACCCAATCGCTCCATGCAAATCTATTGGAACTGAGTGCTAAGAGAACTATCTCTATCTTAGCGTCAGAAACTACTGTTTCGGTTGGTTTAAAAACAAGAGTGCAGACCAGGGGTGGGCAAGTGGCGGCCCGGGGGCCAAATACGGCCCTCCACATCACTAAATGTGGCCCGCCATTCATTCCCAAAAACCAGCAGCTGTAATTATGAAAAAAACTCAGATATCCAATATAAATAATTCTACATAATCTTATGTAAGTTATTTACAACCTTACTTTGCTCTTATAGTGTCTAAATCTCTTTCATGAAGCCTTTAACATTATATCAAGTATTACTCAATACTATATTTAAAAAATGGCAGCAGCAAAATATTTGAGCTTTAAACAGTTGAAAAAAACATCTTTTTATAGATTTGAAAAAAGCTTCATTGGCTTTAATTTCATGTATACGAGCTAAATTTGCTTGAATTCTATGTCAAGTTCATTTGATTATGCATAATAACTTGTATTTTTGTAGAATATATGAATATTGGTATACTAATTTTATGTCAAATTTATATTCTCACATGGTATTTATCCAACATTCTTTTGCATCATCGAGATTTTTTGTAAATTTGTGACAATGTGGCCCTCAGGCTGGGAAAAATGGTTTTATGTGGCCCACTTGGTAATTAAAGTTGCCCACCCCTGGTGTAGACTAAAGCAGGGGCAGAGCTGACTGAGAAAAAGCAGACAAATTAATTTGCTTGCAATTGGTGAGATGTTTGTGCGATGAATATAGGATGTATGTATGTATGCTATACATGTATGTTAGGATGAATGGGTGGATATAAGAACTTTATTAAGCCCGGGCTGGGAAATTGTGGAAAGCTGGACAATGTTGAAGTCGGTGCAGCTTAAGCTGTTTGCCAAACTATGGCCCTGGGGCCAAATGCTCCTATTTTGAATTGGCCCCCAAAACAGTTGAATGAACAGAGCCATTTAAATAACAGTAGCACCTACCATCAATCATGCACATTTTCTTCAATATTAACTTAACCACAAGGTCTCATCTACAAAGTATATTGCAATATTCATCTTCAAACACCAACATTCTTGCAGTTTACTCTTGTTTTGTGTCTGACAGTGAAGATAAGCAGTATCTCCCATCTCCGCTACTCATAGGGTCGTTCTCCCCTTGACTAGGTGTGAATCTAGTGATAGCCTTGGCCTACAAGGGTCCCTTGACAGGTGATTACCCACCACTTTAACCTAAAACTTTAACTTAAATACACTAACAGTGAGGTGCAGCAAGTGGTTCAGTTGTCAATATATTCCTCTTTATGCGACCCTCTATGTAAAAAGTTTGGACACCCTTGGCCTAAGTTAGCTTGCAGGCATTGCCCTATTACCAAATAAACCTGTTAAGCTCACAGTAAGCTGACAATAAGTTGACAGTTTTTCTTGTGCATGACTTAAAGAGATAAAACAGACAAAACAAAGTGACTCTGTGGTAAAAAAAAAAAAAAGGGAGGGTGCAACATGAAAAAGCTGGTGTTACGAGCATGTCTTCACTGTTAAAAGACTTGTTAGCAAGCAAACACTTTTCAATTTATTGTGTGTGTGGCATTGAAGGTGTGAAGGTTAAAAGGTGAGGCTGTGGCTGTACTAGAATTACTTATAATATAACAAACTGAAAAAAGAAAGAGGATTGAAGTTGCCAAGTTCCTGTCTGTTAGGCAAATGCTCTGTTAGCAGACTAATTTATAGCGTACATTAACCTTGCTACTAGGACGCAGTTTGTAGGCATGCCTCAAGATATATGCTGCATTAACCCTGGTGTATGAGCCTGTCAAATTTCACATTTTCATCTTTTGAAAGTAATCTCACCGATTTCACTTGCTCCATTAGATATCCCCCAACACAAAGAACTGTGTTCAAGAGGTTTTCTTTCATTTTTTCATTATAAAGCATTCGAACTGAATGCTGTTGAACAGGCTTGGATAAATAAATAAATCTGTAATTGAAAAGCAATAAATGCTGACCTTGCTCCTTACACATAAGAAGAGAAAAACTAAGCATCTTCCAGCTCGCACAGATCCTCCACTGCTGGGGAAATCTTCAGTGTTTGCACAGCTCTGACGTGAGGACTTCCTATAGGATCCCTCACCAATTCGTTGCACCACCTCACTATCCTATCTTACCTCAATCTTACACCTCACCCCACTGCTTGCTCTGCCCATGTCAGTCTCAGCTGCCGCAGCGATGCCAATGTTTAAGCATTCTAGGAGAGTGCAGACACACTCCAAAACTTCTTAATGGGCATGCTAAAAATAGCTCGGGCTGGATCTGACTGGGCTGATTCATGCTGCTGTGAGTCATTCAACTGTGCCGTGGTGTAAGGAGAGTGAGGGAATAGAAGAAAAGAGCACAAAGAAGAGGGAAATAAAAGTTTTGTGCCTCGTAAGCTATCAAACTATTAAAAAAATAAAGCTTAGAGAAAAAAAATGCCATTAATGTGAGAGTGTGCACATCTAGAGGTCCATGAGGACTTTTAAAGCTGCAGGGTGACCTATAAAATGAAAGCTAATATAATGGAAAATGGGACCTTTCATTCACTATTTGGCATGTTGCTCTCATATATGGGAGGCAGCAGGATGAGGGGAGGGGTCCTTTGACTGGAGGCATGTAAGATCCCAGCTGAATGTGCTTGACAGATTAACAGAGCTATGGCAGAAATGTGTGGCCCGTGGCAATTTAGAGAGGCATCATTAGTAAGGGAAGAGCAGTTCATACTCACATCATTATCCTCTCCATTAGAATGGGTAAACATCTACTATTAACCTCTTCATACAGGCCGGCAGCATGTGTGCTGTGCATGGGGGTGTTAGCGGGATGGAGATATCCTGATAAATTAAACTGGCAACCAACGATTCTACACAGCTGGATAAAGCTGGGTATTGGAATTCTCTCAGTGGTTAAAAAATGAAGCTAATCAAAAGCCTGTAGTCAAATTACCGCTACAGGGGCCTTAATGACAAAAAGATCCCAGAAACAACTCTGTCATGATTCAAGTCAATGTGGAGCTGTGGCACTTGTTTTAAACTTTCCATCTCTCAAACAACTCATTAAATCCCATGAAATAAACAAAAAACAAGCAAAAAAACACAAAACATGTCATGTTTGGTTGCAAGAGAGTAATGTCTGAATACAAGAAATAAAAAGCTGTTGGTTGTTAGTATCAGTTGTTTTATGCCTCTCTCTTTGCGGCACTCGACACCACACACTACGAGAGAAAACTGACTGCACAAAGTCTGACATGTCTGTCTTCATGTGCAGGGTCTCTCACATTTTCAGAGTCAGTTCAGATTTTAAAAATCTTTATGTGTGTACAAGCCTTAGTTTTCTCAGAAGAAGCAGTGATTGAAAACCTCAGACTTAGCCTTTTAATGAATGTCATAAATACATTTTTGCTCATACACTCTCCAGTTTTTCCTAAAATGTTCTGCCCTTCCTCTCCATAGCATGCTGCACAGTTGGACTAGAAATGTATACTTTAGGGATGTAACGATTACCGGTAAAATGATAAACCGCGGTAAAATGTCCCATGGTTATCATCACCGTGTCCGTTTGAAATTACCATTATACCGTGTTTGATCACCACCCTGTGTCAATAACTCACGGTGATGCTGCTCGTTGTCTGGAAAAGCCCCACTCAAAACGGCTGAAGTCTGGTCAAAGTTTGGATTTTACAAGGATGTCGAGGGGAAATTGATTGACTATAGTCACCCTGTCTAAAACACCAAGCTGCGTTGAAAGACAAAAATGCGTGTGATTAAAACTACTCTAACTCCTCGGGTAAAGCCCCAGTCACACATTCCCGTTTCTCATGGCGATTGTGCACGATTGTCATAATCCTGATAAAACGTGCTTTGGTCATGGTGCATGCGCTACTTGGTCTGGATCAGCGTTGTATAGTCGTGGACGAACGGAGGGGAACGTAGAAGCTCCACGACAGTTTTGAACTGTTCAAAACTGTTGTGGAGAATCGTCGTTCTCAGTGAAGCGGGATGGAAGCCTAATGCAGTCCTAAGGCGAGCGGTATTAGCAGGGCATGTACGGCGCTCAGTCGAGCTGATCGTGGCCCAATCGTGGCTCAATCCTGAAAGCTTTATGAGGACGACTGGCAAGGAAGTATCCGCTTGAGCCCCGACTGTGTCCCGCTAAAGACGGTGCAAGCAACGGGGCTCAGTCGGGGCTTACGTGACGTGAACTGAGCTCGAGCGGGGCTGACGTCCTGCCAGCGGGATGGAATCCTCATCATATCGTTGTATTAACCTAACTGGAGCGGGACAAACGCCCCCTGAAGCGCTGTAGCTGCGCCACTGATGGTGTATTTACGGAGACAGTAATTTCATCCCGTATCATAGCGATCACACCAGCCTCCTCAATCGTATACAGTCGTGCACAGTCGCTATGACAAACGGGAATGTGTGACTTAGGCATAAACGAGCAGAGAGAGAGGGAGAAACTGAGATTATCAGTATTTTCTGTGCAAATAATGTATAAAGGTTGCAAATAACAGCATTAGCATCAATCTGGAGTGTGCTCTTGCCGTTCTTTCGCTGTTTATTTACCGTGTTTCGCCGTATTTCGTCGTAATAGATCGTCTCTTCCCGTCATAGTTCATGTTTTATGGATTTAATCAATCGTAATTTGTAAATATTAAAGAAAGAGATGTTGAGGACACCTGCCATGGAAAGAGGAGACCAAAGGAGAGTCATGAAGGGGGCTAATTGCTTTAGGGACTATCGTTAGTAAAACAAAAAATGAAAAAAATGCGTGGACATGGACTAATATAACAAGCTGTAACTTTGACACTAATGCTGCAGGCAAACTAAAATGTGAGACTGTATAAAAAGTAGGTTTAGGTTATTTTTGGCCGTCCCAAAACTTGGAACATGTTCAATTACATTTTTTATGAATACAAACCTGTTTAAAGTACAAATACTTTTTTTCTTTCCTTGTAATTTTGGACAGTTTAAGCATTTATAACATAATAATGACAAATACTTGCCAGAATTGCTTACTTATATTTCTAATGAAAAAAGTTTAAACTCATTGACTTATAGGACATTTCCTGACACAGTCATTGACAAAAAAGACAAAAGACCTGTTAAAATTATAACATTCAAAGGGTTAAATGATTTCAAGACTGTGTAAAAGTGCTTTTTGAACATTTTGTGCACACTGCATCAATACCACGATAATAATGATAACCATGATAATTTTGGTCACAATAACCGTGATATGAAATTTTCATACCATTATATCCCTAGTCCCTAGTCCCTACTTTTTTTTTTTTTTTTTTTAATGTATTTTTTGGGCATTTTTGTGCCTTTATTGATAGGAGAGAGACAGTGGATAGGCCTGTGAAAGAGGGTGAGAGAGTAGGGGAAGACACTCTGCAAACTGGTCACAGGTGGGATTTGAACCTGGACCGGCAGAAGCATATACATGGGGTGCCTGGTTGCTAACCACTCCGCCAAACCAGCACCCCCCTAGTCCCTACTTTATGGATGTATGAAACAGTTAGTTTGGTGTACAAGTGGGCATTCTGTGCTTGACACAATTCATTTACATGTATAAGAACACAGCCATCAATCTCTGCTGCAGTAAAAACAGTTGCGCCAAGCTCCTCTGAAATAGGTGGTCTTGGCTCGCTGCTAAACAACCCCTGGAGCGGTTTGCTTGCAGTGACGACCCTATCAACCCAACACCAACACAAACAGGGTGACGAGTTAACTCGTCATGCTGATGAAATAGTAAAAGCAGCAGCAGCGGTTATAATAACAGGTTCCAGTAACCAGGCAACCTGACTAGACTCAATAATAATGTTTAAGATCCCTTAGAGTCATTTTCTGTGCACAGGCACAAGCACACCATGACAATGTAAACAGTTTAGCATTAGCAGATCATCACAAGTCCCAAAAACATGGGCTGATTATAAAAGCTGTTTACTTCTGAGAATTTAGGACAGTTTGCTGAAGAAGGATAATTTGCCCTTTATAAGCTGCTCTCTAATTTTCTGCTCTGTGTCTCTGCAGGGATTTTTACAGGTGTTAAACTTACACTGTAATAAGCTACCTTAGTGCTTAGTGTCCTCTGTGGTCCACTGTAGACACCAATCAGGGTTAAACTCATGTCTCTTCATTTATGGAGTTGGCTTACGTTTATACCAAAAGGAGCATCACGCAACAATAAATATGCCCATCTGCATTGTCATAGGATCTAACCTCTGCTATTAAACAGTGGGTCATTTTGTAGGTGGCTTAGCCTGCTACCTTTTTTCCCATAATACACAGCAGAACTTAGTCATAGCAATGCTAGCTGTGACATTATGGTGACAGGGAAGGTGGGGCCTTTGCCTGGACTTTGCCTGGACTCTGCCCTCTTGAAAATACTGCCATGTGAATACAGAACAATCTAAAATAAAATGTGCAAATGAGTAGCATTTTTTCAACTGAAGGAAGAATGCAACCAAGCTGAAGGTGTGAAAAGCCCCTTAGACAATGTTTCTAACACGGTGACTGTTGCAGATAAACGTCAAAAGCCCTCTCCAGTAACCAGACGGATAACTTCACTCAGCCTTCATCCTGCTCTTCTCATAGTGTATGAAAATTCTGCCCTTTTGAATCTGAATAGGTGGAATAATTTATGACTGCATGGATAAAACACTCTTTACTGACACAAACACATATCAGCCACTTTCAGACTGCTAGCAGTGTTTCAGCACTGCATCACTCATTGCACTCTTAATGAATTCAATCAATAGTCTTCGGTTTCTGCCCTCATTTTCTTCATCACTCGCTCATGCCACTCTCTTTGCCAATTTTTCCTTTTTTAATGTTGATTTTTCCCCTCGCTCTTTGTCCTAGGTGTTTGTCCCCTGAAGCAGCAGTTGGAGATAAACTGTTGGCTGTAGTTAGCCGTGGTCATCCACAGATATGGAGGACACAGCAGAAAGGCAGTGGTGGTTTAAACTAGCCTTGATAAGGGATCATCTGCTTCCTGTTGTCTCTCTTTCTCTCACATGGTGGCTTTGTCCACTCCACAGAGGGATAACAGCTTTTCCCATCATTTAATTTTTATACTTCTTCCCACCAATCATCTTTTAAACCATACCTGGCCAAAAGAAGAGAGAAGAAATTAAGGCAGAAAAAGTAGGGCTGGGTATCGATTCAGATTTCCTGGATCGATTCGATTCAATATTAAGAGGTCTCAAATGGATTAGATTCACGATTCGAAATTTGTTCAGTCTGGGTTATCTCAGTAAAAATAATGCTGTAAATGACTTTTTTAACATTAAGAACTGAACCCAAAGAATTTACATTAATCACATACTAATGATATGCATTAATGCATATTCTGCAAGTTACTTGTTTTCTGTACAACTTGTCTTTTCTTTCATGCTTGTTAAATCTGAAATATGTCCAAACGTCAACTTTTAATCTCTCTGGTGGTACATGTTTTTTTGACTACTTGCAGTAACATCTCACGAGATCTTGTTCAGTGGAAAGCAGCGCTAAACACGAGACGAGCAAAGTTGATACCACAGGCTGCTTCTCGGACAGTCCAATGAAGAAAGATGTCTCAAGTCCCATGTTAAAAGATCGATCTTTGGATTTTATGGATCGATTATGAACCATTTAAAGGGAAATCGATTAAAATCGATAAATTTTTTTAACCCAGCCCTAAAAGAGGGATAACGCTTTCAGAGGCATGCCTACTGGAGAATGTAGAAAAGAATAGAAGCTTCGAGGGACAGAGCAAAACAGAAAGAGACAGACAGAAAGACAACAGGAGCATTTAGAATACTTAATTGCAGACACTGTTGTCTTACCTGCTTCACTAAGCAAAGACATATAGCCCTAACCGTCAGTGATGCATCAAAGGTTAGCTGCCTTCAGATAAAGTTCTCAGTATATTCTGGTGTGTCTCGCTGTGTGTATTACTGTGTGTGCAACGCTGTGTTATTCGTAAATGTAGCACTGAGAGTGAAATTAGGGGTCATACTTCTATGATACCCTTTTTATAAACATCTTATAAACATCTCTAAATGATTATATTTCACTTTTAATTCTGTATTATTATAGTTAAAAGCACTGTGATGATTTGTAATGCTTTGCAGTAGAAATCAAAAGCTGTTAAATGCTATCGATTATAGCGATTTAAAAACAAACTTAAAGCCATTTTTATTGTGCTTGTAGCTTTAAGAAATCAAAAACATTTAAAATGGTTTATCACAATAAATCTGACACACAGTCAAGCATTTTGGAGAATTCTGAATTTGCAAAGCTCACAGTCATTGTTTAGACATTTAGATAACCCAGATTTTCTAAGTAACTGGTTGATATGTTTTCTAACGGCAAGATTCATTTCAGTGCTCCACTTTTTACTGTCAGCGTAATCCAGCTATTATTTTGAACAGTGTCAATATTAGCTTCAAATGTTGAAGATAAACGTAGCCAATCTCTATGGAGACTCTAAGAATTTAAAGAAGGTATAATGTCTTGAATTTGGCTGACAGAGAGTTCAAAATGTTGGTTATATAAAAGTTTAAATTAAGTATAAATAAATCAAGTTCAGAACATTCTTTTTGCTTTTCTGGGATTCAGTGAATCTTACTTTTCCCCTTTAATTACAGCATCCAATCAACACTTATGTAACCTATCTCACAACCATGATTTGTAACAGTGTTGATAATGTGTGTTAAGCTGGTCAAAGTATAAAACAGGGAATAAAGTCCTGATAACATTCAACCTTTCATTAAATATACATAATAACACATTCTAAATGTACTCATAATGTGTTTATAGTACACTATAAGGATGGATGTCTTAAAAAGTGTTACCACATTAGCATTTTAATGGCATAGTATATAAACAAATAAACATGTTATAACACACTTTCTGTATTATTTCTTTCCACTAACTTTGTCATTAACCACAGAATGTTTCAACATCCAAATAGTTTTGTAGTGCTGTTTACATAAACTAACCCAAATGCAATTAATGTCAAAATAATGCAATAAATTACATTAAACATACACTTGCTTGCCTCTTTGTCATTTAAGTGACTGACTGGCAAAAGCTAGCCAGCTGCTTTTGATGCAAAAGAAAAACAAAATCAAAAAACAAATGCAGGCTTATGGAAAAAAGGACATCCCTCATCCTTTGAATGCCTAATTTCACCTAAAAACCCTCACATTGGTAAGCTGACTAGTCAAAATGAATCAACACATTGTGATAACAAAAACACTATTTTTTTAAAAAATATTCCCTTTAGGTATTTTCCTTTACTTTACTAAGCTGTATCTTTTTTCATTTTTAATCTGAAACCATTACACTTAAGAAGCAGTTTGTTTTTCTTTAAAGAGACTCCTACTATACTCCCTGAGTTTCTAAATTAAGCTTACAGAGCAGAATACAAAATAAAACCACAACAAAGAAATGTTTTAAGAGAAAACCTTTTAGATTAATTTTGAACCTTAACTCCACACAGGAATAAACAACTACACTGGAACTCTTAAAAATGGATATATATTTTTCATTAAATGATTATTGGACTTCAGTCTCACTGTCTTAAAAGATAGATCTAAAAGTCACAATCCTGAAGTTTTATTCGTTGTACTCATTTAAATCATGAATCCAGATGTTGGTAAGAACGGCTCTGCATTGTCAGTACATCATATGTATAGATTAATATTGTCTTGAAATTTGAACTTTGAACTACCTAAAACTGAAGAATCACTCGATATCCTGGAGGGTTTAAAAATGGTCTTCTATTTTCTCTAACAATGCTAAGATTTAATTCAGTACACACGGCCCTGACAGCTTAGTTTGCCTAATGTCATCCTACCCAAGTTTGACATATTTTTTATAACAAAGGCATCCTCTTTACAATCAAATCCACTGAGTTTTTATGCCACAGTTGATCAAAGCATCGTGATAAAGAGATTCTAGGCTTAAGATGACTACTGGCTTCAAACACATCACCATAACATTTAAGCAGAAGAGACAGAGGAAAGTGTGAGAATTGTACGTGTTGTGCAACAATCTTGTCTAAGATGGTCAAAGTTGAGGCACCGATTTCCAAACAAAGGGCTGTCTGTCATGGTACAGGTGGCCATCAGGTTACAATGATCAGATATTGTTTACAGATCATGTATTTGATGTGCAAGTCTGAATAATAGGAGGTAAAAACAAAAAACACAGCTGACTGCTATGAACTTAAAAGTGTAATCTTTTTTCTTTGTTGCTCCTTTCCAACAATTTGAAAAGACAAAACTTATTAACAGTGTTGATTACAGCAGCAGTTGTAAGTGACATCCTACAATGAGGATCAGAAATTCATGGTGTCAGAGTGGAAGGACAGGGAGGAAAGAGGGCACTTTTAATCCATCAAAAAAAGGTATCTGGGGTTTTCAGCTTCCCCGGGATTTATGAGTAAGTGGGGCTCAATATCAAGCCCATCTCTTCCCTCCCTCTCCCTGTTTTTTCTCTCTCTCCCTCTTTGACAGACACCCTCTACCATCTTCACTTTCCTGTCCTTTAGAGTATGCGCTGCCATCCGTCTCCCTCACTATCTGAGCCTTTCTTTCTCACATTTTACTATCTTTTTTCCTCACAATGCATTTAAATGGGGTATTTAGAGATCTTGGCCTTCTTTCATCTCTTCACACACATTTTGAGGTAACCTCAATCCCTCAACAAGCTTTTGAAAGGGGAAAAAGCCCTGATGGCTGCAAAAATGGGTCCCGGGAGATACATGATAAACTCATGTGGAAAAGAGAAATATGCACTGCAAACTTGTCCTTGTACCATTTCAAATATATTTGCTCTGTCAAATTTTGTGCAAACTCTTTGTGCATAGTGTAGCTGATAATTCAGGGACTGCACTGGTACTCTGTAGTTGTCAAATGAAACAGGTTAAACAAACGCGAGGTTGCATGAGTCTTAGGCCCTCCTCACACGAAGACGGCCCCGTATTGTCTTGGAGTTGGCATCAAAACATGTATCGCTGTTTACACATCGTATTGTACATAGGCTTGTGCATTTACATGAGAACGCAAAATCCACGGGCTGCCCGTCTGGTTCTGCTCCGAGGTGGATTCCACGTCAACAAGTGCTCATGCACGCGTAATATGCTGCATCTCTGCATGAGCACTTGTTGCTGTTGTTGTGTAGCTGGTGTTGTTGGTGTTCTGTGAGCAAATGTTGGTACAAAAGTCGTAGCAATATTTGTAGCTACTGGAACAAGATCAGAATCAGCCCGGCTGCCGCCATTGTTGTTGTTGTTGTTGGTGTGTGTGACAGCGTGAGTTGGGGGGCGGGGAGGAGGGGTGCTATGAGGTCACCGTCTTTTCCGGACTTATCTGTTTATACCAACAACGGCATGAAGACGAATACGCAGATGTTCACTTGCAGACCCGTTTTCAAAAATGATGCAGAGTCATGGACAAATACGCGTCTCCGTGTGTCAATATCACCAGATCAATAGTTTATTTTACCGGAGTCTTACAAATTCGTACTCGTGTAAAGCCCACCTTACTCTACTCCACAAAATGGTTTGGTTCTGCTTGGTCAAAGTAACAGGAAATCATGTTCTGCAAAAACAAATTGTCCATCAAATATAGAGTTCCATTTAAACTGTTTAATTACTATCTGACTGCCATGACATTAAACCTTGTTACAAACTGGACTCACAAGCTAGAGTCAAATTTTTCTACCTAAACCCAGTAGGAGGTGTTCTCAACACCTACTTTTTAACTCCAAAGGCTATTGGTGACAAAACAAAACCTGATTTACTCTTTGTTGCAGTAAACTGACTGCAGGGTATTGCAGCGTTTTGCCTCCTAATATGATAGTTGCTGGATGGACTACCTGGTCAG
This sequence comes from Scarus forsteni, assembly GCA_036419115.1. Taxonomy (NCBI): domain Eukaryota; kingdom Metazoa; phylum Chordata; class Actinopteri; order Labriformes; family Labridae; genus Scarus; species Scarus forsteni. The sequence continues at coordinate 2,154,199 of JAZDUH010000245.1, read as the reverse complement.
ACAGGGCTGCTCTGTGTAAAGTTTGCATATTTTCCCAATGCAGGTTTTCTTGGGGTATTCAAGTTTCCTCAACCAGACCAAAAACATTGCTTGTTTGGTTAATCGGTGATTCCTGTGAGGATCTCACTCTGCCCCTCAGCCCTCTCTCCCCTTCCTTCACCTCCTTCCCTCATCTCTCTCCTGAGGAGGCGTGGCTCCAGGTGCGCTGCAGCAGACACACCTGACTCTCATCTCCTGCAATCACCTACACCTATATCTACCCGTCTCCAGATGACGGCAGCATTGGTTTGTGCTCTCTGCATGAGTTTTACTTACAACTCTTGCTCTAAGCTTGTTCCCCTTTCTCTGGGATTTATCTATGTTTTTTGTGGTCAGCTTGGTGGACATAATACTAACCTTTTATTTCTTCTACTTTTGTTTCAGGTCTCCACTGAGCCCTCGCCACTGCTCCTTTTCACTTTTTTGCCACTACCTGTTTTTGTCACCGCCTCATTAAAACTGTTGAAATCTCAAACCGTTTAATCTTTGAGATTTTGGGTCCAACTAAAACATCTAGAGGGTCATTTTCTAACAGATTCCAACTGTCCTTAAAGTGATATTCCGGGATGGAACAAATTGGGTCCTATCACAAGGTTAAGAGCAGAAATTACCCCTACAGCAGTGTTTCTGTGTCACAGAAGCCCATGTCGCTCTTGACACACACCCCTTCGTCCTCCCGTTCTGCTCCTCTGCTGATTTGGCTGGACTCACCCATATTTTCCTTGATCAAAAACACAAATAAGCGGACTCCACGAAAAAGTCTGATGTCGGTCTGCATTCACGCTTTATTTAGAGAATTTTCAGCGTTACTTACACAAAAAAACACGCTAAATTAAGGGTCTTGTTCTCGTAGCGCCGTAAAACGGCCAACGCGGAAGAGACTCAGCTGTGGCTGCAGAGACAGAGCTGCAGCTCTGGCTCTTCCGCGGAGGCCGTTTCACGGCGCTGAACTAGACCCTTATTTGCGGTGTTTTTGTGTAAAAGCAGTGCCCTGGGTTTCTTCTCCACATAAACACTAGTGCCCTGGGTTTCTTCTCCACATAAACACTGCTGTAGAGGTAATTTCTGCCCTAACCCTTGTGATAGGACCCAACTTGTTCAATCCCGGAATATCACTTTAAGTGTGAGTGAGTGACTGTGAATGGATGGCCCCCAGATGATGCAGATAATGAATGACTGGCTCAATGTTCAAACTGGTTGGTCTTCAAAAAAAGATTTCTGATAGCAAGTGATGCTGAGCTACATCTGGCAGGACAAACTTTCACCCAGGACAAGCCTTTTTTTTAGATCACAGTGATTGGGACCTTACTATCGGTCTGTCATCATGTTGACTGCTTGTGTACTGCTCCAGCTGCTCTGTCCTCCTCTTAATAAAACTGTAGTAGAATTCCCAAAACTTAGTTTGCAGTCCCTTTAGTGAAAATATGAATACAGAGATGAACCTGTGCCATGATTTATGATGAGACCAACAGGATAAAAGCTAATAGGCTAACATAAACTAGCTATACATTGCTTCACAGCATGGAGTGTTTAGTGATGCATTTGAGGTCCATTTGGAAAAACTGTGATGCGTTCAGGTCAGGAAAATGACTCTAAGGAATTTGACAAAGCTAAGAAAATGAAAAATGTTATTTACAAAGATACAGATTTAGACTTTGGCTTGCTGGAATTATGTTGAGTGGAGGTGCTTTTTTCTTGGAAAAAATAACTAATTACATATCTTAAATTATGTTACTGAGTTAATACGTATAAATGTATTGCCTTTTCTTTTTAAAATGAATAAGACTGTTTTAAGTGTTTGATTGGGGGCGGCACTGTGGTGCAGCAGGTAGTGCACGTGCCTCACAGCAAGAAGGTTCCTGGTTCGATCCCCGTGTCAGACAGGGGCCTTTCTGTGTGAAGTTTGCATGCTCTTCCCGTTGCATACGTGGGTTCTCTCCGGGCACTCCGGCTTCCTCCCACAGACCAAAAACATGCTCATTAGGTTAACTGGTGACTCTAAATTGCCCTTAGGTATGAGAGTGAGCGTGAATGGTTGTCTGTCTCTCTATGTTGCCCAATGATCAACTGGTGACCGCTTCAGGGTGTACCCCGCCTCTCACCCAATGAAAGCTCCAGCCCCCGCCCTCCCCGAAAGGGATAGGGATTTAGAAAATGAATGAATGAATGAATGAATAAGTGTTCAGTTGAATGAATAGTTTAAGTGAGTCTATCAGTAATTTTGGTAACTCACAAAAATAAAGAGAAGGAATAACTGATTATTTACATTGTGTAATTAGGACCTTACTGAAGGATACTCTGCTGTACTGCTACCAGAGACTTTCTGCTCTGTTTTGTTAAACATAAACTTCACTTTATCGGTTGTTAAGACAAAACACAAAACATCATCAGTAATGTATCGGCTGATCTCGCAAACAGGTGATCTGCGCTGGTCAAGATAAGCCTGACCTGAGCATCCCAGAATAAACAGTCATAAGCTGAATGCCGACAGTGGGGGCATTTTAAACCCAACTGCTGCAGGCTCTATTAACACAAGCAGTTCAAAGTAGTTAGCCTTTTCAGTGTACCTGTGTTTGTTTGGACCTTCATTAAGTCTCACTGAAAGCTTGAAAACAATGATTAACAGTATGACAGAAAGTAGCTGCTTGATTGGTGGCAAATATAAAGCAAATATTATGACTGAGTATCAAGATCTATGTGACCAGATTTGTTTTCAGCACCATGGACAGAGCTAAATCCAAACATAAACCTTGGTAAAAGTAAAATAAAAAACTGTTGGTTAGTGGCGTTGGGTGTGCAGCTCGTACATGTGTGTGATCATGCAAGTGTCTTACCTAGTCGTGGGTCATACTGTCTCATCTGCACCTCCTCCACATAGTCTGCTGGGAACCAGCCAGTCCTCCCTTTGACCGTGCCCTCCCAGAAACCTCCTTCTCCAATACTCAGCACTGACCGGGAGAGAAAACATAAGGGAGGAGAAATCAGTCACAGTTGTCATAAAAAAGCTTGGCTGTCATCAAGTGGTGCCTGTAAAACCTTTGATGGGGACAAAAGAAGGACAAAGCAATATGACACAGTGGGATATTCAGGTTTTCATGTTGCATGTAATAAATTTTAGTGAGAATGCATGGGAGAGGATAAAAGACTGCACAAGAAAGGAAGAAAACCTATTGCTGTCCTTAAAATTCAATCACACAGACCACACTGATACAAAACAGGAGGAACACAAAATGTCTGATCCAAGTGTGTGACTTCTGGATGCAACAATTGCCAATAAAATGATTTTGCCATGTGTGATCTGCTGCTCTTGTGCCTGTGAGTCAGAGCACAAATGAGTAAGCTCCTGCCGCGAGTAGCAATACCATGATGTTAGGCCAAGATATTACAGTACTTTGAGAGGAGGGGTAGTAATAACCTCCCACACACTTGCAATATGAATGAAAATCTCCAATGGGAGTAAGAGTGAGGGTTGTTGCCAAACCTGAAAATCAATAGAGTTTGAGATTATCAATATTGCTATTAAGACTTGTGGATCCTGTGGTGGAACATCATTTTATCAAAACACTGGAGCACAAATGGTCATCAAGACTTGAAGGGCAAACAAAACTCTAGCATCATCAGCACAGTGAATCATATTCAGCAGAATATGGCCTTGATTGAAGAACTCTGGCAACTCAGCCCAAATAGAAGACTCAGACTTTGTTCAAAGTCAAAGTTGTAATTCGCTTTAATATCCAGACTAAATTCTTTAGGATGACCACCAGAAACAAACTTAATGAAGTTTAATCAGTCTTACTGTGCAGTTGCATCATAATGCATTCAATGGAAGCTTGGAGAAATGATAATTGACACAAAATGACTTCATGATGTTTTCAAATATAATTTCAGATTTTTTTGGTAAAATTGTGAATCAATCATTTGGGGGTATGTGTTTGTATTTCCAGTATTATACACTAGATATATCGCAGCTGTCTTGATGGGGTTACAGTTAAAGGCCTATGAAGCTGATACCTGTATCATAAACTGCATCAAGGATGTTCATAATTTTTGCTTTAACGTAAATTAAATAAAGAAATAGTTTGTTTGGAACGAATAAAATGTTCTTTTCCACCATTACCATGAGCTGATCGAGTAGAATTTGCCCAAAATTCCCCTGTATGATTAATAATAATAAAAACACCCTCCTGGCCAAAGCTGTCAGAACTGAACCAGGCTGAAACCATGTCTAAAATAACACGGCAGGTACTGAACTGTTGGCTTAGTGTTATTTTGCATCCCTGGTGCAGATAACACTTTTATTCTCTTTTATGCAATTAGGGGTTTTTTTAATAAGGAAAAGAGAGATACATAAAAAGAGAGTCTTTAAAGTATAAAGACAAAGCAAAGAAGTGGACAGAGGGTGCTAAAGAAGTAAAAGAGTAAAGAAAAGGGCAGCAAGAACAAAGAGAGATTCCCTCTTCGTGCTGCTGTGGTAATTAGAGATGAATGTATAGTTGATATTGATCTTCCCTGCAGGACTGAGCCAGCACGCTCATTTCTACAACACTCATCCATTACCCCAGCAAGCTAACAGACACACAAACACACACGCACTCCTCGGAGATCACCAGCTGGAACTGAAGCTTTGCCTGAGTGAGCCCTTCTTCTAAACTGGTTGCTAGGATACGGCAGTATGATGTTGCAGCCAGCAGACAGCCCGCTAAATGATGTAGTCTACTTCCTCCAAACTATATTCCTCCCTGGCATGAGGACATGTCGCGCTGATGTAACCCGGGGCACCATGAGAGGCAGCAAGCCGACTTCATCTGAGCTGACACGATGGTAGAAGTTCAAATATCAGACATCTGCAGCATTCCTGTACCTCAAAACGAAGACTTTTTTACTTTGAGACTTATCCACATTTATATTCAAGGCCACCCGCATCTTGACCGCAGAAACAAATCTAAGCAGGGGAATGTATTTTATTGCACTGTATGATCAGAACATATTAATGCTGACATTGATCCTGTTTATGACATGGTGTTATCATCATGGCAAATACTGGTGCCATAATATGAGATTGTGCTTAACAGAGCATTTTAACAACCCCTTATTAAGGTAAATATGATATTGTACTTCAAATTTACTTATGAGTTGCTACATAATACCAAACCATACTGAGCCAAGGTAAGAGCTACTCCAGATCAGAACTTTTGTGGGCTCATCTTTTGTTGGCTACAGTTAAACTTGGGCTGTTTTATAACCTAAAAGTGAAAACTCTAATTCTTCCGAAAAATGGACTCAGAGTTTACATCTTTTTATTTCCTGCTTTAAAAATGATTATATAAAAAATCTGCTTATATCTTGAAAAATAAAAAAGGTAAACAATATAGAATGCTACTAAGCTACTACTTAATGTCCTATCCTCCCTGTTTTACACAATACTTGCAGATGAAACAAATTTTTTTCTAAATGTGATAGGAAACCAATACACTTTTTTCCACTAAACTGGCAAAAATAAGTTTAAAGACAGCTTATGGCCATCTTTGGCTTCATATGAATGCACCTTAAAGTGTGAAAACTGGGCTGTGGTATCATCAAACTTTGTCTGATCAAACTGAAACAATGTATTGAGTTTCATTTAAAGGACACATGGGAGCAAAATGTGTATTACTGTTATGAGTAGTTTGTGCATGTGTTCATAAGTGCAGGAGATGCATTTGTGCACAAATAATTTGGCTTTCTCTTTGTGGCTGTAGAGCAGTAACCTGACATGTTAAATGGGCGGTTTCATATTGGAAATATTTCAGGATTTCAGAATCAGGCAGGTACGTCTGCTCTGCAAGGCTAGAATAGAGCAAAATGGGAAAAAAAAAGTTTCATTTCTTTTTCTCTTGTGACATACTTATAATACATATGCACATATACAATGCCTGGCCAAAAAAAAAGTCAACCTGGATTTAACTAAGCAAATAGATACAAGCCTCCTATTGGATAATTCCTGCATGGGCGATTATCTTTCAGTTGGAAACAAGTTATTTAGCCCCAGGGATGCAATGAGTAGATTTTCATTTCTTAAACAACCATGTCAAAGACATCCTGTGGTCGTGAAAAAGATTTTAGTCTGTTTAAGAAGGGTCAAATCATTGGCATGCATCAAGCGCAGAAAACATTTAAAGAGATTGCAGATACTACTGAAATTGCGTTAAAAATTGTCAAACGCATTATTAAAAACTAGAAGGATAGTGGAGAACCATCATCTTCGAGGAAGAAATGCAGATAAAAGAAATGCTGAATGATCGTGATTGCTGAATCACTGAAACTTTTGGCCAAATCAAACTGAAGAAAAACGACAGTAGAACTCAGGGGTGTGTTTAAAAATGAAAGTAAGAGCATTTCCACACACACATTATGAGGGTAACTCAAGGGATTGGGACGAACAGCTGTGTAGCCTTAAAAAAACACTAATCAGTATGGCGAACCAAAAAAAAAAAGGCTTCAGTTTGCCAGGGAGCATAAAGATTGGACTGTGGAGGACTGGAAGAAGGTCATGTGGTCTGATGAGTCCAGATTGACCCTGTTCCAGAGTGATGGGAGCATCAGAGTAAGAAGAGAGGCAGGTGAAGTGATGCACCCATCATGCCTAGTGCCTACTGTACAAGCCTGTGGGGGCAGTGCTGTGATCTGTGATAAATCTTGTGACAGTGCACAAGCATATCAAACAGCGCCACAGCGAATGGATGCTGTAATCAAAGCTAAAGGCGGTCCAACTTTTTTTAAGGACATTTATTTTGACCAGGCAGTGTATATTATATTATGCCATGCTGAACCTGAAGGAGAAACCCAGGAGGGAACCCCCCAGTGAAAACTAGGTCAACTCCAGGTGGAACCAGGTCAACGACCCTGCTAATTACTCTCAGGTGACCATCCACCCCTTTCACTGCAGGATGACCAACAAGGGTAACAAATTTCCAACTTTGGCCCCAGTCACATTAAAAATGAAAAAAGCCTTTTGGAAGAGTGGCTAAACATATTCAAGAAACTCTGGCGAGTCAAGTTGCCCTTTTAGAGGAGACATATCATGCTGATGCATGATTTAATACTTACATATAATATAATAAATTTGAAAACAAGACCTTACACCCCCTTCATTTTCAAAAAATGAAATATTGTATTTTTTCTGATATCCTAGAATGAGATTTGATGCCTCTGAAAATAGGTCATTGCAAGATGACCGCGAGATTTAAATCATCGTGACGACATGAGGTACATTTCTTTTTATTGGAGTAATCTGATAAAACACTTCCTCCTCTGTGATGTCCGTTAGCCCCACAACCATCAGTCAGGAACACATCCACCAAGCAGCAGTATATAGCTCCCTAGCTCACACTCACTCATTACCAGCTCTGGCCTGTTTGAGGACTCAATACGCGGTCGCTGCTTTGAGCCTGCCGGAAAATACAGTAGAAGAAGAAGGACAGGCTGGCTCTACCCCCGATAGAACTGACCAATCAGAGCACAAAGGGCTGTGACGTTGCGAGGTTACTGTAGGTCAGCCTGAGATCCGAGCGTTTCAACGAGAGCTTGATAATAGCCTAAAATGAGGATTTTGAGAACCCTATTGTGGGGCAATGAAAGAACTAAATGACTTGTACTGAGGGCAGAAATGCTTTACAGGCATCCTAGTCTGGCATAGTGAAAAGGAGAAACAAGCATGATATGTCTCCTTTAACAAAGAAAATGGATACTGCAATCTTGAAATACTTACTTTACCTACTTTTTGTTAAACCTTACCAATAAGAAAAAGTACTAAGCCGCAGGCATTGGTATTGTAGAATCATTATATGACTCTCCCTTATATCAAACATGTAATGACACAAATGAACATGACCATGCTACTTTAACTGACATTAATAATATTTGTATCAGTGCTTCTAAATTCAGTTTTAGCTGTGATCCTGCACAGCTGGTAAAACAGAACACTTTACCACCACTGCAACTTGTTAACCTGTTAAGAGCTAGGCATTGCCAAGAGCAAGCTTTAAATAGTTTCATGAATTTTAAGTATTCATTCTCATGACCCTAAATCTCACCCCTAAACGTACACAGGCTAAGAAAGCAGTGGTGAGAAAGAGGGGAGAATAGCAGTTTATCGACATCCTGAAGAAGAGCAGGAAAGAAATCATAACACTCAGCACACAGAGGATACATGGGCTGATCCCTCTCTCTGATCTCAGCTTAACACAACTTTACCCAGTCTGTCTCCCGAGAGCACACTCCCTCTCTCACTTTTTTCCACATATAAATCCTTACTGCGCTCTCTTCTCCTGTATTACGTGTCTCCCCCTCTTAGTCCTCTTAGTTCACTGTACTTCTGAAGGATTTCCCGGTCATCGTACTACATCTGTACTTGTCGATGTGTTCAGACAGAACGTAGCAGATGCTGGTATTTTCTCACTTCCACACCAACACAAATAAAAGAGAAGGTGAGACCACTGATCGATTTTTTTGGGCACCCTTTCTCCCTTCTGTCACTCTTTAGCCTCCTTTTAATCAATCATTTAAATCTGGTAGGATAGAAAGGCTTTTCAGAGCCTCAAGGAATGCTAGCATACATCTGAAATAATTTTACAAACCTTCATAACAAATGAAATCAACATTCTCTTCAATTAACTTTGAACAAATCCTTGGCAGTGTCAAACCTGCTACAAAGTCATTGGCTGTCTCATCAGTGCAGTCAGAAAAGGTATTAATATCTGGCTTCATGTATTACCCAAACACATATGCACAATGTCTCTTCTTCGTAAGTAGCCTCTGCCTTATCCCGCTACCCTGTTTTTGGGGCTGACCGATTCCGTGTTGGCATGACAACGGTCCCTGAGATGTGGTCTAATTGGAGCAAAGAGGCAGGAGAGAAATCAAACAGTGTGTGTCTGTGCAGGAGGTTGTGTGGTATGTTTGTCGTGTGGATATTTCCCTACAACCAGATCGCTCTGGGACTGCTGCTGTGCAGAGGACAAGTTAGGAAAAGTAAAGGGAAAGTCTTGCAGACACACATGCCTGTAAAAGAGGTTACATTTTTCACAACAAATTTCACACAACAAAATACTGCTGTAACATGCTACAACAAAGAAGGAAGTATTTAATGAAGAAGATCAGGTAGGTGTGACACAAAAATAGTTTGAAGGTTATTTAAGCTCACACTGGGGCCTCTCAATTAAGGAGAAAATAACAATCTAGAAATTTCTTATTGATAATGACATCAAGATTATAAAGCAGAATAAGGGGTAAGACCAGATGAATTTACTTCTTTATACTCCTTTTCGAGCATGTGCATTGTAACTTCTGATAAAAATTATAAATTAGTTATCTGCTTTCTAATTATTTCCTCTTCTTTTGTTGTATATATTTTTGTTGTTAAAGGTGCTATGAGGAGAATGTATTTCCGGCGACATAAAGGCTGTGCTACCCATGTGCACGTGACCCAAGCATGGATGTATTAGAATACGTCCATGGACCCAAGCCAAAGTGTGTGTGTGTTGTGATGCTAATGAATGGAGCTCGGACCTTCCTCAGAACTCTGCATTGGTTTACAACTTCTTTTTTCAACAACTTACAGGATGCAAAGCGACGAGGTAATGTATCTCTTTCTAGTTACGTAGCGGTAGTTTTTGATGTGCAACAACAAGCATTTTTGGAAAACTTAGTATTGTGTTTTTGTAGCCGGCTATATATCGCTACTTACAGCCCGGTGCTCTAGGATGTGTCCGAATAATATAAATTTGCTCTAGTTTTAATTGTCTTGTTCCTGAGGTTGAGTATCCAGCCCTGTCCGACCTGACCACGAAGCTAAGGAATAGCATTTATAGATAACCTATTTTGATGCTATAAAACTCATCTTAAAGTGTGTATTTGGATCAGGCATGTATCTAAAAGTGAGACTTTTTTGTAATTACTTAGAAACTCCTCATAGCACCTTCAATATGTTTGACATAAAAAAAAAAAGCATAACTACTCACTGATGTAAAATACAACAGTTGTGCTTGGATTTAATTTACTAGTATATTGTATATTATAGTGTATTGCCTTGCAAAAGCTGTTTAACAAGTTCTGCAAATTACAAAAAATTGGTTACAAAAGTTAAACACTGTAAATATATGGACTTTGTATAATAAATACACAAAAAACTTAATTATTCCGTTTTTTATATCTGTATAGGCTAACGTTGTTGTAAGGAGTTTAGGAATTCTGCCTTGAACAAAACTATTCTATTTACATCAACTGTGCTCTTCAGTAACGTACAGGCCTGCATGTAGAAAACAGCACATAGGGGCACTAAAGGAGGCCTTAATGTTAATAAATTTAACTAAAAATATGTTTTGTTCTTAACCATTTGTTTGCCCTTCAAAAACACAGTTATGATTTAAAACGTGTTTTGTACAGAGTTTAGGAGAGACAAGAGGAAGTTGACAACAACTTCTTTAGTAGCATAAGTATAAAAAGCAGGTTTGGATTAATATTTATATGTAAATACCACCCAATGGTGACATATTGCCTTATGTTTAGGGCCAAGATATTCTGACGGGCAGAGCTGGCCTCAGTGAAGCTCCCTCTACACACAAAGATGAGCAGATCTGGTATGTCATGAAGGATGAACTTTTTTTTTTAGGTACAAAGAGTGTTTTTTATCCCTCGGTGAGAGTCAGAAGACCTAGGATTTATAGAATACTATAGCCTAACCCTACAATTTAATTAATAGAACTTGCTAATTTCATCTAATGTACTGAGTCAATATGAACCCTAATCAAGATCCCTCCTGGAACTCCTCACAACTTCCCAACAACAGTGTAGCAAGTTTAACACCTGCTCTTCTTCCAATAATTTGCTCTGTGAAGGCACAGAATGCTCCCTTTCTGAATACTCTACAGTCAAATGTAGAGAAAAAACTAACAGCAAAGCAAAAGAGGGATGAGATTGTTGCTTCAAGATGGTACTATGACACGGATTAAGTATGTAGACATGATACATCATGGAGGAGATACCACAACAGATAGAAAATCAGGAATTGTCAGGGCTAGAAATAACATTTAGCACCAAGCTAGCCTATCATTCAGACACATAAATACAATATAGTACAGCAAATACATTTTTTCACTTTTAAATTAAAAGTATGGTGAACAGTCCAAAAGAGAATGAGAGGGGCAGTTGCCCTTTCACAGGCAAATCAGATTGTTGGAAATCCAGATTTCCCCCCATGAACAATGGACATTACTTTTAAGAGGTGGGCATACAGAGACCTAAAGGTTATTGACCGCCTGTTCCGTTTTTTTCCTCACTTTTAAAGTTGCCCCTCTTTCCAATGTCATCATGTTACCAGTGAGTGTTCATGGACAACATAGAAGTCTATCATGGCTTTTGGTCAAGTCAATGCTCTATTTTATGGTTCTGTGATTGCCGTACCTGACACACATCACCGTAACAGACAGAAAATGTGTGCAGATGGATCTTGATATAAGAGGCACTTTCTCTTATTATAATTGGTGGTGCACTTGTTTCGTTGACCATGTTACACTTGCTGTTCTGCACCACAATTACTAGTCTGCTAAACAATTTAAAACAAATCAAACACACAAACAAAAAAAACAGATTCAATGATGGGCTCTTGCTGCTCACAGAGACCTGCCAATGTCCGGGCCTGTAGCCAGAGACTGACTGCAGCTCCAGCTCCAGGAGGAACTGTGGGCTGGAGGTGCTATCACAGCTAACCTTAGCCACACCCTGCAAAACAGTTTGACATCTTTTACCTGCTGACAGCATTAAATAAATTATGATGAATATGGCGTTTTTCAGTTGTTTGCTTACATTTAGACTTATTGGGCAATCTGAATTGAATTCTATGTTTAATGGTCTAATAAACTTTTGGGCTGGTAACGTCTCAGATGATACACAAGGAGCTAAATTTAAAGAAGTGATGTGTCCCTGAAAAAAAGCCAAATACAAGATATGTTTCTGGTTGTTCTGCTCTCTATGGAGGTCTGTTGTGGCTTTACTAAACAACAGTTTCGTGCATAACACAGCCAACACCTCAGCGAGACACCATTTTTTCTCCCTGCACAACAGAGGTCAGCTCTGTCTCACCTGTGTCACTGGAAACACTGACATGCTGATTTATCATCACCTCCAAATGAAAAGCAGTTGGGAGGAAGGACAGCGTAGGTCGACACACCTTGTTGTACACTGTCACACATGAACACAAATGAACCAACAACACATGGTAATACAATGATTAACTGTTAACTGTGCTCATCCTCAAAACAAAAAGGAGGAAGTAATGTCACTTCTTGAGTGGTAAATGGTTTGATGTAAAATAATAAATGCTATGTCAGGATGGAGTGGTATAGGAAAAAGGTCATTTTGTTTGCAAACCTGAACGTGTGCATCAATCAGTTTCTCAATGGGCTATAATACGAAACCAATAAGATAATTCTACTAAACAGGAACGCACTGACTTGAACAAAGTCATAGGCTAAAGATTCTAACAAGGAATTAAATAAACTACTCAACAGTTACCACATGAACGCTTGGACAACAAATCCTCTAACTTACAAAACAGTGTTAGACCAGAAGCAGGGAAAACTCTTAAGATGAGGGAGTTTTAACTGCTTTATGCAGCTTAAAAAAAGATGTCGACATGGTGGGAAAAAATTTGGAATGTTGAGAATAAAGTCAATATACCGAGAGCAAGGCCTAAATAAACATAATTGACTTTATATTACCAAAATCATTTGCAACAACAAAATGTATACATTTTTCCAAGTTTTGTATTTCACAATTATTCTCAACATTTCCATTTTAATCCTGCAATTTGAACATTTTTTCTCCTTGTGAAAAAAACTCGTCTCTTTTCTTGAAGTGCATTGTAAACAATCTCTCTCTGACTCAACGTATCCAAACTTTGATGTTGACAATTTTTCATGATTTATGTGGTCTGTTTGCACAAGTTTTTTGGCAATGTTTTTGAACAGTGGGAACTTGCCAACATCATAAATACAACTCGCATCATTGTATTTCTGGAGTGCAAAATGCAACATAAAAGATGTGTTAAACATCTTAGGAAAAAAGTCTATTTAAGACATGGAAAACTAGTACAAAAATACCATCTCTTTTCCAGATTTCAGGACTGATTTGTGCAGCACATAAATTTCAGTTAACCGGCGGCACAGTCAGACTCATGATACGCTCAGCGGGACTGAGATTCAGAAACTTTGCTGCCCAAGAAGCAGGTAAATGCCACTGTCATGTTCCTGAACCATTTCACAACAGAATGAACCTTGCAGTAGTGTGAAGCACCATGCTGGTGTTGTGGATCAATCCATCCATGTGTTGTTTAATAATTCCTCAGTGGGCTTGAACAAATGTATCAGATTGTAATTTCTCACACCATCACACTGCCATCACCAGCCTGTGATGTTTACACACAACAGGATGGCTGCAGGATTTCATGCTGCTTGAGCCAAAGTCTGCTGCAGTACGATGGAAAGAGGCTCTGAATGTTAATCAAACGCACAGATAAAATGATGCTAGAAGCTGAACAGTATTACATGATAAAAAGTACATTTAGAAAACTTTAATGTAAAAAAAATATATCACAAACGCTTGTCACAGTACCAGATCTATATACTTCCAAATAATTCTTTGCGCAAAAACATTTTTCAAACATTTGCCAACAGCTCTCTAAGGCGCACATGTTCACACACGTCACTAAACCCTCAAATGCAAGTAGTGTTAGGCACATTTTAATGCAATAAACAATCACAGCAATCACTATTTAATGTAACCGTCTGAACCAGCATATACATTTGTATCTATATTAATTGTCCCGTCACATCTGATGTCGGATTAAAGCTGTTTGTCATAATGGAAACTTAACCTGAGGGCAGCTGGAAGTTTGATGCACATCTTACAAGTCAACAATAAACAGCCTTAACATCTGATACTGAGTATATATCTGGCTTCTCTCATTTCAAGAAATTCAAAGAAAAGAGGGAGAAAAAAGACAGAGAAAAAAAGAGAAAATAAATGTATGTCACTCAGGATTTCCCTGTGATTTCCCATATTTCTCTGTTTTAGTCTTTATTTTTAATGTGATCTAAAAAGATGGAGTATATTATTGTAAGGAGGATGAGGTGGAGACACAGGGAGAGTATACAGTATATCACCAAAAGCTCTGCTATTTGACGATGTCAATCCAGGAGTGCAGGTGGATCACAAGCATTATGAATGTATAAGCCTGCTGCTGTGTAACTGTCTCTTAATTTTGTACTCCTATAATGACAAAGGAACAGATTACATCTGTCCCCGGAGCTGGCCCACATGGTGACACGCTTCGTGGCCTCCGATGGGCGCCTCGATGGCCAGTCTGTTTTCCCAGTTGCTGAAATGACAGCAGCTCTGACCGTCTCCGCTACCGGGTCTTTCCAGCACACTGATTGGTGAAGACAACACTCAGCTGTGTTAAACCCACTCATGCCTTTTCTCCTCCCTCTCTGGCACATGCGTGGAGGGGCAGGGACGGAGGCATGGATGCACCTCTCTGCGCCTCTCTGCGCACTGCTGGAAACTTGCAAAGTGCGCTTGACACACCCTCTCGGGGAGGCGCAGACAGCGCAGGGCAGGTGCGCTGCGTCTGTGCCTGGTCTATGAAATTAGAGCCCTTTAACTTTTCTTGAAATTAGGCAATAAAAATATTATTATCATTAAGATAACATATACTTCAAAATGATACAAATTTCTTTATGACCTTGTTTGGTGCTTATTTGCTAATCAAGGTAATGGGTTGGGGCTCTAAAAACTTGTTGAAGAAACATGTGAATGAGTTTTTTCTCCTTTTTTATTTTTATTTTTTTACAATGCTGGTTAAGGTGAAAGAGCTATCGTATGGAGAAAGAGAGAAAGAGAGAGAGGGAGAGAGAAAGCAAGAGCATTGTGTATATTTTACGTATATGTTGGCAGCATTTGGAAAAGTACGTGAACCCAGCAATTCCCACTTTTTACAGACTCTCTACCATTGCAAACCTAATTGTGCAATTTTAAAACTGTGTAGGATTCTGCAATTTTTCTTGTAAAAGTCATTGCCAAAAAAATTTGCCTTCCATTTTTACTCCTATTGTATAAAAGTATCTAAATTAAACACTAAGAACAAAAGCATATCCTTCAAGCAGACTTCACATGCCAAATAGATCATATCATAGTTAACAGGCTATTTTCCTATTAAGCTGGGCTGCACAATTATTATGACTTAATTCTTACCTGGGCATAAGCCTTCACAATAAACACAACTCTACAGCCTGAATTTATCACAATAAATCAATATACACTGCCTTTTATTGTGATCACACAAAGTTCTGTGGTATAATGCCTGTTTTCAAACTATTTGGTGGATTTGGAGGAAGCTATAGGAAACCTTTGATTATAAGGTACCTTAAAATTAATTTCAGTCAGCCAACTCACGTTCAATTGTTTTATTGTTGCTGCAAATACATGTTACAGGTTTGGCGTCCAGGCTCCAGTCTCATCACTCCTTGCAGAAATGTTTACATGAAGGCAAGGAGGAGTGATGAGCAAAACATATGAGAACCCCCCCTGGAGCCTGCAGGTGGATGCTGGGGTGGAGGTGGGGGTGAAAGAACACGCAGCAATCAGCGTCTGGCAGCATAGACGTTTTCCGAGTAGAGGGAGGGATGGGTAAACTCCCAGTTTAAATACACCGCCAAATTGAGAGGTGGAGAGTGTGATTGGAGGATTGATGTAAGGAGTGTGACGTTTGATATGTGAATGTGACATGTGACATGTAAATAGCAGCGCCGCTCGAGTTGTCTGCCTGAACTAGCTCGCAGGCTTAGCTTCATTTATGTTACTTTACTGAGGAAATATTTTGGGGATTTGTTTTAGATTTAGAAAAAAAAAACACTAAATAATGGTTTCTAAGCACCACCTTTCATATGTTAAAGTACAGAAATGCGCATTTTTTAAATTTTAACCCTGAACAATGTTACTACACATTGCATGTTCCTCTTTTGCTCTCAGATCAACATAAAAATGAGTTTCACTGATGGATGAACAACACTCTCTTGTCTTTGTCACATTTAAAAACATATTTACTGAAAATAAACAAAAACAAATAGTTGAGTAAAATGTCTAACCATCAGCAGCATAAAGTGGGTAATGATGGTTTTGTTATGATTTGTTGCAACATGCTACCCTATTTTTTTAAAATAAAGAAAAACAAAGAATATGAAAACTGTGGTGACTCGACTGTAGCAAAGACCATAAAAATATTTAATAGATATTGAGATGACTACTACACACAATTACCCGTAAAATACCAAATAAAAGCCGGGGCATTAATTTGCTTCAATCACTGAGAATACCAGGTGTTTATTTGGGACCAGGCGATTATTTGGAACATGCTTTTAATTCCTTTTGCACAAAAATCTTGTTAGCATAAATGAAAAAATATGGTAAATATAATCAAATTATTTATTTACACCAGTATGAATAACACCTTTACATTTTCAAGGCAAGATTGCAGTACGGTTGTTATACTCTTGTCTTCTTCTTTCAACTCAACACTCTCTAAACACTCTCAATGCTGGTCAGGAACTACTGGTAGTTAAGTTAAGGTCATACTTCTTTTTTTCCTGCTGCACCATGGAAATAAGCAGCATTGTACCACTAACTGATGTGACCGGCCTCCTGACGTTAGTTAAGGACAAAAAACAAACAGCGGCAGTGGCAACATCTTTTTCGTTGAATTTTCAAAGCCCTAGAATGTAGGATCCCTCCCTGCTCTCTAGTGCCCTTTGTGGACATTGAGTGTAGCTGCACTGTCATGAAACAGAGCGCCTCAGACCAATGTGCATTTGCTGACATACAGAGGGAGGAGAAGCCGACAGGACGTCCTAAAAGACAAATAAACCATGTGGACTGTAAAGGTTCAGTCTGATCATGTTTCTTTTCAAGTGTCAGCTGTCAGTTGTGAGCAGCATTTGTATGTGTGCTTTGTAAACTTCGACCATAGCACTGAGGCTGTGTTGAATAAATTACACCAGGCATTTATTTGGAACGGGCGTCTATTTGTCAAAATGTACTGCTACACCGGGCATTTATTCAGGACCGGACAATTAATGGGAACCAGGCGTTTATTTGGTATTTTACGGTACTCACTGATTTTAAAAACACCCAACTTGTGCTCATCATTGGTATTTCATTGAGAAATACCGTAAACTTGTAAAATAAAAATTAAGTGAAAAAGATCATGCATCACAGTAATGTCTTAATCTTAATTACTCTCTCTTTGTAATTGTGGAAGGCAGTAATTGTCACCTTAACTCAAATTCGATTGTTTCCCAGCTCTATCTGCAGAGTATTTTGCAGCAAGACCTTTAATATTTTGTACCTCTATGCCACAAAGTGTAATAAAAATCTTCATGGAATTTCTGCAAGTAGATTAGACCTGCCCTCAATGGAATATTCTGTGATTATACAGGAATAACGTACAAACAAAGCATGAAGTGTGACCAGAAAGGAGAGCTGCATAATAATGAAGAAGCCTCCCGAGAATGAAACAAAGGCAAAGACTGACTGAAAGAGGCTCATATTCAGCTATGACAAAGAGAGATGAGCACCAGCTAAAGACAGACACAAGCTGACAAAAGGGAAAGAGCTATGTTTCCACAGGCGCCCCGTTATTCATGACAGACCAAAGAGTCTGCTGCGTCTGCTGAAAAGTCTGTTATAACATTATTTGAAGTGTGTGTGCATGTGTGTTTGTTTTTGCTGTTATGCCCTTGGTTAAGTCAGTCCCGTCTCCAGGTTTAAAAATAGCATCGGTGAGGATGCAGATCTATTTATACCCTTCACACACTCTGCAAGCAAGCTCCACTGCACCCCTGGTTGAGTTTGTGTGTATGTGTGTTTGTCTGTCTGTGCGTGTATTAGACAACCAATTGAGCTCATTTGAATTCGTACTTTGCTTTGCTCTATTGCTTTGTGCTGAGTCATTTAATTTCCTTCCTCCTTGATCCTCCTTCGGTTCTCTGAATACCGAGCAAACATGCACACCCACAGACAGGCGTATACGTAAAAATACAAAGTCTGAGTATGTGTCAGCTGCTAAAGGAAGGAGCAGACACGTACACAGAAACATATTTTTCACAGGTAACAGCTGATGCGTCAAACTCGTGATTTTGCCTGCAGAAAGAGAAAATAAAAGATGCAGCTGTGCTGAAGGAGGCTGATGGCTCTCTGCCATTGATGCACTCACACTGATTCAAACAAGGAGACCTCAAGTCTTGTAAGAGCCAAATACTGCTTTATATTACATCATACCTACACAGGAGTGCTGAAGGAACAAAAGAAACTTACCACTGAAAAATTCACAAAGTAAGAGGAAATACTGGGATCAAAGAAAACAAAAATTGAAAAGTTAGTATAGGGTAACAACTAGGTAAAGGTACCAAAATCTGGTATTGATGTTGCGGAGGTGCTTAAAAATCAGACATCTATCCCTTTCTTAGCATATTGCTTTGGTGCTGTACATCTAGGTCCCCATTTAATGCTTTATATTAAATGGTCAAGCAGTGGTACCTTATGTGTGAGAAGTCCCCCCCCCCCAATTGTAAGATACATGCACTTTTGTATATAAATATCTCTCACATATATGCAAAGTATAATTTTCCTGTCTTCTTTTTCTATTTTTGTACCTTTTAATTTACTTTTATATTATTACTATTTATTGAGAACTATAACCTTTTTAATCTAATTTAATTTTATACAATTTTCTTCTCTTGTTTTTGTCAGGTGTAATGATGTTGGGTTGGGGGGGGGTCCATGTTTGCTTACATGTTTGTATATATTTTCTCTTGCCTTATGTTTATTTATAAAATATGAAAAACTCAAAACATAGTTGGAAAAAAATCTAATAACTGCTGAGCTGAATCAAAACAAAGACTTTGGTGCTTCATTTGCTAAACTGCCAAAGACACCAAATCTTCTCTGCCTTGTTTGATTGGTGAGCTGTGTAGTATTGCCCCTTTCATTAAAAAGATACAGTACAGGTAATAATAGTGCAATCACATGGGTTATTACCAAAACTGACATTTTACAATTTCTGCTAATCGGGGATTTTTTTTACTGTGGCATGTGCAAGAGAACAGATAGAGGAGAGATTTGCATTTGGTTGATCAACAGATCTTGTCAACAAACTTTAAAAAGTCTGAACATGGTGTATGATGTGTTTAAGGCTGCTGTCCATCCTTCCTTCACAGTTCTGCTGCTGCACCCTGCTGCTCACTCTACTCCCATTAGTTCTGCTTCTCAGTCTAATTTGTGTCTCTTTCAGTGTTGGAAAAAACTTGTTACAAGGCATTCAATTTTGAGTAATCAGATTACCCATCTGTCATAAAGAGTGAAGTTTGTTGGGCTTTTTGCTCCTTATCAGAACAGATGACAGTGTCATCAGTAAGGGGTATAAAAGGGGAAATGACATGCAGGGAAGGAGCCACTGGACAGAACTCAACCTGGGCCATCCAGTTTAGGGACTATAGTTCCTGTCTATTGGACATAGGCCAATGTGACCACAACATAACCATTGACGCAACAGTGGAAGGACATGACAATTGTAGGTCAGTTACTACTTTGTGGGGAGAAGAATACCTTGTTGTCTTGTGCAAAGAAGTACTCAATCACGCAGCTGGAAAAAGCAAAAAAAGACCTATCCAACCATTAAAGGTGTAGTCAGCGATCTTCTAATCTTCTTATCTAATGCACTATTAGTCAAAATCACCGTATTTCTCCTCTCTATCCACAAGATGTCACTACTGACAGCATATTGGAAAAAAAAGTCCGGTTTCAATACACAGCCTTGGCTCTGAATTTCAGCTGGTAAATATTGTGGTTTGGGCTGAGCCACAGTATCTGCTTACAGACAGCCCAAAAGAAAAAGGTCAGGGTAGTGAAAAGTGAAAAAAAAAGGGCTATGACCATGAAAGAGCGAAGACCCGGGTCAACATTGGTGTTGCTCTCGACGATGGAGGGAACTCAGCTAACTGAAAGACCTGAAAACGGACGCGAATGTTGCTGTCTTTCTGCAGCTTTATTCCTTACCAAAACGCTGTGTGTACATGAATTCTGACAACTACTATTTATTTGAAGAATTCCTTGGCTTTTGCTGCTGATTCTTTTTTTATATTACTCTGGTTTGGGTTTACCCAATGGCTGGTCAAATAAAGAACATCACATTTAGATCCAGCATTGTCAATATCCACAAGTTTCCAGTAAACTGTCAGAAATATGGATGGAATAAAAACAGAGTGAGGAAGGGCTCCATCTGTACATACTGTATGTATTCAGTGTGGAACCTAAAAGGTTAATTAAGGTTAAATGCTAATTTTTTAATCTAATTTTGAGTTCAACATTTATACATGAAGGTCTCAGTCTAAGGTCAGAAGATGTTACCCTATTTTCAAAGAAGAAAATTAATACACAAGTGTTAAATATAATTTTAGCAGATGTCATGGGAATCCCATTATTCTCTGTAAAGACTGTGTTATGATTTTCTTAAACGAAAATGACAGCCCTATTCTGTAAGCGTGTATGTTGTGGGCTTGCATTGTTGAAGTGTAATTTAAAGGAGAACTTGCTGAGGTAGAGCTTTCTGAATATAGAGCTGAGATATGTTGCAGCCTACATAGACATCAGTTTGCATGTGAGTGTGTGTGCTTGTGCCACAAAGCGTGTGACGGCGAGTGTGGGGAGCGTTCCAATAACCAGAGTGGAGCCGTTATTAGATTTGGATCCCTGCTCTCTTTATTAAACCTCAGTTCAATTCAGTTTGATAGAGAGAGAGCAGAGTTGCATCTTTATGAAACGAGGAAGACACAACCAGAGACATGCCAATACATGCCTTAAACACACACACACACACAGGTAGTGTAAACATGGAATAGGATGTGTGAAGGTGGCTTACAATTAAATAGGTGATGAGGAAAAGGGCGAGTGCACCCAAGAGTAGATGCAGATTGACTGAAGAAGAGTGTCGATAAATAAGAGTGAAGAGGGACAGTCACACAGCTCTGAGCTGAGCGTGTGCCGTGGTTTGCAGCATGGTGGCCCTCACAGGACTTCTTAAGCTAAGACGAGAGTGAGGGAGTGGTGCAGTCTCCTGCTCATCAGTATTCAACTGAGACAGAGTTTGTCAGAAGGGGGAGGGAGGGAATAAAGACTTGACAAGATTTGAAAAAAAATGAAAACAATGAGAAATTGCTTTATTTGTGAATGACAGCAGAGTCAGAAGAAAGAATGGTTCAAAGCGGGAGAAAAAAAGAGAAAGTGAGGAGGGCGGAAGTGTTGTAAATTATAGTGGGATGAAAGGCGGAAGAGAGGAGGGAGGAGGGAGGAAATCTCCACGGCTGACTCAGAGGGATCCCTCTTTTTCTCATCTCATCTCATCTCCTCCCTCCCAGGCTTTAGGGGGGGCTACACGAGATTGCTCTTCTGTCATTTCACTCCATCTCTCACCTTCTCTATCAGCCCTCAGGTTCAGACAAATAAGGAACGGGCTATCTAATAGTCGTCTCTGTCTTGAAATTTCTAATTCGGCATGAAAGCCTGGATCTGACAGCACAAAAATAGGAACAAACTATGACCAGCAAGGGACAAGGATTGATTTGCTGCAGTCCAACCATTGATTGTCTGTTGATCGTTAATAGATCAGTGATAGATTGTTTGTTGTTTAGTCATTAATCACACAGCTGATCGTTTGATTGACCAGTCAGTGAGTATTAATGATTGTGTATATGCTGTGATAGATGAACATGCTCTAATGAGATGACCGGCACTAATGTTCCAGTCTCTGCTACATATTATTACATGACAACAATGCCTGTTGGTGACTGATATTGCTTTTGGCTGTATGGGCAGGTATGTGGTCATGCTGCTGGACTCAAGGACATTAATAACAAGGACTATCTCAAAGGAGACTGAGTCCACTGTTGTTGATTGCTTTTAATGTCAGAGAGATTGTGGGTGCATTTACAGAAAAAGCTCAACAAGGAGGGCGCAAGACACAAGATTTCATGAGAGCTGATACAGTAACTCTGACATCAAGAGAGGAAATGGCCATTATACATAAATCTTTAAAACTGTGACTGCAAAGTAACAAGGCCACTCTATAACAGAGGTGGGAGAAAGTCACTGTTTTGCAAGTCTCAAGTAAGTCTCAAGTCTTACAACCCAAGTCTCGAGTCAAGTCTCAAGTAAAGACGTGCAAGTCCAAGTCAAGTCTCAAGTAAAGACAAGACAAGTCAAGTCAAGTCTGAAGTCATAGGCATAAAATTTTCAAGTCCTTCCAAGTCATAAGCACCGTTGACCAAAGAAAACACAATAAAAACCAGGACAGTTTTGTCACTTTATAAAAAACAACCAGGACAGTCAGGGCAGGACATGAAAACAGGACATGTCATGGGAAAACAGGACACTTGGTCACCCTGGGCCTTAACTTTACAATTATTTTCAGCTAACGTCGCTCTCAGTTTTTAGCCACAGCGAGTTTACGAGCGATACCGTCATTGTATATAACGGATGCTTAGCTAAAGTTACCCAAAAGGATCTCACAACAGGTACCAGACCAACTTACATTTCTTTGTGCAGCTTCAGGTGCCGAACAAAGTTCAACGTCATCGCCTCTCCGTCTGTTATTCTCACGCTGCAGGTTTTGCAAATGGCAATTCGTTTTTTGTTTATGACATTGTACTTTGTGAATACAAATGAAATTATCCTCGGTAGCATGGTTCTGCATCTCTGGGTTGTCCCCGCACTCCTGTAGTCTTGCGCTCAGGGAAGTACAATATGTAACTGTGTAATCCAAACCCTGTTTGTTTATTCTTCTTAACCCTGATTGGATGTTAATAGATGCGTTCAATGGGGCAGATCCTGTGGGAAAAAATGTTGTCTTGCTGGAAATGACAAAAATCAGTCACTTAGTCGAATACTTTGAATGGGAGCACATTTTATTCAACAGTCTTACTGAAACCTTCAAGTTTTTTCAAGTCATCAGACTAAACTCAGAGTCAACTCCCGAGTCACTGATGTCAAAGTCCAAGTCGAGTTGCAAGTCTTTAATGATTTTGTCAAGTTGAGTCCAAAGTCATCAAAATTGTGACTTGAGTCTGACTCGAGTCTAAGTCACATGACTCGAGTCCACACCTCTGCTCTATAATGCCTGTTGGTGCAAACCATTCTGAGTCCCTTTGTCAGTTTAGCCTTGCCTGAATTGCTTAAAACATAAACATTGTGTGCCACTGCACAAAAACAGTTACTGGAAATTGAGTTGGAGTTACATTTATTTGCAACATATCAAATTAAACCACAATGCTTGAACAGATTATACAAAAAATTCGCAAAAAAACATCATAATGCAATACGTGATTATAAAACACAATTGACGTCTGTTAATAAAGTAGGGGGAAGTACACATTTACTCTTTCTTAATCCCTCTCTATAAGTAACTGATTATTAAATATTCAGCTCTATCAAAGTAAACTCTGAGCAACGACCACATCTTCGACTTTTCTAAATGTACAGCTTTAAATATCAATTGTCTTCATTTTACAAAATGTAGCCAATGCACTGATGGTTAGCTCTGATCTTGCTTGCATTTCTACAGCCAACTCCAGCCTCACCTGGTTAACTGCAGTGCCACTAACATCACCAACTGAAGAGAATCATACGGCTGCAACGACTCCAACAACAACATCAACCATTTGGTGTGACATTAACAGTTCAATATAGGCCTGTGAACCAAGCTACACTGGGGTTTGCATAAAAATAGTGTTCATGCATGATATTTCTCTGTATTGATTGACTCTGCTATGTGAAGTTGCCCCACTGTGCAGGAGTATGTAATTTGAATGCACAAAAGTTGGGGTTTGTCAATGTTGGTAAAAAGTCCTGCAGCATTAAGTTATTCTATTAAACTATTGCTGTCCAAACATTGTCAGTTTTTGCAAAAGTACTAAAGATTGGAGCATGTCAGCATTTTGTATTAAATGAAACCAAAACGCTTAGGCTTCAGTCTGCTATTGTTAAG
The DNA here is from genome assembly GCA_036419115.1 of Scarus forsteni. Taxonomy (NCBI): domain Eukaryota; kingdom Metazoa; phylum Chordata; class Actinopteri; order Labriformes; family Labridae; genus Scarus; species Scarus forsteni. The sequence continues at coordinate 2,130,033 of JAZDUH010000245.1, read as the reverse complement.
TGTCTTGAGATAATACTTGTTGTCAATTGACACCATACAAATAAAGATTGATTGACTGGTTCAAATGGGGGGAAACGGTGGTGAAGTAGGTACTGTACATTAGGGCTGGGTATTTCCAGCAACTTCACGATATCCCGATACTAAGGCCACGATACGATACGTATCCCGATACATGTAAATTGTGAACATTGCCTATACTACAAGCAACATTCTTGACAAGTTTAGTTTTTTCTTATAAGAAGAAAAAGAACAAGGATGAGTTTTAAGTGGTTCTACAACTTGAGAGACATAAGTTCAGATCCTCAAAGTTGGTAGACCTAAGTTCAAATTTAGAACACATGCTTCATTATGTAGCTCGTCTTCTACCTTGAACTCTGCCACTGTTAACATTACCCAAAGTGTATTTACAACAACTGTCAAAATATTTAGGCCATATCGATTCTGTAGAATCCGTATTGATACATGTATCCCAAAGGATTGTGAAATGATATTTTGCCGTATCAATATTTTGAGCACAGGCCTACTGTACATGCCTCACAGAAAGAAGGTTGCCAGTTCGATCCCTGAATCAGTCAGGGCCTTTCTGTTGCACCTCCCCCCTGTACATGCATGGGTTCTCTCCAGGTAGCTCCCACAGACCAAACACATGCAAATTAGGTTGATCGGTCACTCCAAATAGCCTAGGTATGAGTGTGAGCATGAATGGTTGTTTGTCAGTCTATGTGGCTCTGTGATCGGCTGGTGACCGGCTCAGGTTGTACCCTGTTTCTCGCTTAATGTCAGCTGGGATCGGCTCCAGCCCACCCATGACCCGAAAGGGATAAGCGGGATAGATAATGGATTGATGAATGGATGAGTCAAATGGTCCCAGAATTACAACATTCAGCTGCTGGGAAACATATCCTTTAACCTGCTCCAACTGGCTGTAAGCAGTGGGTCCAGACTTTGTTACAATGTACGACAGTAAAAATGCAGTAATCCACATTTAAAGTCTGCATTTCCTAATAGCAGGATGACTGCTTATTGGTCAAGATGAATAACTGGCATATACTTACATTATGATGTATTTAGTGTCAGTAATTATGATTACAGTTGAGCTGATAAACAAAGCAACTGTGATGTTTCTAGTTGACACATAAAATAAAAGAAAAACTTTTAAGCAAAAACTTGAAAATGTATCGGTTTTTGGAGGCAAACATTTTCTAAGCAACAATTAATGTGTAGCGCAGCTGTAAGCCATCAAGCTTGAGAGGCACTTTGTCTTTATATTTATTTAATTTATATCAACACATAAAAACAAAATGTTTATGGAATTTCAGTGACATCTTAATCTATTCATGTTTTAAAGGATAATAAAGAATGGGGATAAAAATACCTTTATCTCCTAAATAACCCTGTGAAAGATTGTCTTAAACGTATAAGAAAGATGAAACAAAAACAACACATCAACAGCTGCACAGTCAGAACCAAACAAAACAAAAACTCAGACCTAGACACAGACGCGAGTACTAAGTTGTGGGTTATTGTATTGTACTGTATTGTTGCAATTCTAAATAGAATGCAAGTTATCCCGACAATAGGCTGTCAAAAAACTAAAATCATGGCTGTTTTTTGCTCTTTCTCAAAATTTAGGAGCTAAAAAATACATTTATCTTATTGAACACAAACCACAGTCTTGTTGACTATTTAGCTTAAACTACAATATGTAACGACACAATAACAGGAATATTCATTATTAATATAAATTAATAAACTATAATTATAACGGTTAATAATAATAATATTCCTAAGTTGAATAGCATGAAGTAAAATATATGAGTAGAAACAATGATGGAGCAAATTTAGAGCATCATTTTTTGTGTTTACTCAGTATCTGAATCAGTCCAGCTCCAGCTCCTGTACATGCAGCAGGTTTTAATTTCATTTTTTTCCAGCACTGGCTGCTTCTCTCACTGCTCTTTCTTCTCTGTTCCAATCTGCTGTTTATGTGAGGCGCAACATGATATGTAGGCTAGGCATGCATGGTATTTAATATCAATGAGTGAGTAAGTGTATGGTGTTCCTCTGGGCTCAATATGGTCATGTTTGGAAATAAACCTGAGAGTGTACCAGGCGGACAGGTGGTGCGTTCAGTAGGGAGCAGGTATGTGCGTAGGTGGGACTCTGCACCCTGCTGCTACTCTGATTGGACAGCTAGAGGGTTAGTTGTGACGTCAATGCCCTTCCCAGAGGCTTATGACACTGCCCAGTATCAATAACATACAAACAAGTACACAAACACACAGCATGAGCATTTCAAACGAGGAAATGAAATCTGTTAGTAAACTGACTTGCCAATGGTCAAAGAAACCTTATCAGAGGAACGCTATAAATCACTACGACAACAGCCATCCTGTCCTAAAATAGCCCCCATGTAGATTTTGGCTCTTAACTCACAGAGATCTAGTGTGATGATACCATCTGACTAAGATATTTTCAAGGGCATCCACATCAACACCTGAATGGCGAAGGTGAAAAGTTAGGATTTGCTCTTTATAAATTGGTTGTGAGGGGGTCATAACAAGATAGGTGGTCTCATTACTGAAAGAGCTGAGAGTGCTTGGACAAAGTTTGAGAAAGACTGTTGGGGAGATGTCAATTAAAGCTGTTAAACTGAGTCAGTGGATTTGGATGGGGAAAAATGAGGCCAGTTTCAGGTCAAAAGCAAGGCAGGGGAAAGCGATTCATCTCAATTGTTTGTCTCTTTCTCTCCTCTCTGCCATCATAACAATAATAAGGTGGGAGAAGACGATCGCCAACTCAATCAAACAGGGCAAGGAGCTAACCCCAATTAAGGCATCTCACCTTGGCCCTGCTTACGTTATCATCTGTCTCTGAAAGCCTTCTCTTCAGATATTTCTCTCTATTTTACTTTGTTTTCATTCACAGTCTTTCAGAAGCAATGTTGTTACTGGGTTAAGTGGTATTTTGCAGTGGGGGCATTTAAAGCTGGGGTTGGCGATTTGATTAGATACACTTTTTGTAATACTGGTTAAAATAGTCTTTATGACCTGATGGTAATCAACTTATAATGTGTTCTTAAAACAGAGCGAAAAATATCTGCTATCTACAGCAGGAGTAAAACAGGGAAAACACCAACCAATAATCATGCCGGGACACCTGTTTTTAAACCAATCAAATCCTGTCGCCATTCTGCCGCCTACTGCGCGTGCATTTTCCCGGTGTGCACAGACTCGGTGCGTGTAGCCGAGTTCATACGTATCAGAGTTCGCGGGAGAATGCTTACCTTTCAAGATTTTTTTTTGAAAATAAGGGAAGCCCGCTGTGAGCCGTCCCAAAACCCCAACCAAGCTCCAATATCCCTCACATTTTAAGACAGATTTACAAGAAATCTAAAACAAACTTTGTTTTTCTAAGTTTGTTCTGCTGCTCTAAACTCGCGATAGCTGCCACCCAGGCGACTGCAGGTGGCCATTTTTGTGAGGCTTTTTCTTCTTCTTCGGTTTTACGGCAGTTGGCATCCATCATTTTGGAGCATTAGGGCCCCCTTCAGGCTAGAGACAGAGTTCAGTTTGGAGAGGCAGAGGAATGTTTTTATTATTATATCATCACACAGGAGATTTACGGGAGAATACTGATACCAGAGAACAGCGGAAAATTGGAGAAAATACGGAAAATGCAGTAGTTTCATGGCCAAAACGGGAGATTTGACAGCTATGTGGAGAATGGCAGACGAACTACCTATATCCCGATCAACATCGGCTGAGAGTACTAACTAACTTTACATGTTTGTTTGGTGTTTTCTTACCGCTGACTGAGACATGACTTGGTGTAGTGTAAAACAAACACGTTGTGCTGAGGGTTTGGAGTTGAATCAGTCTTCTGCAGTGGCGGCTGCTGGTCAGTCAAGGAGGGGAAGCTCTTTTTTTTTTCCCGGCCTACATCATAATTTTGTTTATTTATCTAAATGATCTGTGACCCTGTTTGGTGTCTTTTCCAGGGATTTTATTCTCCAAAACTCACTTTTGACCAGACAACACATTTTGTGACAGCACTTCCATTGAGCCAGCTCACCTTGTCATAACAGGAATGCTGAAAATACCTGTTACTTTTCCCCACCTTTTGCACTAAATCAATCTTAGGAGCTGATCTGCCCTGCTGTTTTACTCTAATTTTCTCTTTGTAAGGAAGACTATCAAATGGCTTCGCCAAAATCTGGTCTTACAACATTCATACTATCTGCCATGATGTGCAGCTTGCTAGCAGCTGGAGCTGCTACGTGAGACTACTGACTGGCTGTGAGTGTGAGTGAAAGGGAGAGAAGATCCGCATCTGCTCGTTGGTGAAAAGAAAAGTGGCAGGAGAGAGTCTTCAAACACAACGCTAGTCGTTTTTAAGAAAGATAAAGTCACTGGAGATCGATAAAGCCTCCGGATCAGTCCAGAACAACTGAATGTAAAACTTAGAAGATGCTGCAGTAAAGGGTGATACTTCAAGATCGCTGATTGGCTCATTTCACTGTCAATCAAAAAGGGATTCGGCCTCAGACAGATCATCCAATCATCACGCAGAAGCTGAGCGTCCAGGCCAGCCCACTGCCTCATTGACTCCCAGAGACGCTGAGCGTCCGATGGGCGGGACAAAGCCCAGCGTTTATCCAATGACCGTCCAGTTTCCACAGTGGAACAACCCACTCTAAGTTTTCCTGCTGAAGTCTGAAGACGCTCAGCGTCCGACTCCGACTGTAGCGCTGAGACGCTGCGGGGATGAATGAGAAGGAAGTCGTGCCAGTTACCTGTGATAAGTAGCTGATTCAGAACAAAAGATGAAGGTATTCTAGCTCATATTTAGTCAATGAAATGTACACACAGCAGGACATATCACCACTTTTTTGGGGGATATTTTAGGGGAAGCTGAGCTTCCCTTGCAGTCTTAGAGCAATCGCCACTGGTCTTCTGGATATATCAGCCACGCGCGTGCATGTGGGCAGGGCGTTAGGCGGAGCCCTGAGGAGATGCTACTTTCAAATTCATACAAGTTTTCCAAAATCGCCAACCCCAGCTTTAATGACCATGATATTAGGTAGGTAATAATGCCATTGTCACCTACAGGAGCTCACAAATAAGGGGCCAGAGTCTGCTGAAGGTGGCGATGATGTCTGGGTTGTGATGGCAATGTGGTAAAATGAGGTAGTATAGGAAAGAAATGCATGTATGGTGTCTGAGTGACTGGTCAGGGCTGGCATAAAGGGGGGTGGATCCAAGGTGCCAGAGCTCATCATGCAGCCTTTCTGTGGTGTCAGGGAACAAACCAGACAAAACACCTGAAGAGGGATGTTTTACCACCCTGGTGATGTACTGGCTCTTTGTGGAGGTGTGAAAACTAACAATGAGGTCATGTTTGAGTGTAAAAGTTTGTACATGAAGTCCTTTTCTGTTCTTTTGAACACAAGGATGCCATGGTTACCTTAAATGCAAAATGTGCTTCTCAAGCACAATAAGTGTTTTTTTTTTTTCTTTTTGCCTTCAGGGTTCAAGCCTACTGCCCTCACAAGGGGACAGTTCATTATTTGTCTCCTAAGGTGTAACCAGCAGGTAGGAAGCACTTGTACTGACCAGGATGAATTTAATTTGTGACCAAATTAAAGTGAGGAACACATAAAAAAAAGTATCAGTGCTTTCCACTCTGAGGAATTGTGCTCACAATTTTAAATAAGGATGAAAGTGAGAGTGTAATCTATCAGCATACAGCCTCATTTACTCAGAGGGTTTTAATCACTTGTATGTTAATGAGAAAATGATCATAATCACCTGAAAATAATCCAATTATCTGGCAGCGTTTTTTTACATACAGTAAAAGAGACAGAGAACAGTAAAAGCAGTACTTCTGTTTCGTTGAATTAAGAACAATGTTAATCTTACTATATTATATGATTAAATGGTGGTTAAAGGCCTTACCCAGCAGTTGTCCACCAACTGTTCCTTATCAGGAAACTGGGACATATAGTATTTTGAAGCTTGTTCATGCATCATAACACTAACAACTAACAAAAGTTTGTCTCTCTCTTGTTAACTATAAAATAACTGGTGCCTGTTAACGTAAAATTGAAGTCAAAAAGTAAACCTTAAGGTGCATTTTATCTACAGGATCACAAGACAAAAAGGACAAAAAACAAATCAGCACTACACATAGTGAATTTACTTCAGAGTATGGTAGCTTTATTTGGATGCAGCATTATGACAAAACAAGGGACAAATAAAATCAAGATTTTTACCGTTGTTGTTTCCCTAGCAATTTTGTTTGGCAAAACACCCACTTGGGGTAAGGCACAGCAAAGACAAATGAACTTCCACTTTCCTCAGGCTGTGCCTAGTTTATTATTATGGAGGCTGTACTTACAATCATTGTGGTGCATATTTTAAAATTTTATTACGGTATATTGTTCCCATTAGTACACAATCCAGTCATCTTTTTCGCTGAAAAAAAACTGCCTATTGAGGTACAAGGTGTGAAGTACACACCTGGTTTTACAATATATTACAGATGTGTACATGGAGGGAAAAACTGATGAAGACAGAGACGGATCATAAATAGAATAAGAGACGGACAAAAAAGTGTCTCTTCCATATGTGCCTCAGATATTGGACAGCTGGTTGCTTATCAGATGAGGGATGCTGTTATCTAAGCTGTTCGAGGCAATAACCTACACAATCATGCAACAAGATGAACACACACGAGCACAAGCTCACATACTATTAGCACACTGACAAACACACTTTAGGACACAAACACACTTACGCCCCCGCCTTCGCCCTGGAGGTCCTCCAAAATGACAACCCCGCTCACATACACTAGTGCCTCTGATTCACGTCCATTTGACTGATCCTCAGCGCATTGTTTTGTGTTTTGCACTATGCCAAGTCATGTCTCATTCAGCAGTAAGAAAACCAAAACATTATCATAGTTAAAGTTAAAGTTATAGTTAAAGTTAAAATAAACAAGCAAACCATCATGGCAAGTCAGTTAGTACCAACAACCTGATGTTGACTCTGGTTTTTGCCCTGGCTTTGGCCAAATTATTTCTTGTTTCCTTCTCTGCCTTCATCTTTCTTTTCTTGCTCCGTTTAGCAGGAGGAGCAGCGATCAGTAATCGGTATAGGTAGTTTCTCTGCTATTCTCCAGCGCACTAGGATCCCTCTCAGCTCGGCTACACGTATTGAGTCAGGGTCAGTAAACGCAGGCAAAATATACATGCAGAAAGTGGGCAGAACAGCAGTACGGGATTTGATTGGTTTAATAAATCTGGTTCGAATTGCTGTGATTGGTTAGTAGGTCTGTCACGATAATCAATAAATCAATTAACCGAACGATAAATAAAAACGTCCTCGGTAAGTTTGCCGGCCTCGATAAACTGACATGTGCATGTGTGTTCATTTTCCTCCTCTCTTTCTACCAAAGAGGCTGAATGAGAAGATGGCTCACTATGTCTCTCTTTCTTTCTTTTTTTTTTTTTTTTTTTTTTTAGGTTTTTTGGGGCTTTTATGGCCTTTATTGTATAGGACAGCTGAAGATAGACAGGAAAGCGAGTGAAGAGAGGGGGGATGACATGCAGCAAAGGGCTGAGGCCGGGATTCGAACCAGCAGCCGCTGCTGGGAGTTGGCAGCCCACGTACATGGGGCGGACGCTCTACCAACTGAGCTAATGTCCGCCCCATGTCTCTCTTTCTTGACAGCGGGGTGCATCGGTTCTATAGCGGAATGAGTGGATTTATAGCGGAGTGAGCATTTGTCGCTCATGCGATCTTTGGGGGGGAGATGGGGGCGCTCACGCGTACACTCGGAGAGAGCTGAAGTGAACGTCCTGAGGAGTAATGAGGAAACAAATGCTAATATGAGTGATGGCAGGAAAGATACAGTTCTTAAGCCGAATGCCACAGTCCCAGTGTGAGCATGTGTTGGTTTTAAACAGAATGAACAAGGTGTGAGCTCATGAACACGGACGAGCTGATATGTCGTATTTGTTTGAAAGTAGTGACGACGAAGAGGAAGGGGAGGTGCAGCAGAGCCTTCGTCCTGACAGTCAGCGCTTACTGAGGCGTTTGGTCTGCAAAGAAAATATAGATAAAACAGCGCAAAATGATGCACGCTCACAGACAGTGTCGTTTGCTACATTGCAAAAGAAATGCAGCCCTTCAATTCGGTTAAAAAGGCAGCAATGTTACAAACATTTGACAGACAGTACGGATTGACTGGGAGAAAATAAATGTCACAAACAATTCCTGTATAAACTCCCTTTTATTTATTGTTTTTATTGGAGTTTCGTTTTGTCTTCACAGAGACAGGGTCTATTATTTTTTACTGTGTTTGTTTAGTATAATTATTTTTATTTACATGCATTTTTTTTCCTAAAATAGAACCCATTTCATTTTTATTGTTTTTTTTTCTTTTTAAATTAAATTTATTGTATTGTCTGTTTAATTAATTTTTTTTAAAAGATCCTCACTTTATTATGACATATATTATAATTAAATTAATTAAAAAAATGAGAAAAAAAATTTAAATGATATTGACAATAATATCATTTATCGTCAATAATTTTTTGGACAATTATCGTCCAGCAAAATTTGTTATCGTGACAGGCCTATTGGTTAGTATTTTCCCCTGTTTTACTCCTGCTGTGGACAGCGGTAATTTTTCGCTCTCTTTTAAGAACACATCATGCATTGATTGCCATCGGGACATAACGATTATTCTAACCAGTATAACAAAAAGTGTATCTAAATCTGATTACCAACCCTGCCTTTAAATTGAGAAGCAACAATCAGAAAAAGATCAACATGGGGTGCTGGTTTATCAGCGTGTAAAACAACAGGCACGACCCATATGCATGCTTCTGCTGGCCTGGGTTTGAGTCCTGCCTATGGCCGGTTTGCAGAGAGTCCTCTCCAACTCTCTCTCCCTCTTTCACAAGCCTGCCTACTGTCTCTCCCTGTCTCTGTCTCCTATCAACAAAGAAACAAAATGCCAAAAAAAATGATCTTTCAAAAAAGACAGAGATCAATACTCAGGACCATTTTTTATTCCAGCAAAAGAAATAATAGTGGATATTTTAATCTCAGCAAAAGGTATACATTTATCATTTTTATTTCAGCCTTAAAACGACACAACAAAGCTGCTTTTCACTTAGTACCTGTTGCTTGGTAACAGATAGATGCATATGCATTTTAGTCTGCACAACAGCACAGTGTTTGGTGAAAAAAACATAACGCTTTCTGCTTGATTTTCAGGATCTAAAGATATATATATACACTCACACACATATATGATTACAAACAGGGCTCAAAAGAAGGCTCTTGCAGTCCTATGGCAGGTGATCAGTATGCCAGCATTAGTAAAAGGCTGAGCCACTGTGTGTTCACAGAGATCATAACAGCAGTAATAGCTGCTTTCTAGGCCTGTGTGAAGCCACTGTAGACCTGGAACAATCCATTAAAAACCAGCATGTGTGCGAGTGTGCGTGATTTGTCGTTAGAACTGGTCCAGGTATCCTCCACTGCCCGTAGCTGTGTTAATATTCTGTACACACTGGGTGCGGCCAAACCCCATTAATCATGTTTGTGAATGTCTAATCTCAACGTTACTTGCGCTGGTTTCATTTTCATGGCTGTCTGCAAGATTTATAATGGCGTTTGGAGAAGGTGAGTGTGGTGTGCCTGTAAGTAATGTGTGTGTGTGTGCATGTGTACGTGTGAGATGTGATACAGTGTTACAGAAGCGTGCTCTTAAATGTGTCACCTTGTTGAAGAGAAGGATGTCCTGAGTGTGCAGTTCAAGCTCCCAGTGGGAAACCAGCATGTTGATACACACACAAGTTCGTTTGAAATTGTTTCTGCATTTGTGACTTGACTTTTGGCTCATGCTGTTTAAGTGTGCAGCGTAGCACATGTTGACAAAATCTACTAGGGCAGTAATAGGTCTTTCAAAAAATGCCCATCAACTTGATATTAGATTACAAAAAATAACAGTAACGAGCAGAAAACAACACAGTGGTGAGCAGTGGGAATGGGTACAGAGGGAATATACAGGGTGGGGGATGGGCTGGGCCGACCTGTTAATGGAGCATACCCATCGCATCACACAACAACATCAGATACAGCCCACAAAACCTGATAGCCTAGGATGCATCCTTTTCTATGAATCAACAATGACCTTTGCCTGTGTACACAACACACACACACTTACACACAAGCTATAAAACATGTCATGATACCAAGTGCCTGCTCATTTTATGTTCCAGTAGCAGTCAGCCAATGAGGAAAGACATACAGATCTCATTACCTGCGACTAACAGTCAGCCTGGAGAGATGGACAGGGATGACCCTGTTAAAAGCCCAACAGTGGGTCTGTTTGTCTAGACAAAAGCTGCCTGCTGACGTCGATCTCAGACAGCAGACGAACACGCTGACAACCACTGAGTGAATGTTTTTAAATTCTTTGAAAGAGAAGGTAGCATAGACACTAAAACAAGAAAGGACCCTAACTATTGGTTTGGTCAAATCAACTAACCAGGAATCCAATATGTATCTATCTTTACAGGGATGACTCTAAGAGGAAAATGAAGGATGAAAATGTGGAATTACGTGCTGCTTCTTTGAGCCACAAACTCCTCTACCTAATCATTTCTCAGCCTCAGGGATGGGTTCACAATGGCCTCACCCTGTAAACTAAGAAAATCAGTCTGAAAATAAAAACTTGCAACATAAGCCAGCTAACTTTACATCATTGTCATTAAAGTTAGCCTCTTCACTGTTGCTCAGCTCTAACCACTTTGTCATCCTTCTTTTAAATAAAAAACACACACTATATATTGATTTTACCTTCATGGCTATCACCGTTGCCATTGTTGCTGTCAAAGCTGCAGCTGTCCTCAGTAAGTGGGATGTCAGCTATAAGACATTATTTTCAGAACTTCACTTTCATCATTGATTAAGGCATGGAATAATTTGTGCATTTTATGCCAGCAACACAAAATGTAATGTCACAAAGGAGTGAAATAATGATAGAATAAATATAATGAAAGCTATGCCATTTATGTTGGCTGTAGACATTTCTGTTACGACTGTTGCACTATTGCTCTAAGACTACATTTAAGATAGCAGTCTTGACAGCTCATACCACACAGAAATGGCATTTCCACTATACTTCAGGTAAATTTTTTCATTACCTCTAGTGAGGTTGCAAGCTTAGATTATACAAAAATGTGAGGTGGAGACATTGCTGAGCACTAGAAAGGTCAGAGTATGGCTACAATGGGACAGGAATATCTGACACAGTAATAAAAAGCCTCCCATTGCTGGTTCTGCAGCTCCGTGGCTTCCCTAAACTGTCCTTTGCTTAAAGTTTGTTGTTATTTTGCTGCTTGTCAGTATCTCTGGAAACAAAGCACCTTTTACCAAATCTGAGTAGATTCAATATAAAAAATGGAAATGGTTTAATAGTTACCACTGGCATGAACAGCCTGTTGCTGCTGACATGTGTGAAACAACTGCAACAGCCTATGATATATGCCTTAAAACAATCTGCCCACAGCCTTTTGTTGAAGTGAGTGAATCCAACACATTGAAACTGTAACTTTTAACAAACCCCTTGTTTTTGTAATCTGCACTGCTTATTTCAGTCTAAAATAGAGGCTTTATCCGAAACACATCTCCTTAAAGAGTTGAAAAAGGGTTTCAAAATCACTACATTAACTTCAAAATAAAGGCAGGGGCAAAAAGAGTTGGATATATGAAAAATAACTGAAAAATTTAGAAAACTCAACGATTAAAACTCACTGCTGGAAATTTGAAATTGTTTAAGTGGTCGTGCCAAAAATATTTGATGACTCAAATTTATGTCTGCATTTTTACTAAAGATGCAGCAGGGTAACTATATTAGCTAATGCTAACTTCTCATTTATATACTGTTGTTGCTGTTTTTTAGGACTAATTTTAACTTTTACAAAAACAGTAATGACAAATAAATAATGATTTCAAAGTAATTTATTAACTTAGCTCCTAGGCACTGCTTACCTCTTACAGGTTGAATAAGTGTGAAATGGGTTTGACTGCTCCAATTATACAAGCAATTTTTAGAAGAAACTAAAAATAACTGATTTCATACACTCAAATGTTGCAGTCATACAGTCATTATATGTAAGCTGATTATCAGATTTTTTTCATGGCTAAATTTTATCCAACACTCTCTACAATTTAAGCTTTGAGCTCAACACTGATGTGTGTGTCCAAAAAACATATCAGTTACAGGAGGTTTACTTCACCCCAAAAAGGACTTTTTCCTTCAAGAAAATTGAAGAGGGATGTGGTGTCCTATACAAATCACACTAAGGTGTGAGCTTTTGTGATCTTAAGTGTTTGGAGGCTTCCACATGCGTTGGAGCAGATAAAGAGAGCAGACTCAGAAATAAGCCTGAGAATGGCAGGGATTTCATTCTCAATATGATTGTGTTTATGAAGTTTAAGTTTGTCTTGCAGACTGAGCAGTGGCCAGACATTGTGTGCTGTCTCAAATCTTTCATCATGAATATAATGACAATGTTATGGCATAAACTGCAATTTGAAATTTTCTTCTAAATAACGGAAAATCTTTGAAACAATTGACTTCTTTGTTCACTTCCAGGATACTGCAATCAAACAACAAAACTGGGAGCTGTTCCATCAAAGCACTCTTCATATCCAGTAAACATTTTTGTTCAAGTAGTTGAGAACTTTGACGTCTTATTTATGATCAATCTCAAACTATTTATGACAACATCAAGGCTTTAATGCAGAGATAAGAATGTCCTGGTGAAGGGATACACTATGTCTAAGAACCACAAAGTTCATACGCTACATATACTGTTCACTAAATCACAATATATTTACCATCTTCATCTGGAGCATTCATCACTAAAAAGAAGATAGAAAAAAGAATGAAACGTTATGGTAGAATAAGAAGTAACGAGCTGTTGGTACTTCAAGAGGAAGCTTGTGCTGTGTACAACTTCTTAACTAATCAAGCGCCATTAGTAACTACACACTGGACAATTACACAGGGCTAGCAGCTCATAGCTAACTATAGCTATACACATTGCATACTTCAACAGACAAGTCATTAAGCTAGAATTACCCAGTGTGATCTCATCATAAAGATGCTCCTCTGGTATCATTGGTGTTTATCAAGAGTGTGAGGATATAAGAAGAAAGACAAAAATGAGTGTACAAGAGACAGCTGTATGCAAGGTGGAGGGCAGGGCTGGTCGTGGTGTTTAGGTCGGAGGAATTAAGTGCTAAATGATGTGGTACATCTACATTTATGATATCTGAGACTACGTATAACAGTGTCGCAGTACAAATATTTCTGAATAAAATTACCATTTTAAGGGCTTTGCAAACTAAGTCTGTTTTTACTTTTTAAAATAAAAAAACATATCAGGTTGTATACAACATTATGGTTGCAAACCTTGCACAGTGGTGTGCTGTTATTTTCTATTCATTGAAAAAAAAATTCAAAATATTGCAGTTTACAAGCAGTACGATAAACAAAAAATACATCCTGTAAATTACTTTTGACAAAGCCTTTAGCAGGTCAGGCTCATGCGTCACGACACTGTGTCATGAACTAGAACAAACTTGCTGAAGTTACCAGGCATTTCTCTTCCATCGTTCTTGCCCTATGTAGTTGTAAGCACAAATTCTGGCCTTATCTTTACTGGTTAAAATTAACAGAATAGGCACTGTGCTTAGGGTGAAGTTTTCCTTGCGGGAAGGAGTTACAGCACCCCCCAACTCTCAGCAGTTGTTGCTAGGATAAGTCTTTAATGACGTGGATTGAACCGTCCCAGTGAAATAATGGATGAAAGTTTTTCAGTCGAGTTGCAAACATGGCAGACAAAACACAAGGTAATGTTTCTTTTTAAATGTGTAAGAGTACTCTATAGAGAAAACAAACCCAGTTTTCAGAGGCCTCAACTCAACATTCCCTCAAACACACATAAGTTACTCTTGTTTCGAAGCCTCTCAGCCCTACTGACTGTGCTAACAAGATGGGAAAAACACATATATTTGGCCTTCTCTGGTTCTCCATCGCAAAAGTATTTTATTGCTATTAGCAACTCATTCCTTTATGAATGAAAATGAGATGAAATGCATTATGTATATATTATGTATATAGCATCCATCCGTGAACAAATCTGCTTCCCAAGCCTTGTATATCTGTGCATAATCTGTGCACCCTGATGGGTGTTCCAATCTATGATCACTGGCCTACACAACATTTTGATACAGAAACTAAACTTTTTAAGCTTTGAATTATTCAACAACCAGTTGACATCAATGAGGCATTTCACAGTTTCTATCACAGGACTACAGAATGCCACCCAGTGCTGGTTCTGATGGTCAGTGTTGCGTAACAGAGCCAGATGGTTTACTTGGCTGGGCCATGGTGCTGGCAGCCATGCAACCGTAGGCTCGTTTCCTGCATGGTCAACATGAAAGAATGGCAAAACACTGTGTGTTCCCATTTGTTGCAGGGTTATGGATTCGACTGCACTGACAGAAAAACCAGTGACAGCAGATCCATTCAGTAGACACAGACCCATAAGCTGCTGTTGAATGATCACATTTCCGTGTCAGTTTGTGTCAACACCAGTTTGCAGCACAGCTTCCTACTTCTCTGTCATTACACATTGTTCAGCAAAAACATTGTACTGAGTTGTTGAAAACAAATGAATCATCAGTTGAAGCACATCCCGTAAAACAACAGCAGTATTTCAGCACAATGACACAAAACCTTGGAGATGGAAATTCAAAGAGTACAGTGAAGGTGTAGCCACTGTCAGGAATGACGATGTAGTTGTGAGTATTCAACCATCAGGACAGAGCAGATTTGTCTAGGATTCAAGACAAGAGTTCATTTGCTAATGATACTGAAAGTTACTGAAAGAGACAGACAGGGGTCAAAAAAAGACTAAAGGTGCATTCAAACCATGTGGGTGGATTTTGTTCAGTACACTCTGGAACAATTTGATTGAGTAAATCCTAAATGTTCTTAGGTTTGACAGTCAACTCTTCCCTTACTTGGAAGACTGCAGTCTACCTAGATCAACCCTTTAGAGTCAGATAGGTTTGCTTGGTACCCTCACAACAGAGTCCAAAATAGTGGGACATTTCCAGTATGTGAAATTGTACTTTTCCAACCTTTTGGTTGTTAAATATTAATAATTGTACACTGTACCAAACAGTACTGAGCCAGACCATTGGGTGGAAATGCTTAATTGTTTTGGTCTGTCTTAAGGTGTATGTTAGCATGTATCTGTGTTTCTGTGCCTGTTGAGGCTGTGTGCACAACATTCAAATTGAAATTTCTAAATTGACCCTTGATCCGTAGTTCCTGTGCCTCTGTAGAAATAAAAGGAGCATAAGAGATCTCAGCATGATTGTGGCCACTCTCTCCCCAGCCTTTTGTGAGGACACGAGGGAACTGTTTCCATTAAGCTAATAAGGGTTTGATCTATGGTGATATATGTGGATTGGCAGGATGCAGGGTGTGGGGTCAACGTGAAGCAGGGTGTCTGTGGATAGGTGATAAGAAGAGGGAGAGGAGCAGGTGTACGCTTATGGGGAAGCACTATCAGAAAGGAGGAAGGACACAGAATGTGTTTGCATACCAACAACCAAAAGCACATGGGACCTGTTTGAATTTGCATGCCCTCTCCTTGAAGTAATCAGAGATTACTGCTGAGACTGTACACATGGTTCAAGTGGATTCAAACAGGGCCAGGAACTAACAAGCTAGTCTCTGGTGGAAGGATTCACACACTAAGGTGTACAGGAGAGATTCAGGGTGAGAAGAATATGTTGGAGTTTACCTTCTACGTCATTACAGTCATAGTCTTGAGTGAAGCATGGATGGAGACAAAAGCACACACACAAACACATAAAAGCAAAGCCACTGCACCTCTGTGTAGAGCAGAAAACAACACAGTTACACACTGCATGAAATGAGAACCGACAACGCCAGGCTTAAATGACACTGAAATGACTTCGAGGTTGAAAGATTACATAACTTCGCTGCAGCCAGAAACAAAGTGAAGTAATGGTGTACTTTGTATCTGAGACATGGGGCAGCATATGAAAGTTTGCATCCCTATTTTGCAACTAACCCAGCTCAGACACCAATGAAGCCACATGGAGCCATGAACTTCACAGGAGATTAAACAATACATTAGTCAGGAGCTGGTGGTTATGCTATGATTACACACAATATAAACAGATATATCAAAAGTTAGTGAAGTGGCATTAGGTTAGAATTACATAGCACTATGACAAACCTACCTTTGACTCGTTCTCCACGGTTGAGCTGGATCTCTCCTTCCCCTTGTGGTGTGTAGGGCTTGACCACAATGAAGGTCCGTCCTGGGACAGCGCTGTAGAGTTTCCGTTTGGGCCCACGAGGGCCTGTCAGTGCTGGAGGGATGTGATGAGGGGGGCTTGGGTCTCGCTGGACAGAACCGGGGCTGTAAACAAACACATATGTTACTGTAGTGATCCCAGGGAGCTGGTAACTGAAGCCTGTAGTCACAGACATGGTCGTGAGTGGGACGGCAACCTGGTGACACCCCCTGGTTGTGATGGTGGCCAGGGTGGGATTCATAAACAAGCTCCAGTGTCGGCCATTCAGCAGTCAATAGTCACTGTTCCATGGGAGAGTCATGAGAGGAAGGTACACTCCTCCCAACCACTCTCACCCCCTCCTTTCCTTACTCCCTCTTTTACTCCCTTAACAGCACAGACAATATCTGTCTTGCTTCCTATTACCCTCCCCTCCTTTACCTCCCCTCTTTTCGCATGGTGTCCGAGGTAGAAGCAACAATTCTAAAAGGTAAGAGGGACTCCACGGTTTCCTCCTCAGTGTGGGTCCGTCAGATCTGTCTGGAAGTCCCCTTTGTCACACACATCCTGAGTTGGGGCTCCAGCAGAAAGCTGTCTCCAGAGAGGGGCACAGATCCCCAGTGTGTCCCCAGGTCCAGCTGCTCCAGGTTGGGCTACAGTTCCTGCCTTATCCTTGCGTCCCAGTTCACCTGCTGTGGAGGAGAGAGGCTGGGTCTGCTCCCCGACTCCCGCTCCTTCTCCAGGGAGTCCCGCCGCGTCTGCCTCTCCTCTCCCCTCCACCCCTCACACACACGCACACACGCTCACTCACACACTCTCTGGCAATGCTGCTGCTACTGATGTTGCTGCTACTGCTGCTGCTGCCGCTGTGCTCCGTGGCTCCCCTCCCCTTTGACGGCTCGCTCACACTAACACACCACAAGCCCTGTGTGTGCATTGTAGCCGTGCGCGCAGGCACATACACAGACAGCCCCCACCGCTCCTGCTAACATTGAACCTCCGCTAGCATGGCATACGCCACCAGCAGCATGTCGCCAACACATTGCTGACACTCACGTACACACACCGGTCCTGGAGCACGATTGATCTCCTCCTGCCTGTCTGCCTGCAAGCGTGCATGCGCCATGGCTCCCTGAGGCTGCCTGTGAGAGAATGTGCGTGTGTGTGCGCGTGCATAGGAGCGCATTGGTGTGTGTGTGTGTGCTTATGTGCAGTGGGGCGGGGGGCAAAAGCCTCAGCCCATTTGGTTTAATTGATGCTCCTCCCTCTTTCCCTTTGCCTTGAATCCCCTCCTCTTCTCCTCACTTCCACCTCTTATCCCTCTCCTTCTCAGCATTTCTTGCACCTCCTCTCCCTCTGTCTCTTTTTCTCTCTGTCTGTCTCTCCTTCCCTCTGTCTCTGCCCCTCTCTCTGGTGGTGAATTGTAATACACCAGCAGCAGAGCTCCGCCTAGTCTTCATTCATCACTTCTCTGCCTCCACTGTGTAGGTTGCATTCAGGATTGCTCTGATGCCAGTGTTGTAAATGCTTCCTTTAAAGACAATTTTGAGAAAAAAATGCATTTAATTTAAAACAGACACTAGAGTTTGAAGTGTTTACATCAAGTAATGTTCTGTAGTACACTTAAGACATAAGACTTTCATTTTCTGCAACATTTCCTTGCAGAATCAAAATGATCCCAACCTTCCTTACAACCTCTTCAGGTCTCATGCCAGTGTTCTCCTTCATGTTGTATCAAGCTTCATTTATTCAGTTATCTGATGCTACCCTCGTGTGCCCTTTCCCCTCCTTTCGCTACCCGTCTGTTCGTCTGTCCCTTTCCTTATTTCAAGCCTCGTTTGTCCCTTTTTTCTCTTTGCTGTTTTTCTCGCTCCTCCATTGAACAAGCCCCTCTTTCTGTGTTACCCTCTCCATCGAAACAACCGCTTGCTGACGGCTTTCCAATTACCGCAGGGACTGAAGGGGCCAGGATGGCTGCCACATGTTAATGACTGGGCTCAGGACGTGATCAGCAGCTGCACCAATGGTGGGGGGGTGGTTACCTCAGTATGAGAAACAAGGTGAGTCAAAAAATTAGAGCTTTATTGTTACCTCTGGACTGATTTTGCCTCTACAACCCACATTACTGAGCAAAGCCATGCACATATAGAGTTTTGTCCACAGCTTGACCCCAGCTGCCCCCTACAGTCAAGCTAAGATAGAGGGGGTCTACACATATCAGTTCATGGATAAAAAGCAGTGCTGTGGGCTGGAAAATTACATCAACCATGATGTGAAGAAAACACGTGCTTTTTAAGGATAAAGGGCAAAATGTAGTTAGTTAAAATGCTACCTATGGTTGTTATGAACAAATTTTAAGTAAAAAAAAATCCCCCTCTGCCCTCTAGTGTTGGGGTTTCTTCACTCACCTTTCTTCACCTATAACCCTGATACTAACAGTGACAGTGACTAGCTCAACCTGTGAGTTGCCTTGAGTTTAAAAAAAAAAAAAAAAATCATTATTCAGCTCCCACTCTGATTATGATAAAGTACCAGAAAAGCACTCGGACAGCGCAGACCTCCGCCAGCGCCACAGTCCTCACCCATATTGTGATTTTCACCATAAATATTAGTCCTACCTTTATTTCATCTAAATATTTAGATTCCTTGGCCATGAAAACATACCATTAGCAATTGGATTCATAATTATATCTATTTTAGTTCAGTAGTTGTTCACAAAAATCACATTTTTCGTCATGGCAGATCCAGACGCTGATCCGGATCAACACTAAAATTGAATCAGTTCTTCCTTTTCCCATGCAGAACATTTCCTGAAAATTTCATCAAAATCCATCCATAACTTTTTGAGTTATTTTGTTCACAGACAGACAAACAGACTCCCGAAAACAGAACCTCCTTGGCGGAGGTAATAATGGCCAAAATATAAGAAGAGTCATTCTGCAATGGTTTCAATGGAGCTGGCTGTAAATCTGAGGAGGGCAAATGCTCCACTGACCCCGTTTCCATCCAGGGATTCACTTTTCTCACACATTACATCTCACAGTTTTTAGGACTCTGTACTTAGGAGTGTAAAACCATATACTGGACAGGAAAAAAAGCCCTCTTGAGGGTCTAAGCCACTTGTACTTGGTGATGAGGCTGCAGCCCTCTGACATCTGCAAGATAATACAGAAGATGTTCTCTGAGTCGAGGAACTAGGCTAAAAGTAGCAGACTCAGACAGGCCAGTGATAGGTGTGGAGCTGGTCTCTGATGGCAGTGTTAGAGAAAAGCTGCTGTCCAACACCTTGGACAATCTCTCCCAGTCACTACTTAACATGCTGATCCCCAAAAACATACCATGGAGCACAACAGGAGGTTATTACTGCCTGTGGCCATCAAGCTGTAAAACTCCTCCCTTTGAGTCAGACACTAAGTGGCCATTGCAAATAAGGGCAATTCTTTAAATCTGAAATTGTTGCATATTTTAATGGAAAGATGACACATTGTGCCAATCATGCTTGTCATCCATCATTATCATTTGGAGAGTAGAGAGTTTTCTGTTCTTTAATTTTTCTTTCTTTATTTTTGCATTCTTCCAAGTTATCCCAGATAACTTTTGATTTTTTGGAGCTGCAGTTGGGGTTGGAGTCACAGCAGAAAAAACACACTCTTGTCACTCCAATCAGCATAGAAAAGAAAACTGAGGTTACAAGCGGCACGGGCTCACCAAATTGAACAATAAATGATAGTCCAGGAAAGATTGTAGCCTGACCTGATAAATCTCAATTTCTATGGCATTCAGATGTTGGGGTAAGAATTCAGCTTTAACATCAAGACAGCATGGATCCATCCTGCCTTATATCAGACTCTGAGCTATTTAGTCCAGCTGGGAGTTGTTTGTACACTACAGCTTACCTGATCATTGCTAATAACATGTCCATCCTTTTATGACAAAGAGTGTATTCATCCTCTGATGGCTACTTCTAGTAGAATTATGCGCCATGTCACAAAAGCTCAGATCATCTCAAATTGGTTCTTAAACTTGATAACCTCACCTGCACATGTAAGTTTATCTTATACACTATTTTCTTTGACTTCTCTTTTAACTATGAGCAAGCAAATAAAAATAAAATGAATAAAATAATGACTTCACTCGACTCGGACAGCATCAACAGTCAATCCATTAAAGCAACTGCGAAGCGTGGTAGAACAAGGTTTGCGTCATGGTTGTGCAGCAGACATGTTTGCAGGAAACTGTGATTCATGCTGTGTCAGGCATTTATGAAGACCAAAAGAGGGTCCAGCCAAATTCTAGCAAGGTGTACCAAAAAAGTGGCTGGTGGCTGTATGCACACAGAGTAGTGATAGTGACATGATATAGTGAGTAAGGCAAAAGCCTTAGTGTTACTCAATATACCTGACCTGCCTTTGTAGCCATGGCAACTGTCGATAAAAATTGAAATATAAAAGCAAACAAGACCTAAAAGTCAATACGATGAACTTTGGTCACTAAGAAAATCAATATATCTGAAATCATTTAGCATAAAATTCACAAAATATAGACATCCACTTGTTGATTTCACTGATGGCTGCTGGTGTAAAGCTGTTTTGATTTGGATGTTGATTTATACCTTTGCCTTGTGGATTTTCACAGGCTACCCCCGTTTCCTCCCACAGACCAAAAACATGCTTTTTAGGTTAAATGGTAACTCCCAAGACTGCCACTTGAAGTAAATGTGCATGTGGATAATTGCCTGTCTCTCTATGCCTGCTGTTGATCAATCCAGGGTGTATCTCGCCACTTGCCAATTGTCAGCTGGGATGGGCTGCAGCCTCCCATGACCCTGACAGAGAAAAGCAGTAAAGATAATGGATGAATATTGTCCTCTGCAACTGTGTTGTAAACATAGAGTCTGGATAACACTTTAATTCTTCAATCCAACTGGACCATTTAACAAATTTATGAAGACAGTTTCTGTTTTTAAGGGACAAGTTCCCAAACCATAACACCAAGGAAAAGGATGGCACAGATTCAAAAGAACAATGTGTGACAGAGTTATCTAGGTTCTGTTAAAAAGAACAAGGACTATTTATTCAAGCACATTTTGATTTTAGAACTGTCTCCATTCATAACGGCATACATTTAAGAAGTAGGTACATGGAGTTGCTGCAGATTTATCCATGATATCAATCTCCTGTTCCACTACATCCCAAAGGTGCTCTTTTGGACTGAGATCAAGTGACTGTGGGGGTAACAAGAGTACAGTAAACTTGTTACCATATTCAAGATACCGGTGCTAGATCATCTAAGCTTTGTCGGCTCTGAGCTTTGATATTGCACTTTCTCCCGCTGGAAGTAAACATCAGAGGAAAGGCATACTGTGATCATACGAGGATGGACATGGTTAGCAACACTAAGGTATGCAGTGGCATATAAACAATGCCAAGTTGGTACTAGGTAGCCCAAAGCATGTCAAGAATTCCCCCACACTTGAGTGCTGGTTTGGCGGAGTGGTTATGCCCCAGTCACACATTCCCGTTTCTCATGGCGATTGTGCACGACTGTACACGATTGACGAGGCTGGTGTGATCGCTATGATACGGGATGAAATGACTGTCTCACCCCTGGACATGCCCCGTAAATACACCGTCAGTAGCGCTTCTACAGCGCTTCGGGGCTTTCGTCCCGCTCCAGTTAGGTTAATACAACAATATGACAAGGATTCCATGAATTTCCATTCTGCTGACACGACGTCAGCCCCGCTCAAGCTCAGTTCGCGTCACGTAAGCCCCGACTGAGCCCCATCACTTGTGCTGTCTTGAATGGGACACAGACGGGGCTCAAATGGATACATCCTTGTCAGACGCCCTCATAAAGCTTTCAGGATTGAGCCACGATCAGCCCAACTGAGCTCCGTACATGCCACGCTAATACCGTTCACCATAAGACTGCATTAGGCAGTCCGAACAGTTCAAAACTGTCGGGACCCTTTCACGTTCCCCGCTGTTCATCCACAGCATTACAACGCTGATCCAGTCCAAGTAGCGCATGCACCACGACCAATGCACGTTTCATCAGGATTATGACAATCGTGCACAATCGCCATGAGAAATGGGAATGTGTGACTGGGGCTTTAGCAACCACACACGTCCCACATACATCTGCCGGTCCGGGTTCGAATCCAGCCTGTGACCACCTTGCAGAGTGTCTTCCCCTACTCTCTCGCCCCTTTCAAAAGCCTATCCACTGTCTCTCTCCTATCAATAAAGACACAAAATGCCCAAAAAATATACATGTATAAAAAAAGAAATTCCCCCACACTATTATACCATCAACACCAGCCTGAACCTATGATACCAGCAGATATGCTCACTTCTTATATTAAATTCTGACCTACCTTCTGAACGTCACTGCAGATATTGAGACTTATCAGTTCAGGCAATATTTTCTCCAACTTCTGATACGAAAGTTTGGTGACTGCAAGCTGTAGCCAATATTTCCATTTTTTAGCTGACAGGAGTGGTACCCCGTGTGGTCATCTGCTGCTTTAGTCCATCTGCTTCATCTGCAACATGTGCATTCAGAAATACAGAGAAAACTACTCTGGCCATTCTTCACCCACCCCTGGCATAAACATTGCATTTTGGGCTTCAGAACAACCACTCATTGGATAATTTCTTTTTCATGGACCATTAACTGTTAACCTGCAGATGAATGCGTGTGAAACCCCTGTAGATGAGCAGTTTCTGAAACACTCAGCAAGGCTTGAGATATTTAGATCCAAAATCGTGCAGCGGACACCGATATAATGTAGCCTGTAGGGCATAGATCGCCGCTCCTAAAACTGCATTAATCGTCCAAAAACTCATGTTTTTCACCAATATTCCATCATGATTAATGGACGGCCATTGCAGCCTGTGTCTCTCCACACAGCGCTGTGTGGCTGAACCAACGAAGTTTGTTTACATGCTCTTGGCGCAGAGTGCTCATTGTTTCAGGGCAGCTACAAATCGACTTTCTTCTTCCAGTTTTGTGCAAAATGGACGAATATCTATGGGATGAAGATGTTGTGGAGGAGGACTTTGAATATGATGGGTGTCCTTACAGTTTGGAGCCACAGTATACAGATAAGGAGCTCTTAGAAATGAAGAAGTGATCGCAACGCCTCGAGAGTACTGCGCATGCGCAGAGGTACCCGGTCTTCGCCAGTTCAGAGGTTAGTTCAGCCACACAGCGCTGTGTGGAGAGACACAGGCTGCAATGGCCGTCCATTCGGCGCGAATCATGATGGAATACTGGTGAAAAACATGAGTTTTTGGACGATTAATGCAGTTTTTAGGAGCGGCGATCTATGCCCTACAGGCTACCATTATATCGGTGTCCGCTGCTCGATTTTGGATCTAAATATCTCAGCCTGCATCAGGAAAGCCTTCTGGGTGAGTATATTGTTGTTCTTCATTCTAGAAACAATGTAAAAGCTGCAGGAACCGAAGTTATCCTTTAATTTTAGTGCTTGTTTTGATTCAGCAAGTTATTTCAACGTGCCTCAATGTACTAATTTGCTGTCATAAGATTGACTTATTAGCCTTTTGCACTAAATGAAGTGGTCAGTATTTGTACATTTTCGCATAATAATTTTATTAAAAGTAATTCAAATTTGCTCCATAACACGAGTCACACAAAGAAAATCCAAAGTCCTTTTTACTTTTCTCCTCTTGAAGATGTTTATTAAAAACTTTAAAATCAATATTCAAATTTTTCTGTGGATAAGGTGTTGAAGAAGTTTTAGAGAAAAAAACTGAGTAGGAACCTTAATCTCTTTTTTTAAGGTGCCTTTCACCTCTTCATCTCTGTGAGATTAGACCAAATTTTGAATTACTGATAAGATGTGGTTATCAGAAGTCTTACAGGCATTAATTTGAGCTTGCCTGCAATCAGATGCTTGATTAGAATCAATGAGCTCACTCAAGCCAGGTTAACATTTGAACAGCCTGGTAATGAGTCTGGCTGGCTCAGTTTGGGGGGTCAAAATACCTCAACTCCCGCGTAATTTAAGGATTCAAAAGAAAATGTCATTAAATACCATTGACACAGATGCTATCCGACTAAGCAGCTTGAGTGTAGCTTTTTCTCACATGACTGCCTTTCTTTTTCTGGTAAACAGCTTTGTCCTCAAACAGCATCAGTCGATCAAGTCAGATGAGCACATTATAAACATGGCATAATCAGCATCACAGTCTGCATCCGAATGATCATCAGTCTGTCCTTGCTTTGCTGCACCTCAGTGACTAAAATGATCTCTCATTCTGGGAGTGTCTGGATATCAAGGTGAAACAGAGTGAGGATTCATCGTTCAAAGCTTATTGGGCAGAACATATTAACGTCATGAACCTCGCCATTGTTTGGACATGGATGGATTGTGCTTAGCAGAGCCTTCATCGAGGCAAAAAGAACAGATAATATGCTACAGGAAGATCAAGACCTACTCCTTACTTGAGCAGATTGCAGTTTTATGATAAATTAGTTGTTATTTCAGGGGTGGTCTGGTTTGTCTAATATGCTAGACCTCAGGGACATAACAACATGTAAGCCAGATGAAGGGTATGAAACCTACCACTGATGCAATTTACATGTAACTGTGGCCCTGGGGCATTGAATAACTGGACAAACATGCCACCCCTGAAGCCCTTAGGTCCAGATCTAAATGTATGAGTGTTTAAACTTGTGAGAGATTTCACAAGCCAAACATCAAATGTTCTTTGTTCCTATTCAAGTTTTGATTTTGATTTTAATAATAAAAAAAAATAGTTTACATAATGAATTTTAGGTCTACGCCATCAAACTGTCTTGCCTGTTTGTGAACTAGCACACTAAAAAGCATTCACTGTTACTTTGGCAACAGCAGGATAGAGTTTAATACAATGGTTTCACTTTAAGGGATCAAGAGGGCAAAAAACTTTTTTTTTCTCCCCTTCATGGATCTGACCCCCAGTGACCCCTGTTGAAAGATTTAGGCCTCATCCATACGAAGACAAAACGCTGAAAAGTTTCCAAAACGATTGTCATAAAGACGAAGGCGTCTCAGAAAATGTGTGCATCTACATGAATGCACTCGATACGCATCGAAGCACTGTGAAACACATGCCAGCACTCTTAGGGCTCTGTAACGATATGACGGAAACAAGCGGAAGCAGATGAAAAAACAGTGGGCATGCGCACTTGCAGCAAAAGTTGTAAACAGAGATTGTGATAAAGTGATCATAAAGTGGCGTAATGTGTCCTCGATAATTGTTTGTTTAACTCAGTGGTGATTGAGAAGAAGATTTTGCTGGAACAGGGATAGTAGGGTCACTGGCTTCATCAGCACATATGCTTCACGTACGCTGCCATTGTTGTTGCCGCGTGTGGCGCATGCATGTCAATGAAGATATGAAACTACAATGTAAGCGTATCTGAAAACTTGCGAAGAGCCAGTAATCACGGAGCTGCGTATACGGCATTTCAAAATCTTTCCACTCTGGAACCTGGTTTCAAAAATGGTCGCTTACAGACCCCCAAAACGCCATCTTTGTATGGATGATACACAGATTCTGCAAAAAACGTATGCGTTTAGACCTTGGTTCGTGTGGATGGGGCCTCACAGTCTGGTTTCAAAGCCATAAAAAATGTGTTGAAACTGGCTTAACTTAAAACCTTAAGTAGAGAAATGAATGTCAGTCATCATGACTGTTAGGAAAGGCTCAGTATCACATCACCCATTGTGCTGCACTCTCTCTAACTCAAAGCCAAACTTAATTGCAAATAGATGATCTCTCCTCCCCGCTGCTACTAAATATGAACCAATAAAAAACTGATTTGGTCTTTGAAAAAATGACTTCTCACACATTATAGGCACAGCGTTCCAAAAAAGTAGGCTTTGTAGGTCAATTGGTTTATTGCACTTTGAGAACAGATCTCTGATCAAACATATCATATTCATGTGTGATCAGAGATCTATTTTTCGAGTGCAGTAAAATGGATGTCTTGATAGAAGATGTGCTTAGCTTAAAGGTAATCCAAGATTACTTGCTATGTTTGTGTGTAGCTGTTGCATTTTAGTGCAGCATAAATCGAACAATTCAAATACTGTATTCAGGCAAGAGCTCAAATCTATTCAAACAAAGGAAAGAAAAAATACACAAGCTGTGTTGCTGACTATCAGCATTATCTTCAGACATAAATGTTCTCAGATCACTTCTACTTAGCCTTCCTTTGATGTGAGACCCTTACAGGTTAAACAGAAAAGGCTAAACTCTTCATCCCACTTGTCCTCCCCCACCTGATTATTTTTGTCCTCTTTTCCTGTCTGAGTACACCAGCCCTTTGGCTGTGCTAAGACACCATGGATAATCTACACCACCAGCCACTGGTGTGACAAATGCAAAGACAGAGAGGGGATCTGGGGTGAAAAAAGGTGAGGAGACGGCAACAAACAAAGAATTTAAAGGTGAGGGAAGAGGGAGATCCTCATGCTGTGCCTGCTACCTTTGTTGCTCACATGAGGTCAAACCACATATCGACTGACTGACTTCTCGCTCATTTAGGCTATGTTTACACGGACACTCTCTGACTTAAAAATACAAAGATTTTTTCGTTGCATATTCAAATCGATCCGCATTCAGACGGAGATGCTGGAGAAAAATAAAACCACTGTAGTATTCACGCCAGTTCAGTAGATGGTGGTGTAGGTTTGCAGAGAGGCAGCACTGCTACAAAACACGTACGGAGAAACAAACTTTTCACAAACAACAATGGCGAGTGGATGCACAAAGATGCAGGAGTTTATTTTTTTGGACAACAAATCTATTCAGACAACAAATCTGACTGGATAGTTTTGTCTGGATAACAAACCGAGCACGGTAAGCAGCACACACGTTACTCGGTAGATGGCTGAAGCTGTTATTGTTCCTGGTATGTGCGCGTAGCCTTCATGTGCAAGAGTACTGTGCATGCAGTGACGTCAGCATTTCACCCTGAAACACTCTGTTTTGGGTTTACTTGGCACTTTATGGAGGATCGTTTTGGAAACTCTCCACTCTGGAGCCTGTTTTCAAAAGTTTTGGGATTTGAGCAATCCGCAAAGAGGGTATGAATTAGAGGATGACATTTTTCGGGAATTCCCGTGGTCACTTGATTCCCACAGGAATCCCACAGGATGGGAGACCTTTTTTAATTAATCACGTGATCGGGATGGGACAAGGAAAAAAAGCAACGGGAGCGGGAACGACATTAATTGATGATCATTTTTAGCCGTGTTAAACAACCAGATGAACAGATGCCTCCATTTCTGTAGTCATCTCTCAGTGAGAGCCAATACTCTTGACAAAAGAACTGCAAAAGTGGTTTGACTTCCCGTCACCACCGGAAGTGAAAAGCGACTCCGAGTGGCTGCCGGCAACAAACACAAGACACAAGAGAGCTGTTTACACCAACCTTCTACCTAAAATAAAAAATGCAACATTTTTTCAACATGTTTGATTTTATTCAAATGGGAACGGGACAGGAGTGGGAGTAATTTTGAGTGGGAGCGGGATGGGAGTGGGAGTCATTCTACGGGAGTGGGACAGGACAGGATTAATTTTTTTACTCTGGCCCCGGATTGGGACGGGACGGGATTTCTTCTCTGAGAGTGGGACGGGACAGGAGTGAAAATCCACCCCCGTCTCATGCTCTAGTATGAATCTCTCCATGCTAAAACAACTTGGTCCAAATCTTAATGCTCATACTGCTATTTGATTCATTGATGATTTATCAAGAAATACATTTTGAAAATAAGTCAGGTTCAGTCAAGAGAGTGATTATAAATCCTGAGAACTTTTGAAAATTTGTCAATCACATAAAACTTGAAAGAAAAAGAGGAAACAGTAGTAAGGCTTTATTTTTAACAACCACATTTTTTCTCTTGCCTTATTTCATGCAAAGAGAGACTTCCTGCATCGCCACATATTCTGAAATTATGTTTATGAATATGATGTTTTTTTATTATCAGACACATTTTCAGCTGTCTCATTTTGACAGTTTGGGTGACAGACATAACATTTTATCTTAGTCAATTTAATAACTGAAGAAAATGTGAAGAAGTTCTGTCTGTTAATATAACTGACTAATGTGATAAAATAGTATGACTCATCAGAATAAATACAGATTAAAAAGCTGTAATTTCTGTCATTTGTGTGAGGCTGGGTCCAAGTCTATTAAAAGTTTTGCAAAATAGATCACACCAAACACAAGTGCACAGCTGTAAATTTGAGAAATAAAAAAAAATGCTACTGATGCTTTAATAATCATGTATCCTGAAAATTTGAGAAGCAGCCTGAGCAGGCCATGAAAACAAGAAGAGCCTCAAAAAACAAGTTTTTTTACTCTAGGTGTGTGTGCCAGATCTTTTTCCCATGTTGGGCTTCATTCATAGACTGATGCTCCTATCATTGACATGATCATCAGTTAATTGATGTACATTGTTTCACTGTTACACAGATACCACCTTCTCCACCACCTTCCACAGAACAAATTATTGCTATATGCTTCGCGTAAGTTCTGCCACAGATTACAGCCTAAAAATGATGGTGCAGCTCGCAATGATCAGATCAATATCTACAAGTTTTAGATAAAGAGCTACAGAATCCTTACATTAATCCTATCCAACTAAAAACTTAGTCACAACTTAAAATAGCTTCTCCTAGTGCTGCTTCTGTAAACTTTGAAAACGACATCTTCAATACTTCTCATTTGATACAATAGCCAAGTCTAACTCAATGAAAATAAGCGTGAAATCATTTTACCATGACAATGAAAGATGTAATTGGTTAAAAATGTGAAAGTCTGTGCTCAGTGGGACACAGAAGATATTGATAAGCAGACACTTTCTTATCTTTTATTCAGTAACATTATTACTTTTTATCTAGGAGCCGGGATCTTTTCTTTAAAACCGTGACTGATCACAAGGCCTGAGGTGCAAAGCTAAATATCTCCAAATGTGCCACTGACATTGACCAGACTGTGTCCTCCAGCTGATTATTACCCTTTTATAATGACAGCACACTGCAGTAAACAGCCAATTAACCTTTTATGACACAAGCAATGCTTTGTTGTGAATAAAAAAATCTACCATGCTATCATAACATCACCCAGTGTCACGTCTTATTATATCATCAAGTACCTCATGGAGATTAACTGCTACATCTGCACTCTTGTGCTGCTATGAGCCATTGCTTTTATCTTGTGTTCCACTTTTGAAACCCCTGCAACCCATCTCTGACACTTGTTTGTCCTCGTCTTAACTTTTTGCTAATTCCTGGCCAAGCTATTGAACCCTGGCAGCACTGTACATGTGCAATGGGGAAGAGGTGATAGTGAGTTCCACAGGAACTTGCTGGAGTCTGCTCTAGGGCAGGTTGTTGACCGGCCAAGCTAATTTCACACTCCCCTGGTACCCATATCGCCTCTAGAGTTACCATGGGCATAAACAGAAGGTCAGAGAGAGAAATAGGGAGAGGGAGGGAGAAACATTAGAGGGAAAATATTCAAGGACAGTATCAGTCTCACTTGGGTGCAGGTTCTGGCCATGGAGACCAGCTGCTCATTTTAGGCTTTTTATTCATTCAGCTCAGTGTAATGTACAGTGAAGGAAAAGGTCTCAGCACCCTTATTACACAAGCCAGGACACAGAACTTGTTTAACTTTGATCTGCCTTTTGTCTCTGCACTTTGGCTTACAAACCTAAAATATGGGAGAGAAGTCACAAAGTCACTGTTGAATGCCAATTAGGAGCCAAATAGATCAGAGGAAGATACACTTTAGTTGCTGCTTAGTAAGCAAGCATAAGCTGTAAAAGGTATTGGATGAAGTTTGGATGACATCACCAGCTCTAAAACAACGTGCTGGCTCTCACCCATAAAAGCCACACTTCTATCTATGCACAACTTGTGCCCCTCTAGAGAGTAACATGTCATACCCCTTCACCACCTGACTGATGCTAACCGCCTCTGCCCAACGAGTATAAAGCACAGATGTGTACTTGGCTGTAGAGGAAAACTACTGTTGGAGAAACAGCTGAGGCGTAGGTATTATCATAATCATTCACTGTGAGGCCAAAGGAGACAAGGCTATCAGATTTGAAATTTGGGACACATGGCCCACCACCAAAGTCATTTGCTGGCTTACTTCACCTGTAATATATCAATCGATGGTTTGTGTGCCCAAATATGTGAGGAGGAAGTACATTTTGCATTTTGTCCCTCCTTTAAAACCAAAATAAACAAAGAAAAAAAATCTGTCCACCTCAAGAGTGTGTCTATATATACTATATATAAGAGCTTTTTAGGAAAAATAACTCTTTGATAAAAGCAGTGAACACATGCGATTTTGCCAGTGGAACAGGCATTTTATCATGGTCTTTACATGTGACATCCCCAGCAGCCTCAAGCTGACTCTTTGGAAACTGCAGTTTAAAAAGTTTTGCCGCAGTTTCATTTTTCAGCACAAAAGGACGCTGCTTAAATACAGGGCACAACTTTTGAAAGGAAAAAAAAAAGGGAAAAGAAGGCGGCTACACTCTTTTCATTTTTAAAGTCTTTGACTTTTTTCAGTGGGCTGGGCTTAGCTAGAGGCAAACCAGTCCCCCAGACATGACATTTAGTGCTGACAAGAGAGCTGTTTTTGTCTTGTTCTTGACAACCAAGGAAAATCATTCAAGCTCTCTGGATATGTGAGGTCACCTACAAATGAGAGCAGACTGGCTGAAAATAAGCTTATGTCATTACTATCTGGAAGCTTTTAGACCCTGTTTTCATGTATTAACACAAAAAAACATCCATTAGGGTACTTGAATACAAAGGTGACAGCACTCAAGCATCCATCAATCTATTATCTGCACTGCTTATTCCTTTCAGGGTCATCTGGGCTGGAGAATATCCCAGCTGACATTCGGTGGGAGGCAGGGTGCTCCCTGGATTGGTCCCCAGTCAAAGACTGGGCCCCATAGAGGGAAAACAACCAACCACCTACAGCCACACCTAAAGACAATTCGGGTCACTAATTACTGTATTTTCCAGACTTAAAGTCATTCCAGAGCATAAGTCAAAGAACAAAGATGAAAAAAAAACATATGTAAGTTGCATTTATTTAGTGCTCTGATAGAGAGGTGTGGTTGCCATGCATGAAGTGGTAACACCAAGAGGGCCCACCTGCCTCACAAGTTTCCTACTCACTCCACATTTTATTTCTGCTTGATTACCACTGCACATTTTACTACTCACAGTTTGTTATCTGCAGAATAGGATTTTCATTTTGGCAGCATTTTGTTTATGTCTAACCTAGCCTAGAGCATCCTCTCAAAGCTGTAGACGGTAAAGCTTACTCCTTGGTTCACGTCAGTTAGTATGAATGGTATATTTTGATACATGAGTTGCACTCGACTATAAGTTGCAGGACCAGCCAAACTATGAAAAAACATGCATGTCATAGTCCAAAAAATACGGTAACCCAATGAGCATGTGTAGACCTTTGGGAGGAAACTGCAGCCCACGGGAAGAACCTACACATGCACGGGTAGAACATGCAAACTCCACACAGAAAGGCTCTGACTGTCATGGGGTTTGAACCAGCAACCTTCTTGCTGTGTGGCGGGGGCACTCTTTGCTAAACTACTGTGCCACCCCCCCCACTCAAAAAGTGCAATTTTATCTTTTATCAACTCATTGAGCAGTCATCTTTTGTTTATTTAGGTCTACCCATCCTCATTTTCACGCTCTATATTGAAAGGATCAGTAAACTGACCTTCTGTTGGCTCTCTGATTGAAACACTGACCAACCAAGCAGAATCAGAACAGTTGTTGCCAGGTAAGCCCAGACTGTATAGGCAGAGTCTATTTTAATGCATTGTGGTGAAATTTGTGTCACAAACGCGTTACTTAAACATTGAAAATTACAAAGGAAACCTTTCTTTACTCTCCCTATTCCCCTCTCTTTAGAGGTAAGAGAAAACATTTTGATACTGAAAAAATGTGTATATCATATGATTATTTAGCAACAGTAAAGATTTTTGTTGATACAAACAGCCAATTTTAGATGATATCACAAAGGTTATTCACCAATAATATTCTTAAATATTTTAACAGATTCATAAAGGTTTTGAGTTCTCTGCACAGAGCCTACTACAGCGTTGTCTTTATTTTTTTCATTTGGGAAAAATTTTAAAAAGAATCAAATGAATCAAATATTAAGTGGTTTTCAAATCTTTCAAATGGAAGGGAGGCAAGTAGACTGTGTCTAACCAATAAACAATTACTAAGGAGGGCGGGACTTAAGGATTACTTCCTGGAGAGGGCAGGACTTGACAATGCAATTATTCAAGACAAAATGTCATAAGTGAGAATAATGCAATATCTGCAAACTGTTCCAACAAGAGAACTCTTATGATACGGCCACACCACATGCAAATTCGCAAAGACGCGCGTTGAGATCACATACAAAGTCAATGCAAAGTCGCGTTTGGACGCAGATTAGCCCGGGGCGGTATGTTGGACACGTCCGGTGCGTTTGGGGCGTCAAACGCCTCTACGCTGAAGTTGAAAATATTGAACTTTCGACGCAAATTTGCGTGACGCTGTGTCGCAGCAGCCAATCAGCGATGACATTCCCCCCCGACGTCATTGATCTGATGCGTGTGACAATGCGGCCACCTGCTCCTGCTCAAACCCCGCTGAAAGATGGAGGAGAGGTTGATCTGCGCTGTTAGCCGTCATCCGGAGCTATACGATTCGACATGTGTACTCTACAGAGACCAGAACAAAAAGGAGCAGGCTTGGGTGAAAGTCGCTGAGGAGACAGGTTTTGTAAGTTCTGTAAATATTCGTTTCCAGCTGGATTTGCCTGCACAGGTCATCACTGAGTCCAACTGGCTCCGGCTCTCTAATCCGCCTGCGCAGTGACGCGTGTCGCCCTTCAGCTTGTCAAATGGTCCAGGGTCCAGCCTCGGAAGTCAGCGCGGCGCGTCACAGGCACTACGTGCGTCCGGTGTGACCGTAGCATTAGATGTAAAATTGAGCTTGGTTTCATTTGAGAGTCCTACACTTTTTATCCATTTTTGTTACTGACTGATACACATGGAGGAGAACATGAGTTTGAGTTGATAGTAGAAAAGCCTGTTCCAAATTTATGTTACATCAGTGGGTGATAATCTGCATTAATGTATGATATATCCAATGTAAGACTCCTGTGCTTCTTGCTAGCATGTGGTGGAGGCTCATGTTTCATCTCAAAATACTGCAATGACATCAGCGGGATGAAGGCTGGAAAAAGGTCTGCTTACTATGATGGCTGTGGTATAGGTTTAACACACATTGTTTCAAGAATGATGTTTCCACAGATTAATGGTACTGTGTTCATGTTCGAGTTTGTATGAATGACAGAATGAGAACTGGAGATAGAAAGAGAGAGTCTTTGATGGATGAAGTAAAGTGACAGGAGAGTATTAGAGTGTGAGGGGAGTGCTGCTGGAGCTGTGTCTGTAATGCAATTCCCCTGTCAGATATCAGACTATTCCACACAAACTCACACTGAGATACACACACGCACACAAACACACACGGAATTACGTTAGGTGTGTGCAGAATGCGGGTAATCTCGCTCTGACATATGATCATAATAAAAAGCTTGGAAAAACAAGTGTCAGATATCTTAAATCCATGGCCCCAGCTGTGATCAGAGCCGCAGTTTGTCTAATGGTTCATCGTACAACAGAGAGGATTTGTTCCAGCACCCAGCAGCACATCTTCATCTGTGGATTTATGTATCAATCGGGTGACAAGCTGTTTTCAACCGAGTGGCCCGTCCAATGACATTACTCATAACTCTAATTTAGGAGTTTCTCTCAGTCTCTCATGCACACACTGACAGCCCTGTAGCCCTCAATTGGTCCCCATGGTGATCATTATTAGCTTCTTTCCGTCTGTACATCACTGAGCTGTGCAAACATCCATGCTTATATACCTGTGCAAAGGCTTATACGTACAAGTTAATGCACACAGAGATGGAGAGAGAGATTTAAATTATGTTATTAGCCCTCCGTCCACCACCCAACAGGAAATGAAAGCTGCATTTCTGCTTTGTTTGTTACATAAATAACACCCTAAAGGATACTCTTATACCGGGAAAGAAGCACAGACTATACAGTGCAATGAAAAGCAGGTAAAGCAGCCCTTACTGATCAGGATTTCAATCTGCCACTGCACATCCTGATCCATTTACACACACTCCAGATTTATTTCCCAGTGTGTGCTACATATTTCTTGTTTTGGGAGATTGACCATAACGAATTGGCAGATAAATGACTATGTGTACTTGTGACTGAGGTTTGAGCAAATAAAAAAATGAACAGATTAATGTTATGTCATGTTTATCACCAAAGCAGACTGGAGCAGATGGAAAAAGAGGCACAGTGCAGACTGATGAATAGGAAGTGTTTCTGACACATCACACGTGCCTTTCTGCTGTTTTAGATTTTGTTTCACTATCAAAGTAGTTGCTTGATAACAAGGAAAACAACATTTAAGTTATATACAGAAAGTAATGCCCAAGATTTACTGTGGATTACTGAAATCTTGACTGAAGAACAGTGAAAATAAGATTGTGTTGTATACAAAACTTTTTGGTGGCTCGCTTGGTTCAATAATTGCTAAAAATTAGCGATGAGTTTGTCTTTACTCCATTGCCAAGGTCAGACCATAGAGTTTATGCATGATTACGGCCAGACCTCACAGGGTTTCAGCACCTGCCAGCAAAGAAAATCTGTTGTTTTGTCTTTTGTAGTTTGTCATGGTGACCGACAACAACAGATCATTAAAACTCCAAAACAGCTTTTGCATATTTGATTTCAGTCCTGCTACTTGGGGATCCCTGTCTTTATGATGTGTTAAAGCTACCACTAGGCTGTAAAAAGAGAAATACTGGAGATAAACAGCAGGGGAACCTTAATACCTTGGTTAATGACTGTATTTATCATCAAGCTAACATCTCATTCAGCAAAATGTTGGATGAAAATGAACGATAGTTTAGCACTCTAAATACATGAGTTTGTTTGCAGTCTTTCGTGTGAACCCTTCTTCATTAAATGTCATCATGGTCATCATTATATATAAATATTTATATATGACATAGGCACACAGCAATGGACCCCTGCTTTCATACAAAACAACAAAACTTAAACAGGCTTTTAACTACTGTGCCCTTGGTCATTTGCAGTGAAAGGGAGATTGACCCAGTAACCAGCAGTGTAATAAGTTAGCTCATCACAATGCTGCAGCGGAACAAGTAGCTATAGCAGTGGTAGTAAAAGTAGTACCATGCAACTTTGATCACAACTGACAGCAAATAACACAAATAATGATAATGGTCGACAGATCATCACAGGACTGCTCAGAAACATAACTAGCTTGGAAACTTAATTAGCTACCAAAATGTATTACAGCTCATCCAAGCAGAAGAATTTCTTCTCTTCATCACACTTAATCAAGCTGCTCTCCTGCTGCTGCTCTCTATTTTTCAATATCAATGAGAGTTTTCTGCTGACACTTCTACATGTGTTAAAGTGTAGATAGGCACATTGTTATCAAGTGTTTTCTTTATTCTGCTGAAGACTATAACTTCTCTTCCAGTGTTGGGAGTAATGCATTACAAAAGTAATGTGATTACTGTAATGTATTCCTTTTACTGTAACATAGTAATGTAAGGCATTACAAAAAAAAGGCAAAATTTAACTCGGCACAAATATCAGTAATGCAAGTTACAATCTATTATTAATTTAACCCGAAATGAAGAGGTGTTTTTTGTTTGTTTAAATACAAATCTGCAAAATACTACGTGAGATCAGCGGAGGAGAAAAGGCCACCACTAGGCCTAAAGTTACAGTATCTCTAACACAATGAACCAGAATTTTACCTTTTGTCTGTTTTTGCTATGATTGCTTCGTGTATTGTGCCATGAGCATCAATGTGGCTATTATATTCTACTGTTTTTAGCCTTAAGCCACATCACCTTCCACTGGATGTGTAATGAGCTTTTTGAGCGTAATGAGCTACATTCAGAATGCCAAATCCATATTTCCTGTTATTTGATGAGAGTATCTTAAAAGTAATGTGATTATAGTGTAATGCCTTACATTTCAAATACAGTAGTATGATAATGTAACTAAGTACTTTGAAATGACAGCAGCAAGTAATAAATAATACATTACATTTTTGAATTAACTTGCCCAACACTGTTCTCTTCATCCAGCAGAGTTTGTTAAATATCATATCCAGATCTGTGTCAAACATTGATACTCATCTGAATAAATGTTCACAAGACATCTGACCTCTCTACTCCAAGTTAAACAACTTCTCAGTTTGCTGTTGGCTTAGCTTGTTCACTAACTTCCCATAATGAAGAGCATGACAACATTCACTATATGGTGGGACTATACCATAAAGATGTAAGGACAGCCCAGTCTGCATATCATTTGGCCTGTATGAAAATAAAATGATCCAAGGTACGAATGCAAACTGTATTCTGTCTTGCTCAGCTGAAGACCACCTTACACACCTGAGTCTTCCACGGTGGCTGTGTCCGTGAGGGTAGCCATAACTGTGGGACCTCCTGGGAACTGGTTTCTCCTCTTCATGCAAGTGATGTAGTGAAGGGGATCGAGAATGGGAAGATCGAGAGCTGCCTGTACTCTGAAGACTGCTGTCATGGATATCTCCATGTCGACTCTGACACAAAATAGAAAAAGACAAGTATCATATGCATGTGAAGAAAATGCAGTCATCGCTGGGTGACATATGATCAGGTATGTATTAATATAACACAGGCATCAAAGTTGTTTAAAGGTTGGTACATCAGACTGCTTTTACTTAATTTGCTCTCAGTAATTTGTACATGTGACGATCATTATTTTTCTATATGTTATAAATTAAAATGAGATACATCCTTGGCGAGAAACGTCTCTGTGATTTTGTTATACATTCATATTTTTACAGTTATTATAATCAATATAATATTGATGTCTGGGTATTCTGATTCGCATTCTCTCCAGCAGGATACTACAAAGATGATGGAATATGATATTTGTTAATCAAAAAACTGTTGTTTCATTCATGAAATATGAAAAACTTGGCAAAAATAAGTTACAAGAAGGTTGTGAAAAGAAGCACTCCTTGGCACAATCAAAATAAAAATGAAAAAGTTCCCAGATATCACTTAAATTTATTTTTATATTTGTCAAATTTTGCACCTTAATGTTACCAAATGGCCATGATGTATCTTGAGCTATTTCCCCTTTAGGTCTTATTTATTCATACAGGTACTGATAAGAGTCGAACGAATATGACATTAAAAATGGAGTTCATGTAAAAGAGACGCTTATACGTAACCAGCTGCTGAGTCTCACCTCTCCAAGGCTGCTGTGCTGCTGCCCAAAAGCTGGCAGGCTTCTCAGTGAGGGGACAGGGGAGTGACCCTGACGGCCACGAGTTTCTCTGGTGGTCTGACCGTGGAGGTGATCGTGGTCTCCATTCAGGTTGTTGTCACTTGCAGAGCGGAGCAGGGAGCGTGGTGAGGGCAAGGGGCCAGTCATCACACGTCGACGGTTGGTGTAGGTGGGGGTCTCCCTGAAAGGCACTGGGGAGAGAAAGAGAGACAGACGTTGCGTTACCATTTCTTTAATGACTCAGCTCATGAAATGAAACTAATATAGCAGGGTTTTCTTTTAAAACAGCTTTGATTTGTCTGTTCTCTTTTTTAAAACTTTTTCTTTTGTTTTATCAAAGACTCAAACTGAAACACTTCAAAAAAAACTGAATGATATCATATTTGAAATTGGGTAGAAAGTCTCGAGACTAAACATGCATTGAGATTTAATGGAAAGTGTTATATGACCATGTAATAACATGATAATTGAACAAACCCTTAAATAAAAGTTTTACATGTGGCCCTTACTTTGACCAGTTTAAGCTAAGTGGATTAAATACTTAAAAACAACGGCATGCAATGGTAAAAAGAAGAATGTTGCATGAAGACCACACTAGATGGCAGAGTTTCCCTTTGTGTTCATGTCACAGAATATCTGTTCAACTCAGCAAGGATGAAATAAACTCTTGAAAACCATATCTTCATCTTTTTTTTTTACATTTTCTATGCACATATTTATAACCTGAAACCACAGTTACTGAGCTACTTCACCTGGCAGTCTTATTCCTCTGATACTACATTACACTTCAACCTTTAACAGATAATGAGTGAGCCTGGTGATGTTCTTACCAACGTCTGAGGCTTTGTGGACCTTTATGATTTCAGCCAGATCAAAATTTCCTGCAATTATGGCCACCTGGAAAAAGATGTGCAAAGGAGGGAAGAACATGTAGAAAAAACTAT
The DNA here is from genome assembly GCA_036419115.1 of Scarus forsteni. NCBI lineage: Eukaryota > Metazoa > Chordata > Actinopteri > Labriformes > Labridae > Scarus > Scarus forsteni. Next base: position 2,091,172 of record JAZDUH010000245.1, on the reverse strand, counting down.
AAAACAACATTCAAGTCAATAAGGAAATAAAACAGTAGTCATAAAAACATCAATTAAATGCTAATGATGCTAGAAATAAATAAGAATTATCATCCTAAAAAAATAAGCATTAATGAAATTTGACCTATTCAAATTAAAGACATTTTTGTCTCTTTAATCCTTCTGGTAAAATGAGTGTTTGATGGCATTAGGGATATTAGGGATGTAATAATATACTGAACTTACAATCAAATAAGTACTTTGTGCTTTTGGTTTGGTTTGTTTATTTAAATATCTTATTGTAGCTAAATATTATCAAAATATGTGAAGATTTGTGGATAGCCAGTAGAACCTAAACACACAAAATTATTAGTATTTAATAATTAGTATTAAATATATACATACATCATCATTACCTCTAATGCCCCACATTCAGGCCAATAAAGTTCTTTGATTTATTGAATATGATACTGTATTAAACACTTTAAAATGAGCATTTTGCACCCCAAGATTAAATGTTTTGGCAACTTTAATGCCTGCTTCGTGAGCAAATAAATGAACCATGATCCGAAGAGGAAATCTGTGACACTGTCGTTTTCACAGACTTCATCAACCAGAAAGGCTGACATTTAAAAACAGACAGCAAAGTTCAGCCAAAGGGGATGCTGCAAATGTTATAGTGGCAATTAAGATATTCAGTGTCACAGCATTAGGCTGTGTAGGTCCAGTTATTTAGCTCAGACATTTTGATAATAAAAAGCTGTGACAGCACAACATACAGTTACAAACCTGGAAGGCAGTCTGGCTGTTGTAGTTTTTTATCTCTTTGTTGGCCCCTCGAAATAGCAGAACTCGTGCACAGCTTTCCTGCAAAACAACAATGATATAGAATTTGTGGCTGAGACCTTCAAATGTCATGCTGTTAGATTCTGTAATCAAATTTTAATTTCCATTTTGGCAATTTAACAAGGGATGACAAGCCAGTCCACCAGTATACATATGGATTCTTTTAGGTACCAATACACAAGTATATCAGGCCAGCACTAGTAGTCTGTAACCCCTTAAACATTGGTAAACATGTTAAGTTATACATGCATATGAAAAAGTAATCAACAAAAAACAGTAACACTGAAGTTATAAAGTAAATGAAACAAAAAATCCATCCCAATCCAGGCCCCTGGTCACATAAAGAGCTTTTATAATATCTATTTATTTAAGTACTTTTGGAGGTTGTTCATTACCATAGACATCTCAATGGCAAAGTCTTTAACTCTGTGAGTGTGGGCAATGGAAATCTCTAAATAAGCTATATCCAAATACGTCAGGGGCCAAGCCTGAACAGACAGACAGCGAAGGGGGTTCCAGTGAGCAGCCATCAAGTTTTTTGCAGGCCTACGTCTGGTCAATAATGCCCATTTTCTGCAAACTGTAATATCAGCCAGCAGAAGGCCATTTAGTATCAGAGCTAAACAAGGCAGCACCAAGCCAAATATTGTGTAGAGGTTAGATGACACTGACCTATAAAGTTGTATGGAATTTGTTGAAGGGTAGGGTTCCTTGAGGCAAGGTCGATATTAAGCCAAACTTTGTCCCAATTGAGATGTGGGATTCATAGTAGGGACGTCTGCTATCCATACAGTATCTAGATGGAGGGCTCTATAGTGCTGAGACAGAAAGCTATACATTCTGGAAACTAGTCGTTTGTTTGTTTTGTTTTATAAAGTGGATGTATTGCAAGAGGACTGTGCAGCAAGACGTTTGCAGTCACAGCAGATCTTAATTGTTAGATAAAGAAATAGGTGTTGCGAGACAGATTACACTTGTCACACACATCTTGGAAAGGAAGTAAGCCCTCCTCACCAAAAATATCACCTGGAGTAGCTATGTCCTTGTTTTCCCAGCTGGGAAAACAGATGGGTTTGCCATTAATCAGTAACCTTTTCTTTTTAAATAATGGGGTTTGTGGGTTCCATGCAAAAAGGCCACAGCAAAGTATTTCTGCCTTCCTCCACACTGACAATAAATGTGACACAATAGGGCCAAACTCACGGTGTCATTTATTGATAGAGATACCTGAGAACAAAAAACCCACAAGGAGATGATGACCAATAAGTTTCTCCTTCAATAAACATCCCAACATCTGAGCATCTGACTGGAACCAGGTTAGTCAGGGTCTAAGGGTAAATACCTAGTTATAGTATTTGAAACTGGGGAGAGACAGGCCACAAGCCTGAATCTAATGTCACATTGTGGAAAGCTTGATACATGGGTGATTGTGGTTTCATATATACTTTGTTAAAGCTGACTGTAACTTGCACCAGCGTTGTGGGGGAGGAGGTAGAGGTAGCATCAGGCTGACAAAATTTACCCTAGGCAGGATGCTCATCTGTCATCACCTGTCACAATCTGAAATGATCTGGGTAAGGATGTCATTGTAGTTGTGTCTAATAACTGATTGCATTGAAACAAAAATTTGGATACCTAGGTAAGTGAAGTGTTCTACAACTGGGATGGATGGATTGGTTCAATAGAAGCAAAGTTGGCTTCACTGAGATGGGTTACTAATATATAATAAAACTTCATTAGCATATAGAGATATGTGATGATGTGTTCCTTTCATAGATATTGGCGCGATCATAGGTAAGCTACAAATTGCTCGTGCAGGGGGCTCAAGAGAGAGTGCTAACAGCAGTGGGCTTCATGCACAACCTTGTCTTGAGCCCTAGAAACAAACAAGAGGGAGGGCTATTCTTGCAAGTAAGTACCAAACCACAGCTGATCGATTTTTGTGTAGCAATTTCACCATATTTACAAACTGGGAGCCAAACCCCACAGCTTCAACCACCGACCCTAAGAAAGGTAATTCTAAGCAATCACATTCTGATAAATCAAAGGCCTTCATTGGCCATCTTGGGATTAATCAATCAAATACAGAAGTCTTCTAACATGGTCAGAGGCAAGTCTTGACTTGATACAGGCTAGAACTTTTGCAAACAACTCTAAATCAGCATTTAAAAGAGAGATGGGCCTATAGACTTAACACTCCACTAGGTATTTACCCTTTATAAGAAGCAGTAAAATCAAAGCTGGGTTTATATCTCTGGAAAAAGAACCAACCTTAATTGAATACTGATACACATCAACTAACAAGAGGCTTATTAAGCTACTTGGCCAAAAAGCCAAGCAAAGCTCTTCACATTCTTGAAGAGTTATAGGACAGAACAAAGTTTTAAAGTCGTTCACAGACAGGTAATGTAACTGGATGTCATCTAGAAACTTCTAACAGCTTGATTTTATCAAAGGCAGCCTCTGTTTTGTATAATGTTTAATAGAAACTGGCAAAAGTGGCATTTACACTCTTAAGATCCAACTGTACAACACTATCAGTATCACTAACACAAAAAATACCTGTAAATGTTTGTCAGTGTTAAGTTTCATGGCTAGGTCTGGAGGAACTAAAGTATTAAGTCTGCCTAGTTTGTGCATTAAAAATTCTGAGTAGCACCTTAAAAGTGTTAAGGTCTTTTTTATAAGTTCTTTCTTTAGAGTGCAATAGCTTTAGAGAAAATTTGTTGTAGGGAGGAATGAAGCATTACATACCTAGACTCCACAGCATTTAACTTGGCAGCTTTATCATTTGTCTCCCACAATATTCTGGTATTCGAAACCAGGGATACCACATTAAACCTAAAGTTTCTTCCAGATCAGTTTGAAATTAAGTTTTAAAGGACTGTAATAAAGAAGTATTAAAGCGCCACATGTGATCATAAATGCCTCCCTTGCTCAGCTACTATTCGCTGAGCAAGGGAGGCATTTATGATCTGTCCATGTAAAGAGAGTTGTGTATGTTGCAAAATAGTTCATGGACGCAAAAATAAATCTCGTCTTGCAAAGATTTGGGTCTCATGGAGAAAGAGGAAGCATTACTCAGTGATGGGGGTGTCTCAAATATAATCAAATGCATCACACTCTTTCCCTATGCACAGATAACTAAACATGGATGGAGCTTCTGTGGGAGTCAGGTTTCTAAATGGTCTCACTGTGAGACAACTGTGGTATACAAAGTGTAATCCAGGTGTTATAAAAAGAGTTGGCTATAGTGTTTGAAGCAGAGTGGACTTTAATTGTCATATCTGATAAAGTGAATCTTAAGTAGCAAATCATTCAATTTCACAACTACTTCTGCTTTAACAATTTAAAGTTTGGATCATTAGAAAAGCACACACACTGTAGCAGAGGCAAGACTTAATTACTCAATGAAATTAATAGGAGAATAAAACTGTACACTATTTAGACGTGATAAGTAAAAGCAGAATATTAAGTGTAATGTAATTATCAACGGGCTGTGCAATGCGCCAGATGTTGCCAGAGGCTGCATTACAAGCAACCTCTTTGATCAACTCAAAACGAAGCATGTCTCAAAGTGCGAGGGCTGATTGAAAGCGACTCCGACAGCGGCAGCTCCAGTACATGTGCTCTCCTCCACTCCCCTTACATAAGAGCACTGGAGTTAGGTCGCAATGTAGGGATAATGGTATCAATATTTCATAATGAGCTGATGAAAGGCTCACAATATTCAAATATGCATATGAACAGCAGTTTTGTGCTTTCTGCCAACAAGGCTGTGGTGAGAGCTAGGGAAATAGTTGAATCCTTTTTTTTTCATAATGCATTTCTGAGATCCATGACCTGGTCACTGTAAAAGAAAAAGCATTGCAAACACAAATTCTTCAAGACAACAACACTCAGAAGTCTCCAAACTGCTGAGTTCATCACATACCACACTTTTTTAAAATTTTTTCTTGTTAATGTGGACTTGAGGTCAAACAAACTATGAATTTGATTACAGATCAGGTGAACTGTTTATCAGAAAAGTATTCTTTGTATGAAATGGGGTCACTGTTATTTACTTATAAAAGAATTACATCACCCTGAAATCAGTCTGTCAGTGGTTGCCCTCTGGTCGTTGATCTGTTACCTTGTGTTAAAATCAGTGGATAAGAAGTAGCTTACTTTGGTATCCAATCGTCCAAAAATCTTCAGCATTATACAAGTAAGTGCACCCCGCATATGCTGGTTTTATTATGACAATGTAATGTATGGAAAGGTTGTTAGAGCTTGTAACTTACCAAATTCTATTCTTTGGTAAAGAGGGTATGCATAAGACATCACAGCAAGTGATGTCTTGTGCATACCACTAAACTTTACACTTGACACAATGCAGTCCAACAAGTATCGATCTCCTGGCAACAGCCAAACCCAGACTCGTCCATCAGATTGCCAGATGGAGAAGCGTGATTCGTCACTCCAGAGAACGTGTCTCCACTGCTCTAGAGTCCAGTGGCGAGGTGTTTTACATCACTGCATCAACGCTTTGCATTGAACTTGGTGATGTGAGGCTTGGGTGCAGGCGCTTGGCCATGGAAACCCATTCGTGAAGCTCTCTGCACTGTTCTTGAGCTAATCGGAAGGTCACACAGGAAGTTTGGAGGTCTGTAACAGTTGCCTCTTCGCACAATGCGCCTCAGCATCCACTGACCCTGCTCTGTCAGTTTACGTGGCCTACCATTTCGTGGCTGAGTTGCTGTCGTTCCCAAGCACTTCCACGTTCCTATAATATAGCTGACAGTTGACGGTGGAATATTTAGGAGCGAGGAGATTTCACAACTGTATTAGTTGCACAGGTGGCATCCTATCACAGTTCCATGGAAATACAGTGTATTTCAAAACCTTATCCTCTTTTTCCCATCTTTGGATATACCAGAGAGGAAGATTTGCACCCAACCCTGATAAATGTTACACTTTGTCCTTCGTCTTGCTCCTGGAAGGAGGGCGTCTGAAATTCACTCAGAACCTCTCATAGTTCTAGTAGATGCACTCCCCTTTGTTCTGACGTTCTAACTTGTTATAATGTGGATCTTTGCATTATTGTATTTATTAATTCACTGGCACTGTAGTTTTGCTCATCACCTGGTACACATCCTAACTTCCAGTAATTATAGTTCTTGTTTCTTGCCCTCCTTTACTTTCTTGACTTATTTGTAAAATAAACTGGTCAGCTAGAAGACTTGTCTGGTAGGGTGTTGATAAGAAGACTGGCACAGCTGAGTCCTACCAACAATCATGCTGCATGCAGAAAGAAAGTAAAAACAATATTTTGTCATGTGTTCATATCTGACTGACTATGCTTAAGCATAAAAATAGCTGCTTCAACAATTAGTCAGCCCATCTGTGTCTGAAGCTGTGGGAAGATGATTGCTTTGGCATCAAACGATTTAAGTTTCAAACCAAGCTTTCTGTGTATATATTGACACAGCTGGTTCCCTCTTTTGGAAATCAGTTTCCACAAGTTTCTGCATGAATATGTAACAAACCAGTTCACTAAGTTAATTCTAAAAGCTCAACAAAGTCATCTTTGTTGAGTCACTGTCATTATTTTACAACACTGTAGCGAAGAGCTAGTGTGGAAAGGATCTATCAACTGGAAATCTAGCTGCTATCAACAAGAAATGATTTGAGGTGCTGTAAAAACTGCATATTGCAAAGGTCTGTTATACAGGGATGTAAGTAAAGGACAGAATAGGAAAAAATACAGACACTCAAAAAAAGCAGCACTTAGCTCTTAATTCAAAAACATGCATTAAACCTAAAACAATATATCTGTGTAAGAAACTAACAGTTAATTTTCAGTAAACACACCACAGTACAGTACAATATAGTGGAGAATATGTCATAAAGGACAAGAGATGTTTTGAGTTGGTAGGTAATGCACACACTATGGGTGGTTGCTTAAGTCTACAGAGCAGGAAGCCCACACGTCTCTGTTTTCAACTCAATGCAACACCCTCCTCAACAACAGAGACGCAACAGATGAAAACTCTTTGAAATGGGCGGGATTAAGAAATCTCTACATGCTGTGAAAAAGCAAACAACTGGCATTAAAATGCAGGAGTAAGTGCAGCTAGAAAATGTTCAATTTTAAAGACATTTCACGGTATATCTGTTAGTAAACCAGGAGGTAAAAATAAATAAAATATAACACTGAAAATCCAAGGAGCAAATTCCACAAAAAGACGACTGATGTTCTTATGTCGTCATAGCTATACATCCTCTGAAGTGTGTCAGACTATTGCAATATTTCTGTGTGTATAAACAGCCACCGACCCCTCTGGCTAAATTCCAATTTTAGATTGATAGGCATGGTAATGTGGCCGAGTGCTGGCTGGCAGAGGGTCGATATGTAATTTAACACAGAGCAGAATTAACAGGACTAGCCCTGCTGTACAATCAGCACAGCAACTCATGAGACTCATGTAGCTTGAGTCAGGGACAGTCACACGTAGTCTTGTTGAACATGTGGCGTAGTTGATAATCATGTGATCTTACTCATCAATAAGTTAAACCACATGAGTTTATCTGGTTTAATACAGGTTTAACTAATGTTTGTGTGTTTGTGATTGGACTCAAGCTTATACAGCTCTAGTTGCAGAAGTATGTCCAGACCCCCTTAGGATCACTGGCCTGAGAAAGGGTGGAACAAAGTTTGCGAGCACACGTAGGGATTCGCTGAATTTAAATCTAATTTGACTGCTAACAGTAAAGTTGAATTCAACATACTTGTTTAATTCCTGTGAATATTTCTTTAATTTTAAAAAAGGAACTAAACAAAGCAAGAGTCCCAATAGAAATCCCCTGAAAGGACCCTAACAGAACATATTTGTCCAACATCACAATTACAGCAAAGCTGCAAGCAACTTCCCTAATACTTGAAAGTTCATTTGCAACTATGTTTGGAATAATTCCTGCACTAAATAGTTGTATAGGGCACCTTTCTACAGTGGCCCCAAAGGCAGTCAAGTAGAATTCAAGAGAGGTCCACATCACTGATGGCCACCTATTTGGACACATCTCTCTCAACTTCACTAACAACTCAAAAGTGCTCAGTGTGTGTGAACCGGTCATACCCACTGGCCCCAACTCCAGCTGAGAGATAACCAAATCCAACACTGACCCACAATGTTTTAGGCCAACACTAAGGCAACAGAGCACCAAATTCTAATGAGAAACAGAGACACTTATTATGTGGGTGGTTAGTCTGACTGCCACAAACTGGAAAACATCACAGTGCAACTTGCAGAAAAATAAAGATATCTTATAGAGTCTGGCAAGTTTATTCAAATATTGCACACCAAGTCACAGGGCAAGCATTATAATTCCTGCTGCTTTAGTCTCGTACAATCACTGAGGAGCTTCCAGCGCACATCAAGCTAAACAAAGCTAATCGACCCAGACAGGAAGGCAGGCAAGGGAACAAATAGAGTATTCAATCAATTTCAAAACAATAATTCCTATAATCAGAAACTGACAACAGGAATAACAGACAGGACAATCTATACACATTTTAATATGCTTACAATTCAACAAAAACCAAGGCAAAGGAATACAGACAAGAACATTAAGCATAACTCAGTGTAATACCGCAACACATGCTTTTGAACTAACATTTAATGCTGATGCTGTTCTTATCCATAATAAAAATACTTTGACCATTTCATTATAATACAGCCCTCACTGTCTAGTTTTTGTATGCTTTGACATATCTGTGTTTACTCTCCACTAGAGCCCGACCGATATGGATTTTCTGAGGCTGATATATATAGAGAGATATATATATATAATTTTTTTTTTTTTTAATTTGTCCTAAAACACAACAATGAATTTATGAATTACAGGCAAACTTTTTATAGTTTAACAATGCTTAGTTCTTTAGTTTTTGTTTAAAGAGACTGTTAGGAGTTTCTAAGTAATTACAAAAAAGTCTCACTTTTAGATATATGCCTGATCAAAATACATACTTTAAGATGAGTTTTAGAGCATCAAAATAGGTTATCTATAAATGCTATTCCTTAGCCTTCCGTTCGGCTTGACTGGCCTGGATACTCAACTTCCGGAACAAGACAATTAAAACTAGAGCAAATTTTTTATTATTTTATTACTTATATTACACGTCTTAGAGCACCGGGCTGTAAGTAGCGATAGATAGCCGGCTACAACTACGATAACAAGTTTTCCAAAAAATGCTTGTTGTCACACATCAAAAACTACCGCTACGTAACTAAAAAGAGATACATTACCTCGTCGCTTTGCATCCTGTAAGTTGTTGAAAAAACGAAGTTGTACAGCAATGCAGAGTTCTGAGGAAGGTCCTCATTGCATCCATTAGCCTCAAACAAGCACACGCTGTGGATTGTAAACGTCGGTGGTGCGTTCCAGTTGTAGTCAGAAGTAGGAATTTTGAGTTCCAAGTAGGGAACTGCAACTGGAACGTCCCTCAAAGTCTGAATTTCCTACTGAGAACTCGGTGAAACCTCGCCACCCTCGGGTTGACAATCAAAGATGGATGCCCCCAGTGTGAACAGTTATTTAGCTCCTGTAATAATCAATTTATTTGCACTTCTGACTGGGGTGTGTTGCTCTAGATCAGCTGTACTGTATACATCCTATTGTTAGACTTATATTTACAAAAATGCTGCCATAGTGTTAATCACATTCTTCATGTGATATTTGTGAACAACAACACAGGGCGTGCTAACAACAGCTAACAATAGCCTGGTAGATCGGCATGTTTTTTTCCGCATTCAACTGGAACACCGATAAGTTGGAGATGATGTCACTCCCAGTTCCGCTGTTACTGGAACGCAGCATTACAACAGTCGCCGCGTGTGCTCATGGGTAGCAGAGTCTTTTACGTTGCTGGTAATTGATTCTCCTCACAGTCCCTTTAACTTCACACCAATGACAAAATTTAAAGTACAATAACATGCAAAAAAAAAAGGATTTGAACTTCTGGAACATTAGTTATATAACCTTAAAAAGGAGTCACTCTGTATGTTGTACTTCTTGTTGATTAAAACTAAAGGTAGGTTATGGTAAAGGTTTTTTTTTTAAGTTGATCATGTGAGAGGAAAGCAACAAAAACACTGAGGTGACATTCTTTTCATTGGAATTTTTATATTTTTTTGCAGCTTTCAAGCACAAAATAAAACAGTGTGCAAAACTGCAACACATTCCTGCAAAAAAGAAAATAATCTTTTTAAAAATGTAAATATATAGATTATTTATGAACTTTTTGTCACATCTGCCTTTTGGTCCACATTAGTTCATCAGAAGCAGGTTTTAGTTCAGGAAGAGACACTTTTTTTATTTTAAACATGAGGTAATGTGCGTGAGGAAATCAAAAAATTTCGTGGGACACAGCACATATTTCACAAACTTATTTAAAGAGGCTGATTACAGTCCCCAGCTGCAATGAAACCTCCCCTGGATGAGTCTACTGATGATGTTGTAGGGCTCCGAGGAGCTATGCTAACGCTAGCTAGTTAGCTTAGCTGCCGTGTTGGGAACAAGCGGCTAAAGTTAGATTTCCGCCATTATCACAATAGAACAGTCACGGCTAAACTGATCCCCTTTCATCAGTATTGGCAACAACAGAGATGGCGACCGTCAAAAAAACTGTTCGGTGGTGCCTGCTCTATCTGTGAGGCTGATCCGTTGCCGAACTAGCAGAGCCCGGTGGTCTCTCTGTGTCGAGCAGCAGCGAGAAATTGTGCACCGCTGAAAGTTGCTCATTATGTTGGACCTTTAGGCTTAAAAGAACAACTCAGACAAAGTCATCACCGAACAGAGTTTACTGTTTTATGAGAAATTAAGAATATATCAGCGTAACACAGCAATACATTGGCCGATGTTGAATACTTTCAAAAAGGCTATAATCGGCCGATTTAATCGGCCATACTCCCAACTGGAGTGAAACAGAGACTGTAAAGGTGCTTAAGGGATGTTCTCTTCTTCATAAAGGAAAGTGAAATTAAATTTTTTTCTTATTAAACAGTAAGATACTTTTATAGAAGAAACAACCAAAAGATTGCTTTATGTGTGTTACCTTAATTGATAAAACAACAAGATGATCTGAGTAAAGATGTAGATGTGTTCCCTTGTAAAAATTGCTCTGTGTATGAACAGCATTGATATCAGTCAGGTTTTGTCTTCTTGAATATTAACGTCAAGAATTGGGGACATCAACAGCTGAGCGTCAGAAAAGTGCCTTCACTCGTTTGCTTGATGCATAAATTGAAAAGACACACAACATGCTGATGCCAATTACAACATCTGTCTTGCTCTTCTCTCAGCTGCCTCCTGTAGGAATTCATTAAGAACACCATTTCAGTGGTCCTCACCATGGTTTGCTTGATGTGATTACATTAGCTATACAAGAATACTTGCACTGCTGAGCTAAGTCAACTGCTTTATATTAATAAAGCGGCTCAGTCATGTGTAAAGATTGTGACAGATGGAAACTCTCAGAGCCACGTTTATACGTTTGAGTATTCTAACTCTCATTAGAAATGGAAGCAGAGCTGGCTTTTAGCTTGCAGCATACTGTATACATCTTAAGCACAGAAAACACATGATTCAAGGCTGAAAATGCAAAGACTGGAGTTCAAACTATAGGCAGCCCTGGGACAGCTTGTGTGTGTCTTTCACCCCCTGACTTTGATTTTACTCATCAATGTTGTCCCTGCTCCTCATTCCCTGCTGAGTCCTCTGTTAAACATTCATCCAGGCACCTTACATCGATCTGTCTGCCAGGTAAAAGACCCCTGCCATGCCTTCATTTACAGCTGCTGAATACAACTGCCAAGCTAAAGCCTGGTAAATGACAGTTTACAGTGGATAAGATGCCAAAAACTAGATATTAAAGACCATCGATAAAGCTCATTCTCTCACCAATTATGCTTTCCTGTCCATCATCCCCCCCTTTTCTCCATCATCTGTCTGTCCGTCCCTCTTTCTGACATCCACTCTTTACTTCCTCCATATGGATTAATTGATCATTACCTTCAGTACAGAAGTGCCTTGGCCAATTCCACCAGCCCATTTCTTTCTGTAATGGTACATAATCATCCCAGCCAAGCCTTTTTCTGAAGCCTGCTGGAACCCTGCTATGAGACACTGTTTCTGGGATCAATCAGCTTCACATGAAGTTCCAGCTCTACCAGAATAACACAGCAGTCCTATGCAGCTGGGGCTGAAATAAGCTTGTTCATTAGCAGACAATACATTTAGGAGAACTTTAAGTATTACTCAGGGCTGGGAAATGTGGACTTAACTGTAATTTGAGGTGTTTCCCCCACCCATTATATTCACCAATTAGTGCATAAAAACAAATGTAAGTGAACAGAGAGATGTGTGCGTAGCAAGTTATAGTGTTGGTTTACAAAATTCTAAACATAATATAAAATTTAAAAAGACGAAACTTGACAACGAACACAACCAAACAAGGCAAATGATCAAACAGACATATGAAAAAAGAAAAAACAAGGGGGTAGAGAAATGGGCGGAAAAAAACAACAAAAAAGAGAGATAGGTACGGGGCCTCGGAGGTGTCACGGTACAGAATATTTTATTAAGGCAAGGGAACGCCTTCTATAGTGTGGGCACGCGTTATTAAAGCGTAACCTAATTATAATAAAGTGAGGGAACAGGATAAATAAAGTGTTACCTCGCTATATTATAGCGAGGGAACGAGGTAATAAAGCGTTCCCTGGCTATAATGAAGTGAGGGAACGGGATAAATTAGGGGACGATGGGCATCCAGTTGACTGATGACGAAGTCTATAGTTTTCCCATGGTCAGCAAAAGTACGAAGGCAAAGCTCAATTGCTTTCAGGATCCTTTTGAGATGGCTAAGACTTATAATGAATCCATTGGATGAAAGTGAAACAAGTATTTCTTTGTATGTTAGCCCAATATGAAAATAAAAGAAAATAGCATTAATCATTTCCATTGTTTCCTTATCCAGTCACCATGTTATGGTTGCGTGAACAGCATGCAGATCACGAGTGCTCATCAAGAACATAGAGGTGTGCTCAATTTATTGTAGTGTTCCCTCACTTTATTATAGCGAGATATTTATCCCATTCCCTGACTTTTATATAGCAAGGGAACTCCTTATTTATCCCGTTCCCTCACTTTTTTTTAGCGAGCTATTTATCCGATTCCCTAACTTTATAATAGCAAGTTATTTATCCCGTTCCCTCACTTTAAAATAGCTAGGGAACTCCTTATTTATCCCGTTCCCTCACTTTAAACTAGCTAGGGAACTCCTTATTTATCCTGTTCCCTCACTTTATTATAGCGAGGGAACTCCTTGTTTATCCCATGCCCTCAGTTTATTATAGCGGGTTATTTATCCCGTTCTCTCACTTTATTATAGCAAGGGAACTCCTTATTTATCCGATTCCCTCACTTTTTTATAGCGAGTTATTTTTCCTGTTCTCTCACTTTATTATAGCGAGGGAACACCCTATTTATCCAGTGCCCTCAGTTAATTATAGCGAGTTATTTATCCTGTTCTCTCACTTTATTATAGCGAGGGAACACCCTATTTATCCCATGCCCTCAGTTTATTATAGCGAGATATTTATCCCGTTCCCTCACTTTAATATAGCGAGTTATTTATCCCGTTCCCTCACTTTATTATAGCGAGGGAACTCCTTATTTATCCCATTCCCTCACTTTATTATAGCAAGTTATTTATCCCATTCTCTCACTTTATTATAGCGAGTTATTCATCCCAATCCCTCACTTTATTATGGCGAGGGAACTCCTTATTTATCCCATTCCCTCACTTTATTATAGCGAGTTATTTATCCCGTTCCCTCACTTTATTATAGCGAGGGAACTCCTTATTTATTACGTTCCCTCACTTTATTATAGCAAGTTATTTATCTTGTTCCCTCACTTTAATATAGTGAGTTATTTATCCCATTCCCTCACTTTATTATAGCGAGGGAACTCCTTATTTATCCCGTTCCCTCACTTTATCATAGCGAGTAATTTATCCCGTTCCCTCACCTAAATATAGCGAGTTATTTATCCCGTTCCCTCACTTTAATATAGCGAGGTAACGCTTTAATAACACATGCCCACGCTATAGAAGGCGTTCCCTCGCCTCAATAAAATATTCTGCAACCTGAACCCTCTGGGGCTCTGTTGAAAAGGGCAGAAAGACAAAGAAAAGCGGGAAACAAGGAAAAACAGTGTAACTACTAAATGATCTTAGGTGAAACACAATGATATATTTGGCAGGAGTTTCATGATGATGATCATAAACTGTTAAATATTAGTACATGGCATCTTTAATGTAAAGTTGATTATTGCATGACAGTATTTTCTGACCTGCCCTGTTTGGTAATAGATTGATATGTCTCAAAAACCTGATTGATTATTAAGACTTTAATCTAAGCTTTTAACAATTTCATCCCTAAAAATATCTCCCTCTTTTCCAGCAGAAACACACACACACTGAAAAACACATGGCCTCCCTTCACCATGAAATACAATGTATACTGACTTCAGTCACGTGGATATGTCTGGAACAGCTTGTTTTAAGTTTTAATGCTGTGCTTCCCAAACCCATGCTGACACACACACACACACTCATCACAAACACATACAAAGACTAACACACACTCTGTCTCCTGAGACTGTGGTGTTCCAGTCCAGTTGAAGCAGGTCATTCCTCATGACTGGAATCAGAAGAACATTTCACAGTTACAATTACAGCAAACACACATGCATGCACATATTTTTACTTATTTGAATGCAAAAGACACAGGGAGAGAAGCATGAAGGGTGGGGGTGGGGGGTAAAGTGCTCATTTAATGTTCATGAAGTGAGCACTTCTCTCTTTTCCCACTGAAGCAGCAGAAAGGCGTCTTCCATACAGTTACATGTTTAACTGTGAGCAGCCTGGTTTTCACAGTGATTATTACCTCCGCAAGGAGGTTATGTTTTCGGGATAGTTTGTTTGTCCGTCTGTCTCTCTGTCTGTCTGTCTGTCTGTCTGTCTGTGAACAAAATAACTCAAAAAGTAATCGACGGATTTTGATGAAATTTGCAGGAAATGTTCAGCATGGGAAAAGGAAGAACTGATTCGATTTTGGTGTTGATCCGGATCAGTGTCTGGCAGCCATGGCGAAAAATGTGATTTCTGTGAATAACTACTTAACTAAAATGGATATACCATTAGCAACTGGATTCATAATGATGTTTTCATGGTCAAGAAACCTAAACATTTCGATGAAATAAAGGTTGGACTAATATTTATGGTCAAAATCACATTATGGCTGAGGACTGTGGCGCTGGCGGAGGTCTGCGCTCTCCGAGTGCTTTTCTAGTCTCCAAATGTCCTCATGTACCTCTCCTGATATAAAACACAATCGTGAATATTTCAACATTTTAACTCTTTCTAAAATCAGTAGTTGCTTTTAAACTAACATTTCTCAAGATTGTTAAACCAAATCACATCTCCATATGCACCTGTAGTGCAGATTTTCACAATGAAATATGAAGAAACTAATTAATTCAGCTGACAGGTTGTAAAAGCTTCCTCTGGTGGTGACAGACATCTGTGAACTCTGAACTACGCTAACACAATCATGCCCTTAAATACCTATTTACATGCCACTGATGCAGCAACTGGAGCAACATTAGGTTGTGTCTTGCCCAGGAACACATGAGCTGGGCTTAAACCAAGGTAATGATTTTCATTTTTTTAATTGGAGAAAAGTTTGGGCAACTTTTGTTTTATTTAAAAGTGTCTTCAGAATAAAGTAGGAATGGATTTAAATCTGTGTAGAATATATCAGTGATTCAGTTTGCTCATAATCCAACACATTCCTTAGTTTTAGGTCCTGGTTTTTAGTTCAGGTGTGACAGCCCTGAGTGTTGGAGAGTTTTTATTCAGTCATTTATTAAAATATATTATATTATACTTGGGTCTATTAGGCTGATTTTATTAATAACAAAAGGACTTTTTAACTTGAGAGAGCATTTTTAGCTTCTGAAACTATTTCTTTATTTTAATCGATACTTTCTTGAAACATCCTTGGAGAATTTTATACAAAAAATTATAATACTGTACTTAAAAAAATATACATATCTCCGCAAAACAAAACAAAAAAGTTCCTTTCAAACTTGGCAGCTCTCAGCTTCTCAGCCTGGTCTACATTTCTGAAAAAGCGAAGCTACACTGTATCAATGTGGGCCCAAGCCTTCTTGTACATCTGTGTCATCCTGTAGTTCTATCCTAATGCTGCATACACACCAGACGCTACTTGTACTACCTCGGCGATCACTCTCCATGCAAAGTCAATGTACAGCCGCGATGGGGTGGGGCTAACCTTCCCGCGATACAACAGCCGCTTTTCACACTACCACATAGCTTGTCGCGCGATGTGAAAGTAAAAAAAAGTTGATCAATCAGCAGGTGTGTGCACGTGTGATAGGACCCTAGACAGTCAGTTTTTCATTCAGACTACAGAGGAACAATCCATGTCCATGTGGGAAACATTAGTCAGTGAGGATATTAGTTTGGCCTAGACGGACCGCGAGAAATTCACAGATAATGCTGCTGCAGGGCATCAGCTGCAGTGTTTTGTGTTTGATAAGTGTGTGAAAAGGATACAGCTGGAATAATGTCCGCTTATACATCCTATTATATGATATATCATATGATGCGGTGAAACTCGAGCGGACGTGACGTCACCAAGCAACGGCTGACGGGAAAAAAATGAGGTATTTATGGATGCGCGACGCTACGTCAGTGGGCGACCCAATTTTGGTAGCTGGGTCACTTGGGGTGTCAACGCAGTATAAGTTGATTGCCAGCAGCTTAATTTGTATTCTGGCCCAAATTTTTTCTCTTCTTGTTTGTAAATAGGAGACCAAGAACAGTGAAATGGAAACTGAACGAAGAGCTGATAAATGATGAGCAGCAGTTGCTGATCCTGCAAATTTTGGAAATAGTAAAACAGAGGAGGCATATTTAAGGTGTCATGGGGGAACTATAAGGGAAATATAATGCATGAAGGCTGTGCAGAAAACAGGAGACAAACTCAAAATACAGAGACTCATGAGCATATAGTGTCCTGTGGATACTGAACAGATCAATGTTCCGTTAAAATTTTTGATTTCATTAAATCTGTTACACATAGTAACATTCTACTGCTAGAAAACAATAACAAGAGCATAAAAATATGTTAATAATATGAAGGTAAAACTGCTCTCCCAAAAAGCAACATTAAGCTCCTCTTTGAGGAACATCAGTTTGAAATGAATGCTCCCAGCTGTTTACCAAATGCCCTCTCATCTAAAATTAAACTTTATACCGTAGTCCTCTTTATTCTTAAGGGTTTCATCTTGAGCACAAGCATAAATGGGCCGTGAGATGAGGATGGCAGTACATAAAAATATTAGACAGTTAAAGCTGGGAAATGGAAGGTTATAGCCACAGGAAAAAACTATAAAAAAACATGTGTTGTTTTAAAAATTGTAAAAAAGAAAGTCCTCAGATGGATCCTGTTTGCTTGAAAGATGGTCTTGATATTGTCAGTATCAGTACAAAGTATCAGAGCTGGCTGTTGGACCTTAAGACAACGCTTTAATTATTACCCAGAAAACTACATATAAGTGGGGCACCACTCGTCTCAAAGGGTTCAGGCTTAATGCTGTTTGAAGGCATGAAAAACACATAGGTGGAACAAGAAACTTGAGTTTTTTCCATTTTATCCAATCAGCAGCTGCAATACGTGTGCTAGTGTAGGATGAGCCAGGCAATATGATAATAATCATTTGTACACTAACATTTGGGCCATTTCTCTTCAATTTGCCCTCTCAAGTCCATTATCACAATAGGCATTCACAGCGGAGATAATGACCAGGTTAGAGGCATCTCTGCTTCGGACAGCAACTCAAGAGCACACAAGTGTCCATGTTCATATCAGCACGATCACACCCAGAAACCAGATGATGCTAAGCAGACTAAGCTTTTTTATGCTACATTTTTAAAGCACAAAGTAATCAAGTTTTACACACACACCTACAAAGATGAGCTTTAAAGCTGCTTAAAATAGTCCAAAGATTCAACAAATCTTATATGTTATGATTATTGATGACAGTTGAGGAAAACAGATTGACCATCCTCTGCACTGGGGACAGGAATGGAGGGAAACAGATACCGGAAAATCTGAGAAGCTAAGGCATGAATTGGGAATGAGACAATCAGAAATAATACTGAGGGCAGGGTCATGCAGTGTATTGCATTCAATCAATAAGGTCTTGTACTTTATTCAGAAGGCCCTGTGCAGCACAGCGAGTCGTTGCACTGTATAAGTGCTTTCATAAGAAACAGAAGCCCAGCGGGTTCAATGCTTCAGCACAGTACAGTGCTGCCCCTTCAACTGCTGGAGGACAGGGAACAAGAAAAATAGCTTACATACATAACAGCATCCACTCATGTAATCAAACGTATGTGAGAAAACACAAGCTGCACTGGCAGTGAATGAACCTCCACAACAAATCAAATGGTACTGACATTTCTTTTTAAAAATATAAGATTTATTTGACATGGTAATTGTATGTATTCATATAATATCATATTAAAGGTATGTAATTTGACTCTTTGCATGTTTTGATTTCATTCTAAGAGATGGATAATTTAAAATTTCATTAAATCAACATGAAATGAATGGAGGTGCCATTTTCATACACAAAAAAACAAAACAACAGCACACAGGCAACAGACATCACCGAAAGGCCTAATTTTTCTTCTTCAAGCAACAATAAGACATTTGAGAGGTGCAGTATTTCACCATGACCATTACATGTCACATAATCTTCAATAAATTAATAATTGTGCGACAAATGTAATCACAAACAAGTTAAAACACAAAACATGTAATATGATATAAACAATGAATGCTGTGATGTTACATAATATTGAATATGACTGCTATATCTTATTTTAACTGGCCAATTTAGAGTAAGGTTTGAATTTCTTATCATTTGGAAGTTAAAGTATTTTGATTAGTGTTTGGTGTTGGGTGGAGAGCTTTGAAAAATCCTAATATTTATACCTAAAAAAAAAGGGCTGTCACTTTAGTGCATCAATTAGATTAATTAATTACCCTGCAAATTAATGTGTTATAAAAATGAATCGCAAGATTAATCATAGCACAAAAACATTTTGATATTGGCCAGCTGGAGGACCCGTACGTGGCAGTGGCACATCACTTCACACAGGCCTATTTAAGACTTAGTCTTATTTTATTTTTGAATTGATTTATCTATATTTGTACTACATTCTTTAATAATGCATCAGGCCTAATTGTTTTGCTGGATGTCCTCGACCTTTTTCTCATTTTGAATTTGATTTATGAAACACACTTAAAGTGTGATTTGAGTTGCCTGATTGAGCTTAGAATTTTCTGGACAAGTTGCCCTGACTTTGGTTTTATTTAGTCACCAATAAAAATGTGGATTTACAAATCTTCACTTCTTAGTGTATTCATTTGATTCGTCCTGCACTACAATTTTCTAATATGTTAGAATTCTAATTTCCTTATTTGGGTACTTTAAAGGAATATTACATCCAAATAATGATATGCCTTAATTTTCTACTCACCCTCATGCTGAGCAACACTCTGGAGCACTTTTTTGATGTCTCAAATGCAGCCGGAGGTCCGGGGTGATTTTCGCTGTCAACAAACATCCATCTAACAGGGGACGACGGAGCCCGAAGAAAAAGGTCCATAAAAGTCCACAAAAATGTGCCTATTTTCCTTCATACTGCTCGTCCGCTGTAATCCAAGTGTCCTGAGCGGGTAATAGGGCTGGGACGATTCACTTTTCTCCCGATACGATTTATTGCGAATTTTTTAGGTGCCGATACGATTTAAATTGCGATTCTACGATACTGCCGATTTTTGCAATCTTTAGTTAGCTTTTTTAAAACCAGTGAAAAAGATGAACAATGATGATGCCTACAGACTATATCAGGAAAAATACACATCACATGTGAGTCTGTTTTTAGGATTTATTCAGCAATATATATTAACCAGCTGGTTATGCCCCCTCTCTTCAAAAGCCTGGATTGCATATAAAAAGTCGCTTATTATCCCTTCAGGCAACAGAGTTTTTTCAAGAAATATTCAATTTTGCTATCAAGATTTAAAAGGCTATAGTTTCAAAGTGGTTAGTTTTCCCAGCCATCGTCATCACTGTAATTTACGGGCGAGCATGAGCGCCTCTGCTGCCTGCACTGTTTACCCCGGCTTCTCTCTCGTCTGACCAGAGCTCCATGTCTTTCTCATTCTCCGCTAACACCGTCACTTTTCGCGGTGTTTTGAGCTTCCTGCATCCCAGACTATGTGCACTCTTGACAGTCGCCGATAGGAAAAAGCTCTTGGTATGTACTGCTCGGGACTGTAATGGCCTTGAGCCGCTCCCGCTGAGCGCACTCGCTGCCAGTTTCTTCCTCACTGGACGACTGACCGTCATCCTCAGAGAGTAAATATTCCTCAGATTCAGAGTCAGACAGTACTTGACAAAGTACTCTCGGCATCGTGAGTACTCTCTATCACTCTGTGTCTCTCTCTGCTCCGCTCCACAGCCTCTGCAGCCACACTCGCGTCCCTCGGTCCGGTGTGTGTGTTTTAAAATAAATATACGCCAAAACTTTGAATAGAAATCTGTCACCTGTCCACTATCTGCTGGTGAAAGTAGTAAATCTACTCAGCACTATTTTAACAGCTATGGCCTGTTTTATCCAGCAATGTAGCTTGCCTCAGTTTGGCGACTTTAGCGCCTATAGAGTGTGAGTGTGCGTGTGTGTGTAGGGGTAGAAATATCGATTTTCGGATAAAAGTATCGATTTTAAAATCGGCAGTCAAAAAATCGAGATATTTAGGTGTATCGATTTTTTTTAAGATGCGTCCATAATTAATTTGAAACGAGGTAATTTAGTACATTTTTGAGCCTAAACATTATATTTCACTGGATTGGTGCCGTCTAAGGCTCCTGCACTACCTAACACGTCTGGATTGGTCTGCGGCTTTAGTGCATGTACTCTGCATTTCAAATTAATTATGGACATTACCCGCTCAGGACACTTGGATTACAGCGGACGAGCAGTATGAAGGAAAATAGGCATGTTTTTGTGGACTTTTATGGACCTCTTTCTTCGGGCTCTGTCGTCCCCTGTTGGATGGACGTTTGTTGACAACGAAAATCACCCCGGACCTCCAGCTGCATTTGAGACATCAAAAAAGTGCTCCAGAGTGTTGCTCAGCATGAGGGTGAGTGGAAAATTAAGGCATATCATTCTTTGGGTGTAATATTCCTTTAAGCAGATATGAGATTAAAATGTGATTGATTAGATGAATTAATTATAAATCCGGTAATTAATTAGATTAATTCTTTTAATCGTCTGACAGCACTACTAAAAAACCTTTGGTTTAATGAAGAACTCACCATTAAACTTTTAGACATCGTCTTAAATCAGCTTTGTTCATTCTTTAAGTGTGTGGTATTAACGATGGGGTGAAGGCACAGATCCTGATTTACTAAAAGTCTGTGGTTATGATTATTTATCTAGGATTTCCCAGCCGACACTCAAATGTTAATGAGCCATGACAAATGATGTCTGAATTAAAAACAAATCAAACTTTCATTTACTTCCATTAACTTGAACTTGCTATCCTGCTGTGTGAATATAAGTGGCCATGTATGGAGCTTCATGATGCAACATCACATATTTGTTCTGCCCCAAACTGCACCGCATCTCTTTGGCAGCATAGCAGGCAACTACATGGACGTCTTTGCTTAATAAACAGTCCTGTCAGCCTGCAATTAATCAACATCTTAATATTCAGCCATGGTCATCCTTGTTGTGCAGAATAGTGCTGTGACATATCTTAAAAAACAGTATTACATTCCTACTTATCTTTTTTATAGTATGTTTTAAAATAGATTCTCATTTGCAACAGAGACACTCAGTGGGATAACACGAGCAACTGCCAGTGAGACCAACCAAATGAGAAGTTACAAGTGGGAGGGGGCTCACATATGCCTCTAAGTGTAGTTTTTAATCTAATAAATACCTAAAAAGAATTTTAAGACATTCAAACAAATTGGTTTTAAAAGGTAGTATTGAGGAGAGCAACTAGGGTTTCCAACACATTAATTTCACTGCCAGTCAACTAAAAACACTTAATTTTAGTCTGGTCTTTAGTCATGTCTGCATTTTTTTGCATTCTTAATGTGGCTCAACAGGTGGCATGGTCATTGACATTCGTCCTGTTCTCTAATTCAGCCATGTTACTTTTGGTTGCTTTTCTGACTCCAAAATATGTCTTGGATGTTGGCTAAGAAGCACTGTAACCTAGTTACTACAGCGAGACCTTAACCACCCACATGGACTGAGGGGCATCATCTTGTCACGCGTCAGCAAAAGGTCTGTGCAGCACAGCACTATCACAGTCAATGTACTGGGGAACTGTCGACTATGAATGTCACGCCATAGTACACCTTTATTTTCGGCACTCAAACACACATCGTCATGCTGTTATCAGCGGCTCTTACCTGGTTGTACAGGGCACACACATGCAGGGCAGTGTTTCCAGATGCATTCTGTCCACTCATGTCCGCTCCGTAAAACAGTAGATGTTCCAGGTGCTGAACGTGGCCATAGCGACATGCCTGAAATGAGAAGCACAAGCCTTTAATTCATTTTGCTTAATCCCATTTAAAGCAAAAAACATGTAATGAGCAGGGTGGAATTATTCAGTAATTCTGCTAAGGATTCGAGAAGACTTGTTGCAAAAGTGAAAGGTGTTTTTTTTTTCCCAAGACTTCGCACAAATGGGTAAAGAGCACGTAGTGTTTTTGCTGGCTGAATAATCACAATGTAAAAGGCTAAAAATGTATGCTACAATGTCCTCTGTCTCTTCCTGTTTTTCTTAACTGGCTCTCTTCTATGTGACCTACCTCTTTTTGTGACTAAAGCTAAATGAAGTGTTGATTACAGTTAACTATTTTTAATACAACAATAAAGGCTGAATAAAAAACTGCAAATAAACTACACAGTGAGCCTTACAAAAATAAAATCATCTAAAAGTTGAAACTATTAAATTTGTTCCTTGGTTTATCTCGACCTTATTCTCCTCAGAGACGTTGTTTTAAGGCTTATTAAAGTGAAGAGCCCATATTTTATCGAATGGAGCTAATGTTAACCTGAGAGTAATCATTTTTCCTAACATGAGTGACATCTTTTTTCAGCTTTTGTGTTTCACACTGTGTGAAAAGTAACTATCAGTTTATCTCTATCTCCTCTATTATTTTCCTGCTCTGAAGCTTTGTCTTGTCTCATTGCCAGAGAAGCTCATCATCTTTGCTTGGCAATTGTTTTCTACCCCCTGCTTTCTGACACTTAAAGAGTGTGTGACAGCAGTGAGGCAGCGCACTGGGATTGCCACTGGTTGTCAGACCTGCAGTTATCCTTTTGTACGTATTATAAAGCACTTGGATAAAATTTGCTTCGATGGCAAAAAGACAGAATAAAAAGGTGAGAAAATGAAATGGCAAGAAAGTTGCAGAGCTGAAGGACAACCCAATGTACTGTACAGTAGATGGAATTTATTACCCACAAATTGTCACATAAAGGATTGAGCACTGCCCCCTAAATTTAAAGCCCCATTGTTCTCTTCACACCTAAAAACCCTGGTTTATATCTTCATTGGTCTTTTGAGTGATATCTACATACAGCTGGTCGAAAAAAAAAATAACAAGGAAAATGGAAAAAACCTCTCCGTTCAAAAGATGGCCTCAGACAGGACACCAGAAAGCTGACCAAGAATATGCTTTTAATACGAATGCACATCAGTATCAGTCCAGATCAGTTTTAATTGTAGGTCCAAAATACTTGCACAAAAAACATTTTTACAAGTTAAATATTGTAATTTTAAAGTGGGAACTGAAAAAAAGCATGTGCAGCAATAATGGCACCCCTCTTCAGTATTTTGTTGCACACCCTTTGGCACTGATGACAGCCTCCAAATGTTTCTTGTAGCCATCTATAAGCTTCTTGCACTTCTCAGCTGGTATTTTCTCCCACTCTTCCTATGCAAATTGTTCAAGCTCTTGAACATTTGCAGGTTTCTTTTCCCCAATGACAGATTTCAGCCATACCAAAGATTTTCAATTGGATTGAGATCAGGACTTGATACTGGCCATTTTAAAACAGTCCATTTTCCTTTTCAACTATTCCTGCGTGCTTTTGGACGTGTGATTTGGGTCTTTGTCTTGCTGGAGGGCCCACGATCTTCGACTCAAACCAAGTGTTCTTACAGGACATTTGGCTCTAAAATTTCTTGATAATTCTCTGATTTCATGATTCCTGTGATACGGTCAAGGCCTCCAGTACCTGATGCAACAAAGCAGCCCCAAACCATTATGGAACCTCCACCATGCTTAATTGTTGGTAGGGTGTACTTTTCCTTGTAGGCTTACGTGGTTGCAATTGAAACTGCCTATTCTAAATATGACTGCATGATCATAGTAGCTAATGAAGTATAATTTACAAAACTTAATATGTGAACATTACTTCTGCCAAGTTTGAGTCTGATAAAGTGATGCAGAGCAAAGTTAGAGAGGTTTATAAAGAAACTGTACTGTCACATTGTGTGCTTAAACTTCATGGGTGCCAATAATGGTGAGTAGGACTGTATGTCAGACAGGAGAAAACACTTTTTTTGGGAGGGTTAAACCAAAAGAGGTATTCAGAAAAAAAACACTGGTATTGGTATTTACATCATAAGCAGTAGAGATAAGGGATGGCTGGATGAATGGGTGAAAACACTAAGTCACCTCACGTGGCTGCCCTGTCTCTGGGAACTTAAGTATGTCATTAACACTTCATTACAAAACACTCTTAACCTCTGTTCAACTCATCCAAACAAAGTTCAGCTGCTTTAGCGGGTGTGCTGCATGTTAATTATATGGTTAGTACACAGAGACAGGCCTAATGGACATCAACAACTGAGCCATTCGAACTATAAGAAGACTTAAGCCTTATGTATCTCACAGTGTTTCTACACTGTCTATACTGTATGATGTTTTTTCTAGAACATCTTTCACTGGATTAGAGGGCTGCATATCAACTGGGTCACAGTACTGGTCAACTGTCTGCTCAACTGATGTTTCAAGCAACTACTCAGACATACCTCTCGGTGAAAAGGATAGTATTTTAACAACAAATCCTTTACCTTGACCCTGAGGAAGATGAAAGTTTACTCGAAAAGATGAATAAGTGGCTGCTAGGATCTGCAGTTGGATAAGTCAGTTTGAAGAACTCCACTGAAGCATTTCTCTAAAGTTGACTGAACTCATCATATCTATAGCTGATATGACATTCTCTCATGAAATGGTTTAACAGGTAGCACTAAATATCTGGGACTGACACTTCAAACCATTGAGTGGAATCATTTAATCCAGTATTTTATTATGTATAGACAACAAGTTGATTCTTTCCTTTTATTTCATTAATGTGTTTTTTTTGTCAGAGGACAGTGATGACTTAAATAGAAAATAAGATCAATATGTCCGTGGATTCTGCAGATCTGATGAGGAGAAAATACATAAAACTAAAACAATAAATAATCAAAATGAATTTGTTTACAATGGAGACAAATATGATGAGGACAGATTAATGGTGTGTGCATCCATAAGTTTGTTTGTTGCATTGTTCAACATCAGTCATCTCTACCTTATAATCATTTTAGATGATAGAGTAAATGTTAGACTTATTACTCTTTTCATGATTATTATTGATTGCACTTCTATATAAAAACTAACACTATAATCACAGACATGAAGATTCTCTTGAAAACGACATGCGGCTTCTCAACCCCTAATAAGTTCATATTCAGCAGATACAAATAACATGAGGACAGGTCTCTGTGATTGGCTCATGGGTCAAGTCTTACTTTAGTTCACATGTCTCTGCCCACCTAACTTCCCTTGCCCAGACACCCAACACAGTTTTGGTAGATGCCTGTTGAACATGTACCTAGGATCCACAATCAAGATTTCCTAGAGCTTAATAGAGGATTTTTCTTGCCACCTTTACTGTAAGCTCCCTACAGATGCACCTTTCTGTAGTTTGGTTGGCCCAATGCTGTGCTCATAATGAATTCATGTCGAGTTTGGACATATGTATGTGTATATGTATATGTGTATTTCATATATGTATATATGCACACATGTGCATATATCAGCCTTCTCTATAGTAAAGTGTTTTGAGGTAGCATTTGTTATGAATTGGCGCTATACAAATAAAGATCGACCGATTGATTAAGCTGCTGTTTTTGACAACAAGCTGCTGTTGGCTACATTTTTAACACAAGATGATCCTAGGCCTACAAAAGCACAACTGCTGTGTGACAAATCAAAGGTAAAATCCACAGATCCACGTGTTTTTATTAACATGATTCTGGTCTTAGCCAATAACAGAAAGCCAGACTATGTTGATAGAGACATCATGAACTTTGCTGCCCATATATAAGGTTGATAAGAAAATAACATGTTAAGTTATTGAAGTTACATTGGAATACTTGTAGGAAAATAAAAAAAAGGTATAATAGTTACAATAACAGACTTACATTTAAAAAAAAAAAACTGGAATGCCTTCCCACTAAAAGAGGTTTATGTCCAACTCAACCAGGATTATTTGACAATGGGCTCAGCTTGATCTCATCCTGTTATTACAGCAGCATGATTCCACTCAATATTTCTTCTTTTTATACCTCTTAAAATTCAGCTTCAGCAGCTTAAGTGATGAACCCCACAGATACCACTGACTGAAAAGTCTTCAAAAACTGTTTGATGTCTAACTCTTTAAAGTTAATATATATTTTTCTTTAACTAAAGGGTCAAACTAGCTCATGACCCTGTCTCAAAAGATTACTCCAGCACTGAAGAAGTTCTCAGAGAAATGAAAGCACAAATTCAGTTCAGTGGAATTTTAAAAGCAAACAACACTTCCAGCTCCCCATCTACCTGTTTGCTCTGCACGCAACCCATCTCTGTCCTGATGTGTGACTGTGTGAGTGTGTAAGTGTGTGTGTACTACCTGGTGTATCTCTTGCCAGCCGTTCTCATCCACACAGCCAACCTGTGCGTGGTCATGCAGCAGCAGCTCACAGCAGTAGGGGTCTCCTCCCACCATGGAGCTGTGATAGAGAGGAGTGAGTCCCCTGCTGTCTTTATAATCAGGTGATGCACCCAAGTCCAACAGCGTCTGGTGGGAGAAAATGTTGATCTGTTATAACAAATGATCAGTATTTAGGTACTGGTCTCTATTGCACCTGTCATATCCAAACAGTGTGATAGCAAGCAAGAGCAACAAACACTATTGTTATACATATGCTATCATCATGAAATAAGTGCGAGCTTTAAAAAAACAAGAATTAAAATGATTATCCAGTCAGAAACACTGATGACTTCATTCACTTAATTCATTATTTTAGTCATGTGACCAGCTCTGGGGCCTGTGATGGTAAACAAAAACAAAAAAGTTATTAAAGTGGCCATAAAAAGTTACCATCAACCACTTGTGGAGCTGTATCAAGAGTTTCTACTGTATACAATGGGCCAAGAAAAACTTTAGATCCTGTTAATATAAATGAGGCAATATCATATTCAGCCACTGCTGTCAACTCCCAGACAATAGAAAAGCTTCACTCTAGTTTTCAAACTTTCAAATAGAAGTCCACCAGACACTGTGAAATGAACAAGAGATAAACTGATCTTAACAAAGTTTTCATGACTCTGAGAGAACACAGCTAACAGTATCAAACTATCTGTCCAGAAGTCTGCAGATGCTCTGTCGACACTGCAAATCAGTCCTTACTTCTGCTGATCCTCCTCATACGTCACTGTTATACTTTCTGCTCACTGTGATGGTGGCTTTAGTTTTGCCATAACAAAATCGATCAGCACACCAAAGCTGTCTCCTTCTCCTCTCTGCCTGATCTGAAGATATCTCCAGTTCCCAGTTTAGTTATTGGCAGGTTAATCTTCTCTGCCCTAGTTTTTTCATAACAGTGTCTGCTAACCAATAATACAGAAGTTAGCAGACAGTTGATAAAGGCTTTAAGATCATGGAAAAGCACAGGACTGGTATGATGACTAGGGATGTATATCATTATGATTTCATCATACCGATACAGATACCGATACTCCTTATCAGTATCGATACTTTTTGATACTGTTATCGATAATAATAAAGCTTCAACAGAATAGAAGTAATGCATTACAAGTGCTTCTCAAGCAAAATGACAGCTAAGGAGATGGCAAAACCCCTTCATGCTGCCCAACAGACTGCATGTACAGACAGACCCATATATCTTGTGGTGCTAAAATCGATGCTGTAATGATGACTACTAGGGCTCTCTCTTTATTTTCGATAGTCGTATAACCGTTCGAATATGTGGATAAATATCCGTAACCGAATAGTAAATAAATATTCAAATGTAAAATACTGAGTGTAGCAGCATATTAGGGCACCTGGAGCAGTGGACCATTCTGTCCAACAGAGGGCGCTGTGAGCGCAGCTTGATCGTCAGTCTCAACTTTGATTCTTAGGAAAAGTGATAGCCTTAATGACTACAAACTAGACAAAAAACTTACAGTGGCCTGACATAGCAGAAACAAAACCGGGTGCCGCCGCTACAGTGCTGCAGTCTTTAGTGTTAGCCGGGCTGCTAACTCTACTTGTGTTGCTATAGCAATCAAACAGCCCACACTCCATTAGCTCTATACTATGCGCGTGCTCCAAGTGTTTGGTGATGTTGCTCATATTTCCCTCCTTGGGCGCAACTTCTCTCTTCCAAAGATTGCATCGGGCCGAGTTTTCATTAACTTTACTAAAGTGAGCCCAAACCTTCGAGCGCTTAGCCCTCACCGACATGCTTGAGCCAGCTGTGTCATCACCTGTCGACGGCGGTAGTGTCATAACTACGTGACAGTTGAAGAGACGTTCAAGTACCGATAACAGTACAGTTTTTCCAGATTCTTACGGTATTTGGGTACTGACCCAATTAGGGACTGGTACTTTAATGTACCGGTCCCTAATTGGGTCAGTACCCAGTACTAAAACGGTATACATCCCTAATTATGACGCACACTTTATCTTCATATTTATTGTCAAAGTACTTCAGGACACTTGAACCACACCAGCAGATATACTACACATGTTAAAGTGTTTTTAATTTTGCATTTTGTACTGTATGCCCCTTAAAGTCATTTGCTGTTAGTTGCTGTTGTTTTAATAAAAAGACCCGCTGTACTGACTGAGAAGTTTTACCTCTGTTAGACATTTATCATTTAATTATATTTTATAATACCTGAACAAATCCATTTAGGTATGTATTCATTCCCAATTTCAATCACTAAAAAATAATCTTTCACCAAAACTCTACTCCAGCAATATTTACGAACTGATATATTTAAGGCAGAACCCTTCCCATATAACACCTGAGTCCCTTTCACAAATGCAGCATTACCAGTGTAACTTGTCTAGAAAATATACCTTGTTGGTCATGCATGTCATTTCCCTGTAGTTTGCTTGGCAGTCACTATAGTAAAGATGGATGTAAAAATCCAAGGAGGCTAGTCGGGTACTTTAAGAGTTAGTCTGCTGTTTGCATTCAGACATGCAGCTCATCCAGGTAATTAAAAGAAAATTAAAGCTTTCTCTGTTGGAGGGAACTAGGAATTCAAGATGAAAGATTACAAAAGTGTGGACTGCCTTGTGTGTTTTTAACAAAGCTTATTCAATGATGATGCCAAGTTGAAGGTCAGGAGCAAAATTACGTTATTGTCAAAACAAATTGTAATTAGCTCGATGCTAAATGTTGCTAGCTTCAGTACTGGGGTCACCATTAGCTGTCAGATCTAACTTAAACTAATCTGCTACTGGATGGAAGTTTATGCTGCAAGTTTATTTCAGCATTGGTAGATAGTGTACATACTAAAGCAGTCAAAAATAAATATATAGACCAGAGTTAAGGCAAAATATGGGCAACTTAACCCCTTAAAGCCTGTTGCATCATATTTGATACTTACTTGTACGATACCTCTATCTAATAATACAACAAATTATTAAAAAGAAACATCTGAATATATTTACATAAATAATAAAAATGCCCTCAAGTGGATTATCAGTTGCAAAAAAACATGTATTAAAATGAGATTTCAAAAAATGTTGAATTTTATGTGTTTTTTTCAGTTTTCAGTAGAAAGCTAAACAAACACTTCAGCTCCATAAATTAGATTTGCTATAACTTGTTTTCAGGCTTTAAAGGGTTAATACTTGTACTCACGCTCAAACTACAACATCTTTTCTTAATGTAAATCACAAATCGGATGATTTTAAATGGTAAAATTTAAGACTCAGCTTTAACAAAAGAAGAATCAGCCTGTGCAGGTAACACAGCCCTGTGACATTGAATATTTGAACAGTGACATAATAAGCTAGGAAATAACCCAATTCAATTTCAAGGGTTCTTGCTCTACAGGAAATCAATTATATGACTCATAGAAACCATTTCATTAGAGTTACAAGCGTCCTCAGAGCAGACATGCTGCCCATTCATAGAGGGCGTGCTAAGCCTCACGTATTAGTAAATGTTCAAGCACCCTCCACACACTGTCTGCCTGAAAACTGTGCCCCCCCGGAGGAAAAATGTACACGCAGCCAATAGGTGTAGAAATAAAGAAATAAAGGCGATGAGTCAGCCTTTTGGAAAGATTGTGTGTGTGTTTGTGCGTGAGAGAGAGACAGTATGTGTTTTTGACTCACTATAAGTGCTGTGTGGTTCTTGCTGCGCACGGCCTTGTGCAGGGAGGTGATCCCATCCTTTGTTCTGAAGTCCAGATGCGCCCCTCCACTCTTCAGCACCTTGATGAGCTCTGCACATCCTTCCAGCTGTGCAGCCAGCGTTAGAGGACACTCTGCGAAGCCCAAGGATGAGCAAGCAAACATCTTCAAAAATCAGCTTCATACATGGAGATAAGGCTCAAAGGGAACCACAACAAAATGAACATTTTGCTCAGGTAGAGCTAAAATAAGGCTTTTGGGGGGCATGTCGAGATAAAACTATGACAAAAGAAAATCTCGGTTTGTTACCAGACATTTCTATAAATCTTCCTATAAAGTTTTTTAACTACAGTTTAAAAATAGCATCCTACATTTTTTAATTGCATCAAACATACACTGTTAAAACAAGAGTAAGAGACGACTGCCCATTTGTTGTTTATTAATTCAATTTCTTGGGGCATTTATGTGCCTGTTAATATTACTGCTAAATATAAACAGTAGATTAGGTCATCTTAATAAGAGTAATGACTTCTAACATTTTTATTTTCATGTCCTGAAGTAAAAGATCCAAAAATAACAATAATTTAAAATAATATTTGAGTTTATTCATATCATCTATCATTTATTTGAAGCTGAAATCTCACAAGCTGAGCTGCAAATTGTCACAAAAATGACATTTTTATAAAGGGTTAGACCTGGGTTAGATTCATTTTGCTTCTATGTGAAGAAAATGTTGTGATGTATCACCTGTTGAATCCCTTTTCAAGATGTAGGCACCCATTTTTTATTTTTTTTTCCTGTTTGCAGATGCCTGCAGTTATGACAAACCGTCTGTGAATATTATTCCCCTCTATTCCCGCTTGTCTCATTTAATCAATCACATTAAAGCAAACAAATGACTAGTCCAGACATCATAAAGTGATGTTGGTTGATGTCTGATATCAAAACAACCTGAAGCATCATAACTAGACTGTCACCAGCCAGACACAACATAAAGTTTCTGTTGTGCAGAGACGGAGGGATGTATATTAAGTCAAGTTAAAGTTTATTTGTAGAGCACGTTTAAAAAACAACCTTGGTTGACCAAAGAGCTGTACAAGGGTACAACATTATCTGTATATGCTTAATAAAAGTAATAATTAGTAATGATAATAAAGACAGTCATGATAATAAAATGATAAAATGAACCCAATATTAAAAAACACGTATATATTAATAGAAATAAAAAAAGAATAACAACAATAAAAGAAGTGTAAAAGAAAAGATATGGAATAAAACATAAAAGAAAATAAAAGCCATTTACCTGACATTGTTTTTTTTTCACGTGACAATCGAAACAATATTCACATTATAATGCCAGAGTGGAAATGTAAAATTATGAGTTATCAATGAAACTAATAATTGATTGTCTTTTCAAAGTAAGTTTGAAAATGACCAAAAAATACCATTACTAATATGACAACGACGGAAATCCATTGTGGCAACAGAAACCTTCAATCAGTACTGAACAGGCAGCAGTGTCAATGCAGTTACATGCTCCTATAGCACAAGTCAACATCAGGAACTATTGTTGTCAAATGAGGCTCCCAGTGCATAATCACTTTACATTACATCACAACCAATCCTAATGCACTAAAGGGGAAAGCTAGGACATGTTGATGCCAAATATAACATTCAACAGGCTGAACTTGGAGACAACACCTTTGGAGTTACTGATAGGTATGGATTAGCTGTAAAGCTGCACTCACACAGGTTATTCAACATGGTTTGTTTTTATATTCACATCCCTTAAATTAAATTTGATCTTTTCTTTAAACTGGGAAATTATTGACAAGTCTACATATATGAGTTGATATATCGCCAGTGTCTCATTGTTGTTTGAGTGTGTGACTTAAATGAACCAAATTACAAATGAATGCTGTTTTACCTCATTGTTTGAAAATGATACTAAAATGACAAGTGAATACCGTAAAATACCAAATAAACGCTGTGTTCCAATTAATCGCTGGTTTCCAAATAAACGCTGAGTGTAGCAGTACATTTTGACAAATAGATGGCCATTACAAATAAATGCCTGGTGTAATTTATTCGGCGCAGCCTACGAGCTACAGTTGAAGTTACAGAACACACATGGGAACGCTGAGCTCACAGCTAACAGTGCACGCTTGAAAAGAAACATTATGAGACTGCACCTTTACAGTCCACATGGTTTATTTGTTTCTCTGGACGTCCTGACAGCTCGCTTTTCCTCTCTCTGTATGTCAACAAAAGGCACGTTGGTGTACGGCGCTCTGTTGAGCAGTTACACTCAACATCCACAGAGGGCACTAGAGCGCAAAAAGCCAGAATCTTACATACTAGGGCTTCACAAATCCAAAGAAGAAGACGTTGTCGCTGCAGGTTATTTGCCCGTAATGTCAGGAGGCTGGACACATCAGTTAGCGGTACATTGCTACTTAACTACTTACTACTGGTAAGATAGTTCCTTACCAGTTTTAAGAGTGTTTAGAGAGTGCTGAGTTGAAAGAAGAAGACAAGAGTATAACTACAGTACTGTAATCTTGCTGTAAGGGTGATATTCATACTGGTGTAATAAATAATTTGATTACATTTACCATATTTTTTCGTTTCTTGCAAAGCAAGATTTTTGTGGGAAAGGAATTAAACGCCTGTTCCAAATAGTCGCCTGGTCCCAAATAAACGCCTGGTCTGCTCAGTGATTGAAACAAATAAAAGCCCTGGCCATTATTTGGTATTTTACGGTACATTAATTCTTCAGTTTACCTTATTAAACACCTTTCATATTGCTCATCTATTCAGGTGTCATGATGTATCGTCCTTCGATTTTCTTGTATTGTATTGATTATAGAAATATTTCTCTGCTGCAATATCATCAATAGCATCAGCCATCTGTGAGCTACCATATGCTGACTATATTCCGCTTCCTGATGGTGTTACACCAATCTACTCTCAACACCCTTCCTCTAGCTTCACAGCCCTACTGTCAGACCACAGGTCACCCAACAGAGAAATCTTCTTTATGGCTGGACAAACATTTGCATAAACATGAGGAGATTAGCAAAGAAAGTAATCCAGCTTTGCCCAGCATGCAGGGGGCTTATTTCAGAAAATCCATACATGGTCATTTTTGGGGGTAAAAGAGATGGTGGGATGGAGAGAAAGAGAGAAAATCCCAAAGGAAAATACCAATAAAGATTAAAAAGAATAACACTGTTAATCAAAAAGACATGGGGATGGACTATTACGTCGCACAGATATTCTCACCTCCCGTATCTGGATCGTGGAAGTTTGGGTCCAGGCCTTTGTCCAGGAACCTTGAGACCTTTTCGATGTTTCTTTGCTGTACATACTCCATAAACTTCTTCAGGTTAGCCTAATGGATGAAGACAAGGGAGTGGGGAAGAGGGGGGAGCACAAGAAAAGACAGCTGTGATTGGGTGATGTCAGACTCATGTGGAAGGAGACGTTTAATAATGCAGTTCAGAGATGAAAGCTAAAGTTGCTGCTCTCTCCCTCTGTGTTTGAAGGGTTTATTTCTGCTCTGTCATGCCAGGCAAATGGACCATGAGCAGCTGATGTACAAGCTCTAATAGGATTGACCAAAAAAGGCAGGAGAAGGGGCAACGGAGTAACAGAGATACAAAGACCTTCCCTTAAGAGGACTCTTCAAAATCCTCATGCTAATGTCACATTTGAGTTTCTAATTAGCTTTATTACTGCACAGAGCAGGGATGCACAGATAGCACCCTTCTCAGACCAGGAACATGTACCTAAATATGGATACTAACTGATCCTAAGGACAGCTACGGAAACTTAACACTAACTTTGGAGTCCTTAAAATCATTGTGGTGTTTGTTTCAGTTTCCACTTTTTGGCAATTTAGTTCGGTTCGGTTAAGAAAACTATTTATCCCTCAAGAAGCAATTCATTTGTAGCTTTCCAGTGTACATTCATGCATACAGTCAGTCAATAACATAAATAAATAATCTATCAAGGAAACATATTTAAGCAAGCATGGGGTAAAGATGTTGGACATGCGTGTGGTCTGTGTTTAGGAGCTTAATAACAGAGGGAATGAAGGAGTTTGAGTAGTTTTACTTTGTGGTACGTTACACCAGACAATTACCCAAGTCCCTCTGATCCGAGTCCCAAGCAAGTCTCGAGTCATTTGATCCGAGTCTCAAGCAAGTCCCAGGTCTTTCCTGTTGTGGGCAGGGCAAGTCGAGTCGAGTCACAGGTCGAGTTCCTCACCATTGTTACCCAGTCCACCCAAAAAGCCCTCTGATTTTTATCTTGAAGAGAGGAACCTTATCTTTCCACACATACAACACACGTATACTCTCTTTACTAATGTTAGCTTTGCTAGCTTCATATTGATTACAGGTAGGGCTAACGTTCCTGCCATATTGACCTATGGCAGGAACGTTAGCTACCTGGCTAACGTTTGCAGGTTTCACTTACTTGGCCTCATGTGTCCTCAGGTGGCAGATAAAGTTCAGTGTTGTGCCCTCTTTGTCACTTATTAAAGCGTTGCAGGTCGTGCACTTGACATGTCTTCGTTTTCCATCTGATTTAAATTCTTTATATGCAAAGAAAATAACTTTGGGCACCAAAGTTGTAGAGGTTACCAATTTGAAACCCACATCCCGTGCACCCTGCCCGCACACCCTGCTCATTGTAGCAGAAGAGGGCGTGTGGTGGGAACGTATCTATGTAGTACTGGGTCGTGTGCAGGACAATAACAGGTGACGGACAAGTGCACTGTGAATGGAGCATCAATAAAGTGAACCTAAAAGGAAAGAGTGGCGTATATCTCATGTGTGGCTCTTCATATAAAGCCTGAGTGCATGCAATTTTCATGTTGTCTCAAGTCAGGTCGAGTCTGGAGACATTTTCTCCCGAGTCCGAGTCAAGTCTTGAGTTTTTATCCCCTAAGTCAGAGTCAAGTTGCAAGTCGTCTCATTAGCAGCTCAAGTGGACTCGAGTCCAGTTGTCTGTGTTATTTTTTGAAAATTCCAGTTCATTCATACAGTACATAGTTTGATGAATGCTTTTCTTATGGCAATGTATTTTCTGTAAAAGAAACACTTACTAGTGAAATGGTTTTAACCTTGCCTGCCTACTTTATTGTCATGATGTCAAAAGATATTGAGAACAGGGGTCTCCCACCTCCGGGCCATGGATCATTCGGTAACCTGTCGTACGGATATTTGATCTGTTTCCCCTTTTATGACAGAGTCTGCACGTGAAGTTCACTCAACATTCCAGTGCTGTGGTGTGTTACTGACTTTTTTGACTAGTGACTTTCAGGCAATTGAGTCAGTTACAGCCTGGGGCACCAATGGCCTGCTGGCTAAGTCCACAAGTCACATGTGCAGAGCAGCTGATGCACCTGATTTAGTCATGATTTGGTTTGAATGTGCCCAGTGCCCTTTCTCTAATGCCTTCTTTCACTGTCTCTCCAAGCCCGGTTTCATCCACTGGTTCTATCAGATATGAAAAGCCCCCAAAATGGAAATGAATACACACTCAGCTTTAGGTCGCAAGTTTACAGAATTACTAGATGAAACTGGATGCTGATCTGTTTTTGTGTAGTTGTGTAGTTTGATCCCCTGTTCTAGTGAGATGTATTTATGATCCGCTGAATGATTGTCTGTTCAAGGTCGGTCTAAGAAGATATAGTCTTCAGCATTGATCGCATATATTGCTTAAGCCCCAGCTGCACCAGAAACACCTTCACATGCATGTAGAGAGCTTCTTCATCCATATACATGCAGTCAAATAAATTAAGCAAAAAACTGATTGAAACACATATAGTGCTCTTGGCCTAGCTTTCCTTACACACTTCTTAAAGTGGGTTGTAACTCAGTGGTTTTGGTAAATGACTCCTTTGTGCCCTCTTTCTTCCCAGTCTGCACTAATATAAATTTCAGCCAAAAAATACAGTTGGCTCATTGCAGGCATCAGTCCTTACTTCCCCTTAAATCTGTCTCAAGCAGAAAAGTTAAACATTTTCAACCTTCATGCACGTTAATAAAAGATAACTCTTAGAAACCGGCATGAAGCAGAGGAGGAAAATGCCTGTCGAGGGGGCTGTGACAAAAGAAAACAACAGTTTGGTATTGATATATCTCCTGCTCAAAAACCTGGATGGTCACATTTACAAAATCATTTTTAAACCATTTTATTATAAAACATGCACGGACCCACAAATTATCCATGCCCACCCAAATCCATTCACACATTCTGCCTTAACACATTAGACTGTATTTCCTCAATGACCTCTGATTAAAAATATTCATCACCTCAGCTGAGAGGTGTTAGCCTGTGGAGTATTGAGAGAAGATGAAGCTATGAGAGCGGTACCTGCACCACTAACACTTCATAAAAAATTACTACAGCTGGAAGTACCACGGTTTTAATCTATTTGGAGAAATGGCATCACAGACCTGACAGTTTCCAAAGCTTACAAAAGAAATGAAGTGAAATATAATCTACTGATGAAATACACTTCAGCTTAATCTGAAGATATGCAAAAGCATCAAAAAGACGTAATTACACGATATCAGCAGCATCCTAAGCGCAGGGAACTTTCATTACTATTGCATTCTCTCAAGGTTTCTCACAGTGTCAGACGTTACGTAACATCCACGAGTGCAAAAATCTCACACAAACCGAGTCCCACATCATATCTCATGTAACTTCACCATAGCTGTATAACAAATCTGAAAACATATACAAACATGTGAACGATAGAAAACAGATAGAAAGCAGCTGGTTTGACACTCACCATGTGTTGATTCATATACTGTAAATCCCTCGCTTTGAGAAGTCACACTCTACAACACCTCCTGAATTTCACACCACAGCCCCCCCCCACCACCACTCCTTTTCACACCGAGTCCCCTGCAGCCCCCCTCACATCTACCAGCCTTCCACTGGATCACACAACACACACAGACATGCTGCGAGAAGCTGCCGCCTGCAACTCTCACCATCTCCAACTCAAACTGAGTGAAAGAAATTCACTCCAGCTTTTTCCTTTTTTGTCGAGCCACTGTGAGGCAGTTGTTATGGTGATGGGATACAAAGACAGCTCCTGCAGCCAATGTACGGGAGCTGGAAGAGCAACTGAGGTTGTGTTTGTGAGAATGTGAGCGTGAGTGTGTTGTGTGTCCTGCATCATGCCTCAAACAGGCCGTGGGTAATTTGCCTGTGATCAGCTGGATGTGATGTATGTTTTATTGCCTGTTGAACAAAGGAAATAATAAAAAGCCTTTGTTTCATCTGCTCAGCTGAGGGTCTTAATAAACTCAATCTTTTCTCTGCTATGTTATCTTCCCTTCTCTGTTGCGTGCACACACACATCCATTGACACAAACTCACAGATGCAAAGATACAAAGAGGTTCATTTCAAGTCACCATGACAGACTGATCATTTTCTAAATATTATGAGAAATCAAAGGAGGACAGTCTGTCGTATATTAGATTTGAGAGTCAGAGCTCTGTGCAGAACTGCCAGAGCAGAAAAACACAGTCTGTTCCCAGCTCTTCATTTTGTCTGTTCTTTGAAAGATGTTCATAATTTCAATGAGATAAAAAAAGGACACTGAAAACATCTCTTTAGTCCGTTAAAGGTGCAATGTAGAGTTCAAGCAATTATCAATGTGAAAATCTATCGTTTGATGGTCACCTGTGTCAACATTTTATTTTAAACAATCAGAAGTATTACAAAGTTAACGTCTGTGGAAACTGAGGACATGATAAGATTGTTGTTTAAATTATTCATTACAAAACATAGAAATACATTTCAGGAAATCATAACTTCAGTGTGTAAGCACTAGGGATAGGGATGTATATCGATACCGATACTCCTTATCGGTATCGATACTTACCGATACTCTTATCAAAACTACAACACGTAATTTTGCGTAAAAAATAAAGACTTTACAAGATATTAAAATATTCAACCTTTTTTTAATTACCACAAGGTAATAATAAAGCTTCAACAGAATAGAAGTAATGCATTACAAATGCTTCTCAGAGGCAAAATGAAAGCTAAGGAGATGGCAAAACCCCTTCACGCCACCCAACAGACTGCATGTACAGACAGACCCATATATCTTGTGGTGCTAAAATCGATGCTGTAATGATGACTACTAGGGCTCTCACTTTGTATTAGATAGTCGTATAACCGTTCGAATATGGGGATAAATATCCGTAACCGACTGATGGTCAAGCTGTGAGTGCAGGTGCTCTCTTGACCTCAGTAAACAAAGAGTTTCCGCTCCGAGCGGGCAGGGCATTAATAGCTCTGATTCATCTGAAGAGAGGCGCACCATCGGCTTTTAGTCCAAGTTATACGGCCGAGTGCAGTGGCGCTTCGTCAAGAGTTTAACCCCGTGTGACTGTGTTGTTTTCGGCAGGGTTTCACCAATGGGGCGGATAATAGAGTCTCTGTCTCTGTCGGTGCTGCAGTCTTTAGTGTTAGCTGGGCTACTAACTCTACTCTTGTTGCTATAGCAATCAAACAGCCCGCACTCCTTCAGCTTTATACTATGCACGCGCTCCAAGTGTTTGGTGATGTTGCTAGTATTTCCCCCCTTGGACGCAACTTCTCTCTGACAAAGATTGCATCGGCCAAGTTTTCATTAACTTTGCTAAAGTGAGCCCAAACCTTCGAGCGCTTAGCCCTGACCGACATGCTTGAGCCGGACGGCACTGGTGTCATAACTACATGACAGTTGAAGAGACGTTTAAGTACCAATAACGGTACCGTTTTTCCAGATTCTTAACGGTGTTCGGGTACCAACTCAATTAGGGACCGGTACATGAAAGTACCGGTCCACGGTATACATCCCTAACTAGGGATGCTTGTCTTTAAATGTAAGAAAGTTAAAGCTAAAGTTGGACGACAACCCCACACAAAAAAGTCAGAATGAAAAGAGGAGAACAAAACTAAACCTGATTACAGGTTTAATGAGGTATATTTATGGGGTGTTATTCTGCCTTCATTGACAGGAGAGAGACAGTGGGTAGGCTCGGTGAAAGGGAATGAGAGAGAGCAGGAAGGACATTCTGCAAACGAAATTCAGGCTGGACCTAAAGTCAGGCCAACACCACTCCACCACTCAGCAACACAAATGTATGTCTGTTGAATTTCCAATTACTCCAGTGTTTAATATTTTTCCAAAAAATCCTAAATCATTCACTAATACACCCCAAGGCTGACAATCACTGCAGCAATTAGTTCACTGACTGAGACAAAAATCAGCTTCTGTAGACTTTTTTTTAACAACCTCTGGTAACAGCACTTACTTCAAACACAAGATTCAATCAACTTTCTCAAATTAATTTTTGCTTTTCAAATAATTGCGGACTAATATACTTATTTCTATGGAAATTTAATTCCTGTACCCCAATGTTCTCTTTGATGGTGGCTCTTAGTGGCCCATGTTTTCTTGGATTAAGGACATATAAATGCAGTCCTACACTGGACCTGATCAGTGACGTTCTAACCTCCAATTCCTTTCTGTAGGGCAACAATTTGTCCATCAGGTCTTGGGGGTAGCCATGGGCTCCAAGATGTCTCTAAGGGCCCTAATTTTATAGAGCTTATCTGTGTGTGCACACAGATTACCTGTGAAGTGTGTTTGACAGTTGTAAGTGTGAGGAAGAGCAGTGTTGCTTGAAACATCACTTGTATGTAATAAAAATCTTTCTGAGGGAGCTTTTTTGGTGCACAGATCTTTTTGTTTTTCTTCACTTGAGTGTTTTTTTTTTCTATTTTATCCAGCACTCATGAAGATATACACCAGTCGTTTCTGATTTTCCCAATTTCTTTGTCTCTACAGGTCAGCCATGTAGATGTTCAATGATCACCTCAAAATGTTTCCACCTTTCTCCAAATGACAGCTGAAATAGGCTCCAGTCCCTGTGACCCCACACAAGGTAAGTTTTATTAATCAGGTACAGGCGAATGAAAAAGTGAACCTGCTTGCCTGTTTCACTTCCTGCTCCCTTAATCCAAGTCCCGCCCACAACACAATCTGGTTGTTCTGATGCTTCAAACGGCACAGCTAACCAACACTGAAGCTTTCATGTCGTCTATATAAATATCTGATTGGCTAACAGGAAAAAAGTAATGGCCACTCAACACAACATCAGGCATTAAACTTCAGATTGACACAGAAGAAAAACAGACGGGGCCCCTGTAATAATAGCAGCAGTACGCCTTAAAGGTAAGAGGGTGCAAATTGTGATTTTGACCTCTGACTTCCAAAATCTAATCTGTTTATTTTTAAATCAGAACGGATATTTGAGCCAGGTTTGGTGTTAATCCCATTCAAAAGGAGCTATTACGCCCATTTTTGGGCCTTATTAATTGATTTTTGGACCCCTATAGAGCAGCTACAGATTATGGCCTGCACAGAAAGCTTTGTAGATCTTCAGGATGCTGTGCCTTTCGCTGCATTGCTTCCAAGAATTTCTCTGCATTCTGTGAAAACAGTTTGTCATTTACTCCAGCCCCTGGCCCTCCTCCATGTTTGCCTCCCACCAAGACCACATCGCTCTGATTGGTCACAGGCCTGGAGCATATGCCTAGGCACGGCCATGTGGGGCAGTCTGTCACTACGTCACTGTGACTGAACTGTTAGAAAAAGACTAGCACACCATTCAGAGGCATCCAAAACAGTTACAGGGCCCACTTCCAAATGCATGACCCTCATTATTTGATGCTTTGCATCATTTTGCATGAGTATCTGACATTGAAATAACATTTATGTCAGAAAAGAGGAAAAGTATAATAGTTCTCCCTTAACCATTCTCAGAATATAGTCTTCACAAACAAAGGATGACCTCAAGAGTTCATGATGATGAAGGAGTTCCTCCTTAAATCTAAGTGGACATGTGATCAATTTGAAGTAAATCCCTTGAAGATATTGTTTTTTAAGTTTGACCCTACGCATACACATCCAAAAAACCCAAAGACATCAACCTCAGCTGTTACCAGCAGGGAGACAAAAAGCAAAGGCACTTTGTTTGCCCTTCAGATAAAAAAGCAATCATATTTTTGTTCTCACCTTATGTCTAAACTAGAGTAAAACTGATTAAACGTGATCGTCTGTCGCTACAATCTAGAGATGAGAGGAAATGCTCAAACTGGCTTCAGACACAACAGAACTGTACCGCAGGCCTCTGTAAAACCAAAGTATATCTACTGAAGTACCACCTTGACGAATTTACAAATGACTTATTACGCTCTTTTCATGAAAACTTGCTCATAATTCTACAACATGGAATTACAAAGCAAACATTGTACTTATTACATAACCCTGTCAGCCTACTTCCAGCTTAGAAATATCACCTGTCTCTGCTCCTCCC
The DNA here is from genome assembly GCA_036419115.1 of Scarus forsteni. Classification (NCBI taxonomy): domain Eukaryota; kingdom Metazoa; phylum Chordata; class Actinopteri; order Labriformes; family Labridae; genus Scarus; species Scarus forsteni. The sequence goes on along the minus strand of JAZDUH010000245.1, from coordinate 2,049,006 downwards.
TCACCCCCACACCACCACCACTCTGGTCCACAGTTTAGTCGCCTCCTGACTCGACAATTGCAACTCCCTCCTGTTTGGTCTCCATCAGAAAATCCTCCACAAACTTCAACTGGTCCAGAATTCAGCTGCTCATACCATTTCAAGAACACCATCCACTCATCGCATCACACCCATCCTGCAGCAGCTCCACTGGCTCCCCATCACATACCGCATCCAACACAAAATCCTGCTCGACTATTACAAAGCTATCCACAACCTCAGCCCCCTATACCTTTCTGACCTCATCAACATTTCTGCACCTACCCGCACCCTCCGACCCTCTTCCTCTGCTCTACTCTCTGTCCCGTCCGCTCGCCTTGAACATGGACGGCCGAGCCCTCATGGAACTCACTCCCCCCTGACCTCTGCAACACTGACAACCTTACCTCTTTTTTAAACAAGACTCAAAACTCATTTGTTCAAACTCTCCTTCTCCCTCTGATTTCTAGCACTGTCTGTTATATTGTATTGCTTATTTTAATGCCTGTTTTAATGCACTCTTATTTCTACTTTTGTAAGGTGACCTTGAGTGTCATGAAAAGTGCCCTTAAAGAAATGTATTAAGATTTTTATTATTAGGATTATTACTCTAAAGTTATAAGTACAATGACTGAGGCTAATATTACCTTGCAGATTCAAATAATTTACACAGAACAAGAGTGTGGTCTACTAACACACTGATGTAATACGACCAGACCATTCAGCACCACTTCTTCAGTGGTTATAATTTGGTAGTATTGCTGTCTATATCATTCTGAAATTCAATTTGACTTTAGTCATACTGATAAAGGTTTTTTGCTGTAATAACATTTATGCATACGAGTGAGAGTGTGAATGGTTGTCTGTCTCTCTATGTGGCCCTGCAATCGACTGGCGACTGGTTCAGGGTGTATCCCGCCTCTTGCCCAATGACAGCTGGAATAGGCTCTAATCTAATGTGAAGAACATGAGGCTTCAAACTAGGAAACGACATCCTCTAGTGGGAAAGCCTGGATCGTATACTTTTTTTGATTTCAATAAAAAAAAAAAATTGCATATGTTTTCCAGTGAGCAATACATTTTGTAAATAAGCATTTGGTGTAACAGTTTTAAGCTCCAAAAGCGATTGATAAAATAGCCTTTCTCCAAAAAAAATAAAAAATGACATACATTACAACTGGTGAAACATTTTGTACGTACATCAAATTTCGGGTTTGTAAAAAGTACACAACACAAGTTTTACTAATATATTCCGTTAATGAAACAGTGTTGATTCAGTGGCATTTCAAACAAAGCACATCAGAAAGAAACTGACAGAGGAAGTTAGAGCGCACTGACACAAAAACAGAAATCAATCAAACGATCAGGTCACCGTTTCAGGATTGACGGCTGGATATATGTGTATGTGAAGCCATTATGTAGGTAACTATTTCCACATAAAAGCACAATTATTGCTCAGGGGAAGTGTGCAATTAACAAAACATGGCCCTAATTTTGTGGAGCAAAAATCAATAATTTTAATTATCAGCCTTAAACTTAGAAGACTGCTGCTGCCGAATGCATTTACTAAAAAAATCATATGTATCCGAATATATAAACATCTAAAACAACCCAAAGTCTCATGCAGCGAAAGAAGTAGCTTCTTCCATGTCAAACGCTGCTACATGTCATAGAAATATGCATTATGTCAGCTTTACAGACACTATGCCGGTATTTTATGTATAAATGGTAAAATATGAACACAAACTCTACCCAGCTTCTGAGGGGAGGATGGGAAAATATTAAAAGAGAACAACAGATGCATCGTGACATCCTGTGTGTTCGGAGCCTCTCAGAGGAGCTCTGACTTAATTCAAGAAAGTAAAAAGTAAATCTACTGTCCTCAAAATCCAAGGAACAATATTTTTCTCAAACAAGACAAGGCCTACTGTCACCAGACATGCAGACATGCAAAAAACGCACAGGCTCACTGCTTAACTTCTGAGAAATGTTAATGATAAATGGATCTGAGCATGAGTCGTGCTTGTTTTTTGTCATCACACGTCAAAAAGCACTCACATTGCAGCAACACTTTCTTATTCATACATGATCTTTACACACGGATAACTGAGGGGAGAATGCTAAGTGTGCTGAATATATCGTTGCATCCCTGGTACCAACAACCTGATCGAGGCATTGGTATGCTCAAGGGGTAGGTAGGTCAGTTAGTTTGGAAATGAAACAATTTGGAACAATTGACCAGAATTTAACTGCAGAGCCTAATTACCTTGAATGTTTTTAAATCCTTCATGCATTTTTTTTTTGTTTTTAAATGTATTTTTTGGGCATTTTGTGCCTTTATTGATAGGAGAGAGACAGTGGATAGGCTTGTGAAAGGGGGAGAGAGAGTAGGGGAAGACACTCTGCAAACTGGTCACAGGTGGGATTCGAACCTGGACCGGCAGAAGCAAGTACATGGCGTGCTAACCACTCCGCCAAACCAGCACCCCTCCTTCATCCAACCTTGAAGCCAGGCTTACAATGTGAAACTGTTTTAAGAGATGATTCATTATCGTGTGTTGCACTGTGTGTTTGTTTTAATAACTGTGTGCTACATGCATTCTTGTTCAGGTCTGCACTAAAAAAGAGATCTCCAATATTAACAGGAATGACCTGGCTGGATAAAGGTAAATAAAAAAAGAGACATAAATAAATAAATAAATAAATATCGGGGGGATAAGGGAAGCAGCAACTTCAGTTCTAATGTCTTACTCCTCTGTGTTATTTTGGCTAAAAGGCAATGATACTTCAACTAAATTAGCCCCTTGAGATGAATCATCTTGTTTTGGAGACTTTCAGACACCAAACTGAAACACAGTTTAATACAAGTGACTCAACACAGTCAATATAAATAAAAATAAAACACCACCAGCACCAAAATGCTCACACCAGGCTCCCATAAGCATACTGAACCTATCAAATGTAAATATGACCTTGCTATCACAAAAATGACAAGTATCAATACAGAGATTGGACCGACTGAGGTCCTTATAATACTATCAAAGGTCACAGACAGAGGACTTACAATTACAACCAAGATGTTATGCTTCAAGTTGTTAAACTTAGTTGAAGTTCTGTGGTTGGTGAGCCTGTAAAATAACCTGTTTTTGTATAACAGTGAAAAAAACTCAAAGGTGTATTAAGTTGTGAGAGATGGTCAATGACAAATTTTAAAAGTCTTATCAAAGTATTTGCAGTTCTTCAGCATCTCCAAAACGGCCTAATGTTTAGGCCTGCTTATGTTCTCATCCTGTATGCTCCTTAAATCTTACACTTTGTTCCAAACAATAAGCATCATGGCCAATTTATATATGACCAAAAATGTCTGGTTTAGATGGTAATCACAGATGGTTTACAACAAAACAGCCTCCACTACAAGTTCATGACAGGTTTCTACACACTGATCAACTTTGCTAAACTCATACGTTCAGCTGTCCCCCTGTCCTGCCACAATTACATAAGATGATCCCTGCAGATTCTTTTACGGAATGTTGTCTATCCATTTAACGATACCATGAAGACTTAATGAAAACTTTGAATGGAAAAAAAATGAAGTGTCACAGAACTTGATCCTGGCTTTAACTCATCAGTACTTGGAGACCAAACTTATTGGAAAGTTTTACAATGGGGTGTTCCTGCTGTGCTGGATCAAGAAAAATAAAGGAAAGGCAGACATACAGAAGAGAAACGGAAAATAGAAAAGATGTGAGACAATGAAACATGATGTTTCATCTCTGTGCAGCAGAGCAAGAAACAGCAGCAATAATCAACCCTCTGAATCAATGGCATTTCACCAGCTCTTGAAACCCAGATAAAAGCCTCCAGATTCAGGTTGATTCTCTGCACGACTTGTCCTCCCTGCTCTCCATATGATTACGGCTCAGCTGCACCATTTGATCAAAAATGTTCTTGATGTGAATATGATTTCTGTCCTGGCACGCTCCACAGCTAACAGGAAAACTGTGTGAGTATTTAAGTATCAAATCTGAAAGTTAGCTGAAGTTTGCAAACTGTAAAGTCTGTGCAGGAAGAAGCCAGGTATCACTTTCCTGTGGGAAAGACTCATCAAAATCTATTTAGTAAAAAAGACAGTTTAAATTGAGAACCACATACTATCTAATCTCTCTCATTTAATAGCATGGGAATAATATTAAGGACAATTCTCTATAACTTGAAGAACTTCTGACTCCGTCCTGACTAATTCAGAATCATGCCCTCTGTTACAGACTGTGTTTGAACACTGGCACCTTTGGGCGTGTGTCCTGAATAATATGTAGCACTTCGAAGGATGTCTGATCAGAAGCCCAAAATGACAGCAGGAGCTACTCTAGCTAGCAGGAAGAAGTGGATAAAGGTTCCTTATTTTAATTCAGTGCCCTGAGGAGGTTCTTGTCACCACTAGCACTAAGGCAGGGATTATCTGGCACTACCTGATAAAAGCCGTGGTCGAAGTCCTGAAATTACAGAATTATTCTGCCTCCCGAGCTGATTTTCTTGTCTCCTTCATTTACTGTGTTTTCAGCCATTTCCCCTTGATTTTCAGCCTTTAAATTAGGCTTTTTTGTCCCAATAACAGCTTGTAAGCATTCATGTATGAACCATGTAATAGTACGCAGTGGGTATGTGTGTCAGTCACTCACACTGCCCTATATTTACACTCCCTAGCACATGGCCTCATAGCCTCTGGTCTCTCACAGCTGGCCTGCAGTACACTGGACCATGGGTGAGTAGTAATTACAATGCTCTCCAACATGATGCCTATTCAGGAGGATCATAGCCCAACCTAATGCGAACTGGCCTGTAAAACACACACATGCTCTAAAGTGTCACAACTACTTAAGCAAAAACATAGAGAGCCAGCACAGGGGGTCATGGGAAAGCTCTGAGGACCGACAGATATCAGGATGATATGTGCACAGCCTAAGCAGTCTGGAAGGGAGGGAGCCTCCAGTAAATGAGAGAATAATGCTTGTCTGCTCTAGCCTGTCTACATGAAGTCCTACTGCTTGCTTCAGTTGCATTGTTGGATTCTACATAAGCATATGTTTAAGTGGTGATATAATTCAAAATGCTGATCACTTGCGATTGCCTAAGCCTGATCTAAAGACAAGTGTTAAGGAGGCGTGAAATAAAAAAAACGTACCTTTTTTTAAATTTACACAGATATTGGGATTCTTCAGTATCTCTTGACCAACAAAGGTGAAACTTGCCAACCTCGTCGTTTGTTTGGGGTCCTCCTATGTCTGAAAACAAGATAACTGAGGTCTGTTCAGAATTTGCTCCTGATGTGACATCCTAGTGTGTGAATAAAATTTGAACTTTATTTTATGTAAATATTTAGATTCCTTGACCATGAAAACATGCCATTAGCAATTGGTTTCATAATGATATCTATTTTAGTTCAGTAGTTATTCACGAAAATCGCATTTTTCGTCATGGTGGATCCAGACGGTGATCCGGATCAACACCAAAATTGAATCAGTTCTTCCTCTTCCCATGCTGAACATTTCCTGAAAATTTCATCAAAATCCATCCATAACTTTTTGAGTTATTTTGTTCACAGACAGACTCTCCCAAAAACATAACCTCTCTGGTGGAGGTAATAACTGTGCTGAGCACAGAATTCTCACTATAGCCAGAGCAACTTTCCATTCTAGGTCTGAAAATGACATTAGCAAAGTTATTTTGTAAAGAATGTGCAGAACATAATAATCAAAACAGAAACACTTGAAACCTCTGCCAGGCAGAGGCTCAGCTAAAAATCATATCCAAACATCATGTCAAAGAAATATCCCACAAGATAGCCCATGAGTCTGTCTGTTTGACTCTGTCTCAGGTTGGGAACTGCTAAAACTTATTGATGTCCAGGCCATATTCAATTCTACTTGTTGGTGTAATTATGAATCAATTTCAGGTTCCAGTGGATGGTTGGTGCAGAAAAAGCAGGCCTACTTAAGGTTTCTGCAAGACAACATCAAACACATGGCACTCCGGATAATGCATTTCTGCATCAACAAATGTTTTAAAAAGTTGCTACAGGGTTAAAATTATGTAGCCACATACACATTTGGCTGTTAAGCATAATCAGCAAAATTAAACCACGCTTAAGATTCAGTTCTGCCATGATCAGTTCCTTGACATCTTCGGATCAGTAATCAGAAAGGCAAATGATACTGATGCCTTGAACTAGTAGAAATCAGCTCTCAACTGGAACAGGCTCTCAATTCCCATTCCTTTTTTGTGTAAAACAAAACATTAATCATGACAGCAAAACACAGGACACACGCTCAAAGTTTGCTGGAGAAAAATTTACCTTCTGTGCATGCAATTGGTCAAATCAAGTTTTTGTGCCTTTACAAAAGAATGATAAATAGTCAGAAACTTCTCTGGTAAATAATCCAAAGACCAGAGCACACCAGAGCAGTCTGTCATAAAGACACCCGGTGCACTCACAAACAGAACAACTTCAGTGACTGATAGAAAATAGTCACTGAAGTGGCCACATCTGACTCACATGATGATACTCTGCCTCTACCCATTAGGTATATCCTGTGTGCATTGAGCTGTCAGATCTGAGTGGTTAAGCCTCTTCAGATGCCAGGTGCCTCATCTACTCAGCCTTTGTGACAGTGATGCAGAAAACCATGGTGACATTGACTGATGGTCTGATAAATCAAACTCTACAGTGTCCATGACAAGCAGAACAGCTGAAAATGTTCTGGTGGGCCTGGCTGAATTAATTACATGTATGTACTTTGTTAATGAGTAAATACAGGACATTCTACTCACCTTAAACTTAACATATGTTAAAGTTACATTTGTAGTCTGATGATATACCTAAACAAAAGGCTGCAAAGGCTGAGTGTGACTTTTCTGTACTGTACAGGAGATTTTACTAAAAAAGAATCCCCAGTCACAGTCTGCAGGAAGCTGGAGTTTCTTCTAAATGGTTATCTAAAACTGGTTCAGTTTTGCAGCTTTTCCAGATTGAGGTGCCCATGACAGAATATCAGCAACAGCTGGTAAGATCAGGACTCCCAGGACTTTTTACCAAGAGGATGTTACCTTTACATCTCACAAACACTACAGAAAACCGGAACACAATAATATCCCCAATGACTACAGATCATCTTTGTTCACATCTCCAGGATTATTCAGTCTTTGAAAACTCTGAGAATTTCAGATGGAGGGTAAGTACTCAACGGAAAACTACAAATGTACAATTCATTTATGTACTTCATTTCGAAAACGTACTTTCCAATTACCAGAAAATTCTGCAAATAATTTGTTAAAGTTTAAAAAGACTTAAATTACAGTATTCAAATTTAGCTTTTAACAGATATGCGTAAAAATGCACAACATCTGGTGCAGGATTTTAAAACACAGCAATGAAGAATATTGGAGGAGCAAGAAAACAAACAAATAAACCTTTGTAAAATCCTTTTCCCAAAATAAGGTTCAGCCCTTGTCTGTGGAATTCCATGCTTTTAAAATCTCATAAAGAAAGAAAAAAGGTAACAATTGCATTAGTGTTGAGTCCAAAATGAGATGAAGGCATGTTGATGGTAACACTTTGTGGAGTGTTGATCTTCTACATCTTCAGATTTTTGATCATACTTGACATCTTTCATGCATGAATGCTACCTTAACCTTTGCATGAGGTCCCACATGGGGATAAACCCACTGAAATTATACTGTACAATGATATTTTAACACAGCTTCTATAGTTAAAAGACACAACTGTCCATTCTTTCGTGAAGCCATGGCTGGGAACACAAATGCTTGTATCTGGCACAGTGTTCACAGAGTGTTCTTGATTCTTTGCCTGTCTGTGCTTTGTTGACACATTTACTTAAATAAAGGCTGGGGCCACAGTGGATGGCCTTGACCTCCTTCTCCCAAATGCTTTGTGAGATCGTCCTGCTGCAGGGGCTCTGCATTTTAATTAGACACACAAATCAAGAGAAAACACTTGTCTCTTTTACTTTCTGGTTTGAAAGTCTGATTTGTCTAAATACCCATACAAACAATCACATTAATACAGCAATTCTCATCGCTGTTTAGCAGTGCACCACTCAACACTTCCGTTTGTCCTGCTGTGCTTTGCTTTGGGCTGTATTTCCAGGGGTTTTTATGGAAATTTAACATCTGTCTTTAAAAAATAGAACTGCTGCGAGTTGGTGAAAAAACTGTTTCACACCAATTTGTTATTCAAACGCAAAACAAAAAATCAAATACTACTGAGGGGAGCAAATACATGAAGAACAGTAGTTATGTGGGTGGATTAAGTTCACCAAAGTTGGGGTGCATCCCAAGTCGCTCGCTTTTCTTTTCCTTGGGTCTCTTGCCCACCAAACACAAGAGGACCTTCACTGGCTACAAGAAGAAAACTACATTTAGTGCATAAAACTCCCTGTACTTTTGCCCCAGACTTTTCGGCCTCTGTTAGGTATAATGTGTCATTATTACCACCACTTTTACTGCAACTGCTGTCAGGATCACTTGTATGTTTTCTGATATCAAGTTCCCATTTGCATTTTGTGGCAGGCTGATCAATATACCAATCCAGATCGCAACTGCAATGTGGTTACATGCAACAGTTACATCACAGAAAGTGCAATGTCATTTAAATGAATAAAGGCCAGCCATACTGGCATATGTGCTGCTTCATGGAAACCAAAATAACCAGTTTTATAGTTTCCTCTGCACACTACGATAAGTCAGTCTGATGTCACCATCAGTGAGTTAACTCTTGGTCTGTGTTTCATGCAGCGCTTGAGTGTGATGTAAGAAGTGTAAAAGCTGTAGAGGGCACTTGTCACATCTAGGAAGGAATGCCAAGATGTCCTTTTGAGTGGTGAGTAAAGACACAGCTTTGAACTTAAAATCATCCTTAAAAAACTGGGGCATATCTCAGGAAAAAAATACCACAGTACAACTTTTCCCCAATATTGTTCAGCCCTATTTTATGGGCATAGAGATAGTGTTCAGATGCATAAGAGCTTAATTTTAATAATATGACATTTGTTAGCTTTACTTGTACTGAACTGTGTTCAAAATGAGATGGTTTGTATTAAGGGGTTATTCACATATCAATTAATTTAATATTTGAGGCCATTCCCCTTAAGCCACAGTGACATGATTAAAATATAATAAATAATAAATATAAAGACTAAAATTGCTACAACCCACCATATTTCGGATGGGTATGTCATAGCCAGCTGGAAGGCTTACTTTCCTGAATACAGCTGTTTATACTGATCATAGAAATACAGAGAATAAATTCAACAGATGTTTTAATCTGTTGCTGGTTTATTTATCATATGATCTTAAACCTTTAACCTGATATAAGGCCCAATAAAATCTACAATTTGTGTAAAATACAAAAAACCTAATTCTACAAAAAATAAAGCCAAAAACAAACAAATAAGGGAAAAAATTAAACCGGAAAAAAATAAAAAAAAATAAAATGGATTTTATAGGGCCCTGTGCTATGTGCTGGCATCCCTTTATGTGTCTGTGAAAACTCAAAATGGTACAGAAAATAAAATTCTGGATGGTGTATCAAGGGATGAATCCACAAAATGTGCAGAAAGCTTAAAAGTGCACATCTACATGGTGTCCATAAATTACTTGTTAACAACAAAGCCCTAATTATTGTGGTTTGTATTTCTATCACCTGTTTGGGGCTAAAGCTATCTAATGTTTTACAGGCTGAAAATGCCCTGTGATGTATAAATATGAGTAAATATTTAGAAAAGAGTTGGTTATATTGGCTGTTCACTTGAAGCAAAAGAGTACCACACAAATACTCAATAGTGCAGAACTGAGATATTTCTCTCTAGAAAGTAGCTTTGACTTTTGTTTTAAGATTTAAGAGATTAACCTGTATCACTCAATAATAAAGCATGGGTCTGTTAATAAAGCTCTATTTTTGTCTGTCCTTATTATATGTCTTCCATCATGCCTTTGCTCCTCAGTGCTTTCCCCTCCCCTCACATGACCCTATTTGCCTGTGTTTCTTCCACACCACATCAGTGTGTTGCATTTTTTATGGAAACATGCTTGGAGACCTTCATACTCTGCAATAAATCCATGAATTATAGAATAAACTGACAAATAAAACTAGCAGAGCCATTTGCCTTTTCCTCCTGCCTTCAAGAGAAGGTTTAAAGAGAGAACCCTCTGTTTGATAGTGAACCTCGTGTCAGATTGAAAATGAAAATGGTATATTCAGACCATTGACAAGTTGGGTAATATTGTTTTAATTTGTGCTTAACTCGATTTTAAGTGTGCAATATGAGAACATTCATAATTCCACCACAATGAGACTGACTTAACCGCTGTGGTATCAGGAGAGGTCTTTTTGCATATGAAGCACAGATACTAATATGTAACCATATTACAGGCATTAATGTTTGGAGTAGAAAACTAATAAATCCATTAAACTTCATGCAACTTTTGGCTATAAATCACAGTGACAATTAAAACAACCATAGCTGTCTGAAGAGCTTGATAGGGATTTTTTGAAGAAGCTTGGTATAAAGTCTGGTAAAACTTGGCGTTACAAATTTGACTTAAAAAACAAAACCAAAAAAATTCAAACTTTACTTTGGAAAAGATAGATGTGATATTTTAAATAAAACTTGATTGGAAAGGCATGGAAAACTTGACAGTATTTTATGAGAAACAATTGAGATCATTCTTATATAAAGTTAATGCAATTATTAGAAAAAAAAAAAGCCTTGGATAATCTGACCTATAATTATTTGTCGGCAGAACTTAAGATTATCTTTAGTGAAGCTTGATGATAAGACACATGATACTGGCAGTGTTAAGAGATACACTGATCTGGATTAGGTTTTCAATCATGACATCAGACACCTGAGTGCACTGGTCTGCAGAGCCCTGCATCAGAAAAACAAAAACTAACTAATCGCCTTGTTTTAAAATCAAAACTTGTTCACGGAGGCCACTTTTTTTTCTGCAGCCTGCTCCTATATTTGCTCTGCTCAGCGTCACAAATCCTGCAGGACTCAAGTTGACATTTCACTTTTCGTGAGATTCTATTTAGTGACCTAGTTGCCATTGCTAGGGCTAAATGCTGCTGTGTTTTCATTGCAATTACAATGTGGACTTAGGCAATAGTAACATTGCAGGCTGTGCTATGTTTGTTGTGTCCTTTAAGCACGCCATGCAGCCACCTCAGCATCAGTCACTCAACCTACAAAGTGCTTGTTTCTCTTTTTCTAAGAATAACATACAAAGTATGTCCATGTGATATAGCCCTCAGTAGTCAGAAAACTGATCACCATGCATGTAAACTCTGTGTGTCTCTGAATGAATCTTTAACAACAATAACAAAATAGAAAGACAAGACGTTATGCTTTAGGAAAATTTGACATTAATGTTTGAGAAACTTCTCGGTTAGAAAAACTTGATATAATGTAAGAATTTGTAAAGTTAGAATTGTTTTAGGGTGAAAAGCAGTCGTGTTCTCTAAAGTATAATCTTTACATTGGCTTCACAATACCAAAGGACAGGTTTAAACTCAGTATAAGGTTTGCAACTTGTGGACTTATGGACTTGGCACTTTCAACACTGTAGGGAGTATATTCTGTAAACTTGGCATGCAATAAATTTGATATTTGCTTCAAATCAGTACAAAACTGACAGCCAACAAAGAAGCACACCTTAGCATTTATTTCTTGAGCTCATTAAAAACGGGTAATGGGTGTGCTGGTTTGGTGAGATGGGTAACAACTGTGCAATGGTGTTTAGTCATGTCAGGAGGCCCAGGTTCAAATCCAATATCAGTCCCCATAAGTAAAGCTGTGTGTCTTCACAAGTCTCACAGTTAAATTTAGTTATAATTATTACATCAAAGACTCAATTCGATATCCCGGTGCATCACGACGCAGGGCAGTGAGTAGTATTCTTATCTTTGCATATTACTGCACCAGGCTACTTTAAAGATCAAAATCAAGCAGTCAGATAAAAATGAACTCCTTTTTGATAATTAGAAATGGTTTTTGAGATTAACTGCAGCAAATGTATTTAAACAAACTTCATAATTCTCATCTACCTTCACATCAACAAAATTGACACTGCAGTTTAGAAGCAGCTTTAACAAACTTAAACAGCTCTTGTTTGTCTGCGCTGTGATGTATCTAAATACATCTGCATCATGTTGCACTGATTAAAAGATTATTTCCCAGCCCTAGCCGTACGTCTCCCCTTACCATTTCACTGCCTTTAAGAGTCTATCCACTGTCTCTCCACTATAAAAGAACAGAATACCTACAAATATCTTTAGAAAAAATATCCCAAAATCAATTTCTAAACGAAGTTTTTGTTGTTGTTGTAGTGTTTCTTAAAAGAAACTGCTAATTCAGTAAACATTTGTTTGTGCATACACACGTGCATACACACACAGACACGCACACTGTGCGTCTAACAGTATATCTTGCTGGTGGATTAAGCAAAGCTGCACAATAAAAGAACAGAATAATTAACCTCCGTTTGACGTGGGAGTTAAATCCCCTTAAAAGACACAAAGCTGCTGCTTACCACTTCATGCCTGTTACAACAGATTGGCACTTCTTTGTGTCTGAGTTGTGTGTGTCTATAAGCATTGTGCCTCTCTGTCTGTTTGGACCTCATCCTGCAGTATATTTTTTCTGAGTAAGCCAGAGCTTAGTAATCTTCAATATCCATACCTAACAGGCTTAGGGTGTAATGCTGTCAGCTACAAAAAACCAATATACAGTATGACAGAGTATGGACTTTAACCGGAGGAATAGGATTTTCTTTGAGGGGAATCTTCAACCTTTACAGTATAGAAGCAATATGAATCTTTAATTTGATTTGCCCTGAGCTTAGGGGAAGACTATACCTCCACATGAAGAAAGAAAGGAGGCTTGAGGATGGAATGTACCCAACTTTTTCATTAACAAACACACATAAAATAGCACTTACTGATTCATAATTCAGCACACTAAACACACACATTTCATTCATGATGCATGAGTGAATTGAAAAAAGGAAACATTCCCCAATGTTTAAAACCAGTGGCGAAGGGTTGCAGTTCCTATGGCAACAGCCTGAAACACACCATTGACAATACAAGTTTGTGTGTAATGTGGAATTTAATTTTACACCTCTCTGGTTGAAGATTTAAAAAGAAAGCAAATGTCACAGTTTGTGCAGTTGACATGAGAAGTGGTGATTATCATAATAATTGAAAAGCATGTCGAAATGACTTGCTCCTTCCAGTGTCTCTTCTGTTTAGTAGAGACTGGGCGGCTCTGACAGCCTTTAACAGAGATTTGTTTTTGTATGTCCTGCCTATGAAGGGGTCCCTGTTGTTTATATTGATGTATTTGAAGGGTAGTGGAAAACAGGAAAAGGACGGTAAAAAAAAAAAAGAGGCAGAGAGGAGAGAACGAACAGGGCCTCTGTGACCTCATAGAGCCAAACTACGTGGACGCATCTGACAGCAACATGGACACTGGGATGAAAACAGAGGAAAGACTGTGATAAATGAATCTAGATCAGAGATACAGCTCATATTTTGCCTTAAAGGGAGAGTTCAGTATTATGAAGTGGGGTTGTATGAGCTCCATATTGCCACTAAGTACATTAGATGCAGCAGAAAGTTTTCTCCTCTCCCTCAGTAAGCCACAGTCTGTAAGAGTCTGTTGCGCAGAACCAGCTGCAAACAGGGAAGAACAGCACCAAATAAAAGGAGTATTTTCTCTGCCTAAAAGAGCTTCCATCAAAAAATAATGCCACCGTTTAAGAGTACGCTACCTATGCAATTTTTTATGTGCACTAACCTTTTGGAAATATAAGGTTTATCTGGAACTAACCAACTCACGTCACATATTCCTTCGCGCAGTGCTGCCGCGAGCCACTGAATCACTCCTCTGTCTAGACTAAGCTGTCTACATGGTTCCACGGTAACTTGTCTATGTAGGTTCCCAGTCATTCAGATTATGGCTGTCTGGGGTTTCTTCTACAGTGGTAACTGGACAAATTTTTAGAGACATTCAGTATCCACTTTGGGAGAGACCTTTGATATTTAAGGTTACTTATGAGGCAGCAGGTAACTTGATAGAAAAAAAACAACATTTTAAAATGTCAGTTAAGCCAATTCAGTATATCATTCATCTATAGAGACCAGAAATCCCATTCAAATGATCTGTCTACTGTTACTAAAACTACCCACCTGTAGTAACCATAGACTGTAAAAAAACATGGACGTCATGTCGCTGGGCTCGAATTGAAGTCACCACAAAAACTGCTCCCCCTGGTGACTGGCTGCAGTATAGGTCAACTCTCCGTCTCCCCCATTCATCTGAACGGGGCCGTAGTGAAACTTCAAAAAATTAATACACCTCGTAGAAATATTTCTCCCATCCGTATGCTGTGGTGATATGAAAGTATTATTGGGCTGCGTGTTTTCCAAGTCCTCTTTTTTCTGAAAATTCTCTTTTTCATCAGTTATTAGAGTTTAAAAAATAACCGCGGTTTACGGCAGTTTCACAATGATTGTGTACGCTGTATGCTGCGGAGTTTTGCGACCGTTTACGACAGCTGCGTCCAGATATGGTCCAGATTCTCTACTGGCTGCACAATGGCGGCGCCCTGATGGGGGATATTATGGCTTCAAAACCGTTAAATGGTAGAAGGTGGAGCCACGCTGTCCACTATATACAGTCTATGGTAGTAACCAATGACGTTTAGCTATGTGGCTGCTAACCTGCCCTCAGACCCAGCTACTTAAAAATAACATTGACTGTAGACACATTTTCAAGTCTTGTGGTTTTGTGTTTGGGCAATTTCAGAGACCACGATATTGCAGTTCCTTGAAACTGCATTCTGCTACTTTGCAGACTTCAGTAGAAACATGAATATCATGTCAAGTATACACCTTCTCCTGGTTTCTGACAACTTTCTGCAACAGTCTAGAAACCACACAGGCACCCTACCAATTAAGATGTTGATGCTGTGATCAGATGCCAGGATATTAATATTTATCACATATAGAGAAAACTGACATCCAGCTTTCTTTGTGTGCATGTTAACACTATATTCTGCTTTAAACTGGGAAATTGCTTATAACCAGAATAGTTGAACCAAGAAAGAACAAACAAGGCATCAGTAGCTAAAGACAGAGTCTGATGTAGGCTTTGCCTGGCTATACTGACATATAACCACATGGCAAAAGCAGCATGTCACCAAATATAGACTAAAACGTGAATTCAAAGTAAGAGAAGAACTGAAAGATAGTGATCCTAGGATCACTATCTTTCAGTTCTGCTAGTTCTGCTAGCTTTAACACACCGCTGCAAACAACTTTACACCATTAACTCAGTGATTCTGTGACCTCAGTTGTTTAAAAACAAAAAAAGGACTTCATTTTGACTTTTTTTCTGAAACTTTAACTTAATGATCTGCCTGGGAATATCCATAGCCTCTGAAATGCATCATTCATTTGTCAGACAATTAAAAACTTTAAGTGGCAAAAAGGAGGTTCTGGATCCCAAATGATATATATATATATATATATATATATTATCTATATGTATATATTTCTAGATAGATAGATAGATAGATAGATAGATAGATAGATAGATAGATAGATAGATAGATAGATAGATAGATAGATAGATAGATAGATAGATAGATAGATAGATAGATAGATAGATAGATAGATAGATAGATAAACATGTGAGTGATTTGCCACAGAAAATACAGAAATATCAACTTAAAATGTCTCAAGTGTTTCACTAATAAAACACACAAACAAAGTTGAAAGCCCACATAAAAAGAAAGCAAAAGCTAGAGTGTCTCTCAATGGAGATCTTATTGACTGAACCCTTCCTGCCATAGCACCACTGTGCCAGTAACCTGCATTTACTCTTGATCTCATGAGTCATTTCAGCATGAGTGTGTTGTCTAACCTCAGTGGCCCGATCCCTGGTGCTTCTCTCTGAGCGTAGCAGCATGGTGCCTCTTGAGTAATCCTTTTTAGAAGCACTAGAATAATATGTTTTGCTCTGTATAATATCTGGTATTCCCCTTGATGATCTACAGTTTGGGCTGGCAGGACAATGTGAGGTAGCTCTGATAGGGCTGGCTGAGGGCCGGGACAAAGCCAGGCAAAGCCACGGCCTCTTTCTAATTCATCAACACGCTCAAAAACATGCAGAGGCTTATTGTTTGTGAACCACCAAACACTGTGCTGCATGCTCAATCAATTCCAGTCACCATACTGGCTGCATGGCTTTGTCCACCATTGTGTGTCTTCTTTGAATACAACGTAGCTCTAGCTCATTTGCCATCCCACTATAGCAAAAAGAGGCACAGCCATAAATATGATAGCACAAATGTGAGTGTGCAGACTGTGTTAGTGACCTTATAGAGGTACACAGAGATGGGTTCTATACCATGTAAAAAGTCTCTCCTTTTTGTCCTGTTTGCCTTACCTTGCCTTTTTGGACAACAAAACATGATACATATTTTGAGAATAAAAATCTGCCTTCCAATATTTTTGGCCAACTTAGTATCTCAATAGTCTACTGTTTCAGGGAGTTTTATTTCCTCAACTTATCATGAGGACATACTGACACTAATAACTACTGGTAAAAACTGTTTGATGACAAAAAATGTTCATTCAAATTTGTTTAATGATTTTCTTGTTTCAATTATTTTAACTTCAGATTAAACATGTTGATAAAATAATGACACCAGGATAAAATCTATGACTGATCTACTGTGGATATCCAGAAATTAGTAAAGTTCTTCACATACATTAATACTTCTGATGGATAAACCATTTTATTTCAAATTGTCTCACTCACTCTACAGTGACATTTGTCTGGTGAGCTCCACAGGGTTTTCCCTGTGAGTTTCCCAGGGGTCAATGGGGCGCTCTCTGGACTTGGAGCTAAAATGTATTTATAACACTTGCTAACATGATTCGTTTATCTCAATAGTAGTGTTGACGTGAGTCCAGCTGAGCTTCTACCTGTGTGACAAGAAATTAGAACACTGATGCTAGTCAAACTTTTTACTTAAAAGGCCCACCATTATCCCCCTGTCGAAAACTTTATGTAAACACTACATCACTTGAGACGTAATGTTACAAGTGACAAAGCCGCTCCTCAAAGACAATAAACATTTATGAAAAGCATCATTCTCTCTGAGGTTTAATTATTAAAAAGAAGTGTTTCTACAAAACCCACTTCCCTTATTGATTCATTATCCTTATATATGTATATATATATATATATATATATATATATATATATATATATATATATATATATATATATATATATATATATCTTAGGGCTGTGACTTTAGTGCATTAATTAGATTAATTAATTACACCACAAATTAATGCGTTATAAAAATTCATCGCAAGATTAATCATAGCACACAAACATTTTGATATTGTCCAGCTGGAGGACCCGTACATGGCAGTGGCACGTCACTTCACACATGCGTCTCTGGTCAAACCAAACAAAGCCCAGGTGACAACAGGATTGGCATATTTAAGACTTAGTCTTATTTTATTTTTGAATTTATTTATCTATATTTGTACTATATTCTTCAATAATGCATCAGGCCTAATTGGTTTGCTGGATGTCCTCGACCTTTTTCTTATTTTGAATTTGATTCATTTGAGTGTCCTGATTGAGCTTAGAATTTTCTGGACAAGTTGCCCTGACTTTGGTTTTATTTAGTCACCAACAAAAATGTGGATTTACAAATCTTCACTTCTTAGTGTATTCATTTGATTAGTCATGCACTACAATTTTATAATATCCTAGAATTCAAATTCTTTATTTGGGTACTTTAAGCAGATATGAGATTAAAATGTGATTAATTAATTATAGATCCAAAGTAGGGCTAGGTGATAAACTGAGTTTTTCAAATATATCAATACATTTTTGAAATAGGACAATTTCCAATGCTTTCCAGTGCTCTTTGACCTAACCTGCCCCCCCAATACTTCACAAAGCTCACCAATCTATACCTCCTTCCCTCTCTCACTCACAACAATAGTGACTGACAACATTGAGGCCTCTAACAACAAATATAGTGGCTGGAAAGTCTTCAGATGAAGATTAATGTGTAGAGTGTCAGAAATATGTTGCATCCTAAGTTCTGAGCACAATGAATCTTCTCCATCATTAAGGTACAAAGTGTGTGAGAGAAACTTTGTGCTTTGACCCAAAGTGTGATGTTGCTGCAGCCCCCTGTACAA
This sequence comes from Scarus forsteni, assembly GCA_036419115.1. Lineage (NCBI taxonomy): Eukaryota > Metazoa > Chordata > Actinopteri > Labriformes > Labridae > Scarus > Scarus forsteni. Next base: position 2,030,669 of record JAZDUH010000245.1, on the reverse strand, counting down.
CAACAATGCACACCGTAAGCTTAGCTATTCCGCACTGAGGCTTATTAAGGAAAAGATAAAAGTTAAGCAGTTTCATGAGGCAGTGGCTTACCATGCTGTCACTGTCACAGTTACCAGCACAGACGTTGTGCAGGGTGGCTTTATTCTGCAGTTAATAACCAAGATTCAAGTTGCCAAGTTAGATGTATTTCACAACTGAAGTGCAGGTGAAAATATGCACCTAAGTCTAGAAGAGCCTCATCGTACAGCAGCACTCATCAGGACCTGTGAGGCACCCATGAGTGTAACAGGACAAAATATAAGACTGGGAGATAAAATGTTCCAGTCTCCAAATGAGCTGTTTCCTCTGGACCACACAACTTAGTTATATGTAATAAATCCTATGTTTGTTAAATATTTGCTTTGTTTACATGTTGATTGTTTGCACTGCTTTGTGTATTTGGTTGAGCAGAAAAGGAACTTTCTATTGGATTTGTTCAATAATATAGTTTATATAATAATAATTTAGTTTCTAATTCATTTCATTCTGTATTAAGCTGTAAACTGGTAGTTTCTTTTCATGTCATTTCAATGTACATTTTGACATGTGCAGCTGGGTTAATAATATGTCTGTGGGACAGCTGTCATTTAGTTAATGTGAATTTGACTTAAACTCAATGATTTGTCAACACTGATGCAAGAGCTGGAATTATTAGTCTCTGTAGATCATTAATATGCAAATGATGTTGGTTGTCAGCTGAGAGTAGTTGGTAGGGTTGACCTAGTTTTGAGGTGTGACTGGTTTTCTGGGCTGTTAAAGTAGTTTTTTTTTAAAATCATTTCTTTATGGAAAAATATATCTATATATTGAGTGCTGGGAAAAAGTATTAGCCCCCTTCCTGATTTCTTATTGTTCTGCATATTTGTCACACTTAAATGTTTCCAATCATCACACAATTTTAATATTAGACAAAGATAACCTGAGTAAAAACAAAATTCAGTTTTTAAATGATGATTTGATTTATTAAGGGAGAAAGCTTTCCAAAGCTACATAATCCTATGCGAAAAGGTAATTGCCCGCCCCCTGTTAAATCATGAGTTAACTGTGATTAACCACATTTCTTTGAAAGGTGAGTTCAATTTCGAAGATCACACACAGACCTAATTACTGCTAGACCTGTCGAATTAAGAAATCACTTTAATAGAACCTGTCTGACAAAGTGAAGTAGGCTGCAAGATCTCAAAGGAAACAAAGTGACTGAAATTTATCAGTCTGGAAAGGGCAACAAATTCATATCTAATGCTGCGTTCACACCGCAAGCGACCCAGCTACCAAAATCGCGCTGCCACTGACATAGCGTCATAATACCTAATTTTGGTCACCGTTGCTGTCGGCCGTCGCTCGAAGACGTCACGCCCACTCGAGATTCACCGCGACCATATCATATATCATATAATAGGATGTATAAGCGGACATTATTCCAGCTGTATCCTTTTCATTCACTTATCAACCACAAAACACTGCAGCTGATGCCCTGCAGCAGCAGCATCTATGAGTTTTCTGAGGTCGATCTAGGTGGAACTAATGTCCTCACTGACTAATGTTTCCCACATGGACATATATTGTTCCTCTGTAGTCCAGATGAGAAACTGTCTGTCACGGGCACCGTCACACACACACACACACACACACACACCGCCGATTGGCTGTTGCTGCACAGCCACACACGACATCTTTCGCATCGCGCGACAAGCTATGTGGTAATGTGAAAAGCGGCTGTCACATCGCGGGAGGGTTAGCTCCGCCCCATCGCGGCTGTACATTGACTTTGCATGGACAGTGATCGCCGAGGTAGTACAAGTAGCGTGTGGTGTGAATGCAGCATAAGGCTTTAGGACTCCAGTGAATCACAGTCTGAGCCATTATCAAGAAATGGAGAAAACTGGGAACAGTGGCAAACCTTCCCAGGAGTGGTCAGCCTACCAAAATTACACCAAGCACAACAACTGCTTATCCAGCTGGTCACAAAAAAACCCAAAACAACATCTAAAGAACTTCAAGCCTCACTTGCCTCAGTTAAGCTCAGTGTTCACTCAACAATAAGAAAGAGGTTACATGGCGAAAACCACTACTGATCAAAAAGAACACAAAGGCTCGTCTCACATTTGCCAAGAAACATCTTTTAGGAAAAATATTCTTTGGACTGACGAGACAAAACTTGAACTTTTTGGAAAGTGTGCATCCCATTACATCTGGCGAAAAACAACATCATAGCAACAGTTAAATATGGTGTTGGTAGCGTGATGGTCTGGGGCTGCTTTGCTGCTTCAGGAGCTGGATGACTTGCTGTGATTGATGAAACCATGAATTCTGCTGTCTACCAAAAAAAACCTGAAGTAGTGTTGGGCCATCAGTTTGTGACCTCAAGCTCAAGCGCACTTGGGTTATGCAACAGGAGAACGACCTTAAACACATCAGCAAGTCCACCTCTGAGGTGGGCTTTACACGAGTGCGAATTTGTAAGACTCCGGTAAAATAAACTATCGATCAGGTGATATTGACACACGGAGACGCGTATTTGTCCATGACTCCGCATCTTTTTTGAAAACGGGTTTGCAAGTGGATATCTGCGTATTCGTCTTCATGCCGTAGTTGGTATAAACAGATAAGTCCGGAAAAGACGGTGACCTCATAGCACCCGTCCTCCTCCCGCCCCCAACTCACGCTGTCACACACCAACAACAACTATGGTGGCAGCAGCTATAAATATTGCTCGACTTTTTACACCAACATTTTCTCACAGAACACCAACAACACCAGCTACAGCAACAACAGCAACAAGTGCTCATGCAGAGAGCGCAGCATGTTACGCGTGCATGAGCACTTGCTGACGCGTTGAATCCACCTCGGAGCACAACTGTGATGTTCACGAGTGCAGTAACCCAAGAACTACATTACCCAGCATGCAATATGGGTTAGGAGCATCGTGGAAACCCCCAGGTACGTCCCGGCGTGGATTTTGCGTTCTCAAGTAAATACACAAGCCGATCTACAATACGATGTGTAAACAGCGATCCATGTTTTGATGCCGACGCCAAGACAATACGGTGCCGTCCTCGTGTGAGGAGGGCCTGAATGGCTTCAAAAAATAAAAATAAGGTTTTGGAGTTGTCTAGCCGAAGTCCAAAATTAAATCAAATTAAAATACTGTGGTGTGACCTTTAAACAGGCAGTTCATGCTCAAAAACCCTCCAATGTGGCTGAGTTTAAACGATTCTGTGCAGAAGAGTGAGCCAAAATCCCTCCACAGTGATGTCAAAGACTCATTGCCAGTCATCGCACACAGCTGATTGCAGTTATTGCTGCCAAGGGTGGCACAACCAGTTTTTAGGTTCAGGGTGCAATTACTTTTTTCACAAAGGGTAATGCAGGTTTGGAGAGCTTTAATGAATGAAATCACAGTTTGAAACTGCATTTTGCATTTACTCGGGTTATCTTTGTCTAATATTAAAATTTGTATTATGATCTGAAACATTTAAGTGTGACAAATATGTGGAGAAAAAGAGAAAGAAATCAGGAAGGGGGCAAATACATTTTTTCACAGCACAGTACATAGAATATTGAGATTTAGCAAAAAAATATAAAGATACACCTACATTTTGGCTCATATCCCCCAGCTCTAAACCAAATGATTCCATATCTGCCCCAGTTAGTTAAGTGTGTGTCACTGGTCTGCCCTGAACGGTGGACTAGAAAGATAACTGTGTTGTTTATTGGTCTGCAAAAAGGGTTGCATTAAGTCCCAACCAATGGACTTCAGACTGTGAATGATTTCTCAAATATAAACAAAGGAGAGAAATAGAGAAACTGCAAATAAATTCCCAAGCTAACACGCCTACACATCTTCATTTAGGTGCACGAGATGTCAGCTTTGTTTATATGCAGCCAAAGAAACCGTACAGTTTGCCTGCCAAGTCTGACACCTCTGCTGGACCCTCAATCACACTTTCAGGCTCTTGAAAAGAAAACTCTTCCAAATGTGTTTGTTTTCAGGTCGTCAAAAAAATAATGCAATAATAACATAGCACCCACATCCCAAGAAACAAAGGGGAGACAAAGAGGGCCTGCCAAAAGCTGCTCTTTGGCTATAAAAGGGGTTTATCAATGCAAGTTTTGTGTTCTGTAAATGTGTCAATACCATAGTCTACATTTTCTAGCCACAAAACGGTAGTCAAATGGCTAAAGAGATACAATTCCAATACCTTGAAGCCATCAAGAGCCAAAACCTGTTTCAGAGTGGATAGAGTAATCCTGTGCACAAGACAAAAAGTCTGTGTCATCAGTAGAGCTGGACAATTAATCAGATTTTGATTGTGATTTCAATTATGCCATCTGACAATCATACAAACATTATAATCGAAGAAAAACGAGTAATATGCCACACAGTGTGGAGTGCCATGTATGCAAGTTCCTGTGCTTTATAGTGCTTCTGTGTTCCACGTACAGCCACAGCGAGTGTGTGTGACTTAAGTGGATCAATAATACTGTATGTGCCACTCGCTGGTTCTTTAAAGTTGTGTTTAAATCAATACTGAAGTTTTTAAATAAATGAATAATTGTGTATATTAATTGTGATTTCAATATCACTTAAAATAATCGGGATTCTTATTTTTACCATAATCGTCCAGCCCTAGTCATCAGGACTGGGTTTTTATGACTGGATGGAGTAAACTTCTGCACAGTAAAAGGACAAACATGTTCTCCCTTCCCCAAGAATAATGTTTGTTATTAAAGTAACATTTATTAGGCTTACTTGCCTTTCAGAGCATTTCTCAATGTTTATTGTTTCACTACACACTATATGCTGGAAAAAAATCAACAGGGTAAGACTAACTGCAGTGCAGTGATATTAGTCTCGAGCACAACAGCTTAGACAGATGCTCGAAAACGTGTTAAACCAAAGACTTAAGAGTCAAAGACAAGAGCCCATAACTATGATTGAGATCTATTATACTGGTACAGCGATCATAATGCAATACAATATTCAGGTCACGTCACCCAGCACAGCCTTAACAGACACGAAAAAGTAAGGGGAGAAACCTCCATGTGTACAACCTGCAAGTTATTGAACAGGCTATGATACAAGAGTAAGAACAAATTCTGACAAAAATACACAACGCAAATGTCAAACGATCAGCTACAGATCCTAACTGCAAAATAATACAATTTTTCAAATCATCCCGCAGTCTAAATAGTTTCTGCAGCATTATTTCAATGCCTTTGATCGTATGAGCGGAGCAGCAGATGGAGATATGATGTGCAATGCAAGGGTATATACAGTACATCTATATAAGGCAATAAACAGGCATTGTGAAAAATAAAAGCAACACAGAAATATCCCAGTGATATGATACTTAAGTCTGGAAAAGCATTTATCCTGCAAACTGATATATTATAGGGATGTACTACAAGACCAACAACCACTAGACAATTATTAAAACTTCAGGAGAGTTGCACAATCCGGTGCAAAGAGCATGAATTTGAAGTATATTTCTTGAGATAAAGTAGCACATAAGACTAGGGCAAAAAATTGCAGGCCGGCAAATGTATGAAACTGTAAACAAGTCTCTTTGTGGTCTTAAATGGAGAAACTAATATCATTAGAGCGGGCTGCAAACAGATGAGGAGACCAAGAAATATACAAAACACAGTGTAAGTAGTGAAAAGAAACCAAAGATATATTAAAAATGACTGACCTTATGTTACCTTGTTATATACTTAAAGTCTCACTATATTTCCAGCGGTGTTACAAGCAAGACCAGTCAATTGGGGTAACCAGGGAATCACGTCCCTCAACATCGTCTTTCTTTAATTGAGGCACCATTTCACAGGATCTCTCAATGAGAGCAATCCAAGTTGAAAATATTTATCTTTTTATTTCAAAGAAGTTCCTTTTTTGGCCCTACATCTTATTTAGCTTGCTATTAAATATAAAGGTTCACAATGATGAACTCAGATTTAAGAATTTTGAATTAAATTATTCAGAATAATAGTATTCCCCTTCGTGTTTACATGGAAATAGTAATTCCAAAATGAGGGTAACATGGAAGACACATTTATTCGGCATTAATGAAGCAAAGCCTGCGAGCTAGGTGAGGCAGACAACTCGAGCTGCTCTGCTATGCACATGCACATGCATATGTCACATGTCACACGTCACACTCCTCTCATCCATCCTCCAATCACACTCTCCACCTCTCAATTTGGCGGTATATTTAAACTGGGAATTTACCAATCTCTCCCTCTGCAAACGTCTGTGCTGCCAGACACTGATTTGCTGCGTGTTCTTTCACAGTCTGTGTACTTTGCGGCCATTCGTTTTTCGTGTTGATATGGGTAAACAGAAAACGGGCAACCATCCGATTTTCCGATTTCTGTTTGGATGAAGGGAAACAAAAAAAAATCTGATATCTATAATGGGTTTATTTTTACACAAGTCGGGATATAAAATACGGCCATAATTCCTTCTGTAAAGCTTACTTTGTCTTCACCCGGAAGCATTTCCTTCTTCTGTGCTGATGATTGTAAGTTGTTTTGAGATAACACTTGTTATGAGCTGGTGGTATACAAATAAAGATTTATAAAACATTGCAGAACCGAGGCTTACACTGCTGCTTCTTCTCCTTGTTCTGCTTCTGAAGCTACACTACGGCGTATCACTGCCCTCCAGTGAAATTATTAGTTTGCTGCGCTTTAAGGTTATTTCAAAGCATCATCCGTAACCATAATTGTTTTCTATGAATTGAGTTTCAAATTCTCACCATATATCTTTGTTCTTTTAGTGTGTGACCTTCTTTTACTGTAGACATTGATGAAACATTATGCTAGTTCTGTAAATTGTACTTAGTTCCAAATAACTGTATTTATTATTACCATGTATTAATACATAGCCATTTATTTCAATTGTCAAACTACATTCTAAACAGATATTACCAGAAGGGCAGTTATACATTACAAACAAGGTAAGCCTCGGTTCTGCAATGTTTTATCAATCTTTATTTGTATACCACCAGTTCATAACAAGTGTTATCTCAAAACAACTTACAATCGGCAGTGCAGAAGAAGGAAGTGCTTTTGAGTGAAGGCAAAGCAAGCTTTACGAAAGGAATTACGGCTGTATTTTATATCCCAACTTGTGTAAAAATAAACCCGTAATAGATTTCAGATAAAGGCTCATTTTCCGTTTTTGGATTTTTGATTACCAAACGAAAAACAGGAAATGAGTCGTTTCCCGTTTTTTGTTTCCCTTCATCTAAACGTAAATCGGAAAATCGGATGGTTTCCTGTTTTCCATTTACCAATATCAACACAAAAAATGAGTGGCCGCAAAGCACACAGACCTTTCACCCCCACCTCTACCCCAGCATCCACCTGCAGGCTCCAGGGGTGTTCATATGTTTTGCTCATCACTCCTCCATGCCTTCATGTAAACCTTTCTGCAAGGAGTGATGAGACCAGAGCCTGGGCGCCAAACCTGTAACATGTATTTACAGCTACAATAAAACAATTAAACGTGAGTTGACTGACTGAAATGACCATTACTGGACAACTGTCAGTATAATGGCAATTGTCCAGTTACCAGTTTAGAAGAAATCTTGGATTACCATTAGCTGGAAGACTGAGAGCCTAAAAAGACATCCAGTCTGAGTAGTACTAGTTCTGCAAATTAAAGGTACAGTGTGCAGAAGCATGTCTCACAAAGCTGCGTATTCATGATTCTTTTTGGTTTTCACCAGCTCTTGTCACTTAGCGATGTGATGCTTAGTAACAGATGGGCTCGTTCCCAAATCTGAATGCAAGATGTCACTTTAATGTCAATTTCTACACACTTCACCTTTAAGTGTGGTGTAAAACTGGATGACAGGCAGTTACACAGAAATGTATTATGGACATCATAAGACTTTATCATCTAAAAAAAAAATTCCACGATACTTTAACCAATAAAAAACAGAATAAATGAAAAAGTAATCCTCAGTGCCTGTGTTTGGAGTGTTCCTACATCCAAAGTCAGATTTCACAGCCTATAATTCCTGTGAAAAGTGACAGCAGACCTCTTTTGTGTTTCAGTGCATGACGATGTGTTTTTGTGTGTTTGTGTTTGGTCAGTGGGGACGACGGGAATGCATGCTGTCATCAGAATCATAGAGTGCTGAGAAAGAAAGAGCTGAATCAGGTCCAGTCATGTGCTTTTAGGCGGACGCACAAAGTGACACAGGGACACAGGCAGCCGGGCAGACAGTTGGGGGACAGAGCCAGAGAATCAGACATCAAAACACAATAAGTATGTTTGATGCTCAGCCATGTAAAATCAAAAACACCTTAAAATGTAGCTAAAATTACAGTAAAGCTGCTTCACCCTTTTAAAGAACCTTAGCTGTAAAGAAACCTAAAGGCTACACAGAGAAAACAGAGGAGGGCATACAGGGAACTACAGGAAGGGACATGGACGGTGTGGGTGGTGTATTTATTCAGCCAGATGATTATTAGAACTCTATTGTATTTTATGCCTCTGGCATCCTTTTCTACAGTCATCTATTCATGCTGCCTGACCTAGAATGATTGACTCCACAGCTAGTGGGATGTTGAACTGTATGGAGCCTCAGCTTACAATGTCTTGTTTTTCTTGTTGTGAAATGGGCTTGAGCAATGGGGTGGAAAATCATCAAGACCGAACAGCAGGTCCAGCTGCAGCTCAGTTCAGTGGACAGACAGATGGATAGGTGTTTGCATGGCTGGAAAACACATTGAACTTTTTGTTATAATTGAAAACTGCTTTGTCAATTAGAGGACTATAATTGTTTCCCCCACATTTGATGAAAATACATAAAAATGCCACATATATAACTTGAGTATCTGATTATTGGCACTGGCAGCTTTAAAAATGTCTACTGATGTTAAGAAAACATTTCTGCCTTAAAAATGAGCTATATCTAACATAAACTAGCTGTCTTGGCTGAATATGCCAACATACCAAAATGCTCAACACAATAATGTAACTAATAAGAACATTTTCTTTTTTCAAAAAGATCTCTTCATTCAAAAGAGTTATTTCTGCAAGTTTCATCATTGTATTTCTTATTTCATGCTTGTTTCTAAAACAAATATACTAAGAAATAAAAAAGGAGAACAGGACAACTCTACTGTCTGAGATGCTTGGCATTTTTTGTTTCATTCATTATTTGTTAAACCAAACTGTGTATGTGCAGACATCGATTCCAGCTGATACATGTTCAGAAATATCAGAATAGTGTATATTGACAAAAAACACACTTTGTGCATCACTAAAAATTAGATTAGTCACTGTCGGCTTAAATATGGCTGCATCCTTGTTCCTTCAGCTGTCAGAGAGAGGCCTCCAAAGGACAAAACAGTCATTTTTGCAGTATATTGAAGTTTTGTTACCACTTAACGTTTTGTGATACAGTCAAATAATCTTGAGGCACCATAACTGCAGTTAAATGCAAATTTGTTCTGTTGTGGAGTCACAAACAAACACTCAACTCCATCAAGCTTTCCTATGTCACATTACAATTTCACAATTCTAAGAGCTTTATTGACATGAGTGTGTAGCATTGTTACCTAATCAATAATAATTCACACCAAAGGTCAAGGTGTGTGTTAGACAACATTATCAAATCTATCTTCTTTCTCATGCTGGCATAAATACTTAATTTGAACCACAAAAACAGAGCACAAAGATTTAACGTTAGCTGAGACCCAAATAGAGTGTAGTGGGGTGTATTATAAAGTGCCTGAGGCAACAGTTTCTACATGGCCTGGTTTCAGAACCTACTGAACACAACAGAATCAATGCCATTTTTCTGATCGGCCCAATCATTGTTCTTTAGTAAACATGCTTGGTAATGTACTATGAATGTTTATGGTATAAGGGAGATGTCTTAAGTCTGGGGGGTGCACTTCGTGTAACCAACATGTATTAGAAGAACTTCGACATCGGTGCTGGAGAGCAGCAGCCTACAGTGAACAAACTCTAATTATGATGAAATCTGAGAGTTTATGGAATGTAATTAGTCACCCATGTTTTTTAAGACTGGCTCTCTAAAGGCTGGAACTAAATAGGTAAGACTGCCTTGATACATGCAGCTTGATTTGCTGTTTCTTACTGCATACAAATGAAATGAGTTGGTATATTTTAAGAAGAGCTACAGCACGACAAGGCAACATTTAATGTTAAAGTCTAAATCATTGTTATTACACATTTTCCCTGAGTGGCAATAAACAATATAAATCTTGATGTTGATTGCTGCAGAAAATACATTTGAAATAGATTATTAAGTGACCATTGTCAATAACACTAATTCTTGCTATAAACATTTAAATATCAGGTCTGGAAACTTGTGTTTTAGATCAACATAAAACTCTGGAGATAAAAATTGTTGTTGCCTTAAAATATTACGTTTGAAAACAAAATTGCATTGCCCTACCTTAACACACATCAAACTAGGGCCGCAACTATCGATTCTGTTAGTAATCGATTACTCTATCAAATATTTTGGCGGTTAATCGAGTAATCGAATAACAGTTACATTGCGCTCACTGCTATTTTTTTTTACATTAAATCACTACGCATTATTATTAATTCTAATTTTAATTTATTTAGGATAGCCCCTTGAGATTAGTAGTAACACACAAAACAGAAAAGCCAGGACACTCTGGGCCATATCTTGCTTTTTCAGTATTTTTTTTCAAGTTTGGTTATTTTTATTTTATTTGTATTCATGCTTTCTCTTTTTGCTAAATTATTGACTTTACTACTGTACCATATTGATGATCTTATTTTGCTTACTTTATTTCTAGGGCCAAATAATATCATACTTAGATACTAAGATCATTTAACTAGCTAATGTACATTTCTATAACATATGAAAGCATTCCCTACACCTGCTTCCTCTACTCACTGTCAGTGTTTCCTGTTCTACTCTCTGAAGTCAAATTAAATGTAAAGTTATTGGATGTGAAAAGTATGTGAAAAAAATACACATGATTCTGGGCAAGTAACCTCCGCATTGATTTACGTTTTGAACCAGCCTTTACACGGAGCCATAATCAAAGTAGGTTATTAACTAGCCCATATCTCAGTTATTGATCATATTAGCTGCTTCCGTTGATGTATCATGAGTGTCATCCTGTTGTGTTGCTCTGAGGACGCACAGACCGGATATTTACTGTTGACGTGCTGCAGCAGTGACGACATGCTATCATGCTAAGCTACGTGCTAAGCTAACTCCGTTTGACATCAGACACACAGCGCTGTTTTTTTTTGTCCCTTCCTGTAGTGACCACACACTTGGGACACTCTCTGCCATTTCTTCTGTGGACTCTCTCCTTTCTGTTCTTCTCTTTTCTCTTCCTTCATGATTTTACAAGCCGTGCAGCAGCGGAGGTAGCAGGTGCGTTGTGCCACAGAAATGACCGTCCGTGTCAAACACCGTGCACTGTATAGTAGTCCAAATATATATTTTATATGTATAATTATATATTAAACGAGGCTTCGAGGCACACAATTTGCCCTGAAGATATTTTGTAATCGAATAATCGGGATTATCCCAGGAATCGTTTCAGCCCTACATCAAACATCTCAACTATGCAGTATAGTAAGTGATCAATACAGTTTATGCTGATATTGATTATCTGACAACTCATATCATCATCATTTTTCATTGTTAGAATATTTGATAGCAGACAATAATTTCAATAAAGAATCTAAGCAGCCAGCACATAATTTATTCCAGATTTGTTTTTGTTGTATTCATTTCATTGTAGGTACTCATTTTTACAAATGGGTAGTTCACCTTCATGTCATTTCTATACACATGTCTCAATTGATGGGTTGTTGAACAATAACTATACACTCAAAAAATTAATGTGGTCAATTTCATCAGTTTTATGTATTTCAATTACATGACAAATTTCCATGCAATTGAATTAAGTAATTCTAATATAAACCGACAAATAACTCTAATGTAATTATATTAAATAAAATGGAGATGAAAAGACTAAGAGGATTTATGCAATTGAGGCTCATAGTATTTATCTAATTTACTCAGAATCGATTTATGTATTTTCTTTAAATAAAGTCTATTTACCTTAAATATGTTGATGCACCCATTACAGTTTCTTAAATTCAGTTCATTCAAATCACATTAAATTAAACTAAACACATCACACATTTTCAATTAATACCATTTATTGAAATCAAGGTATTAAAAACTGACATTCAACTGCAAAGTGAGCCATAACAATAAGAGAAGCAGTAAATTAAAGAATTTTGTCTGTCTTTCACACAACATGTGGCCAGAAAAGTCCAAAGTTCATATCCATAGGAGAGAAAAACTGAGTACCATTGTGCCATTAGTCTTTAGGTTTTCTTTTTCACGTCCTTGGGCTCCTCTTCTTACTCTGCATTTTCTTTTGTGATCACATAGATCCCCATGGTGGTCTCAGGAAAGTCTTCATTTTTTCGAAGTCCACATTCTGACCAACACAGAGAAGATCAGGTTAAAAAGGGTTTGACAAATATCTCAAACAGCACCAACATGCCTCCAGAGAAACAAATATTCAGTCAGACTTCAGAGGGGTATTCTACAAAAGATAAGTGTTAGGTCTGGCTTACTTTGGCTAGTCTGGCTTATTTAAGTACTCAGTGTGGCTAATTGTACACAACATAGATACAAATTGTTGCCCGTGTTTGTATATTTAATTCAATCAGGCAACAAACTCAAGCAATACATTTTATAACACTAAGACGACTGAAAGATAGATCAAGATGTAGAGCTGGGAAAAAAAATTGATTAAATTGATTAATTCGAATAATTTTCTGCTGAACATGTAAAAAATTAAAAATTGAGATTTTCTTGTCTTAGTCCAATTGTAAGTAGTTGTAATTTTTTAAAATACAATTTTCATGATGGTCAGCCTTGTAGGGTTTACACAAGCACTTTTATAGGCTTGTATTTGTTATTTAAGTAGATTAAATATTGATCAGAGAGTTTCATGCTAACACTGAAAAAATACCTCAGCCTTTTAGTGTTTATGTAGACGAACCTGCCTACATTTATGCTACATAATCAACCTTTAATGACCCCGACTTTGACTTTAAGTGGAGAACATTTTGACAACATAAAGGCAAAACTTGATTTGTTTCATTTTTATGTCACTGGGAGTTTTGTTTCTTTTAGAGAGGGAAAAATCGATTAAAATCGTAAATCAAGTGTTGTGGAAAAAAATCGGGGATTGTATTTCTAGGCCATATCTCCCAGCCCTATGAAGATGTTAGATGATTGACTGATCAAAGATACATTATTTTCTTTCATGAAATGACACTCATACATGAAATTGACCTGTAAGCTTAAAAGAAAAAGCACTCTCCAATCACTGTTCTGTATTCAGAAACCCCAAACAGCTGTTTGGTGGGGGTTAACACTCCTCAGAAGTTCAGAGGCATTTCTCATTAGACTACAAAATAATCTCCCCTCAAATAAACAGAATATACTTCTGCACATTGACATTTTTACTAACCTTGTGTTACTTGATGAGATCCCTGCTGTCCTCATTGATGTAGACACACAGACATTTCAAAATGCAGTCTTGCTTGTTGCCAATGTCATCACTCACTCTTGTCACATGCTACACTGCCACATACACCTACAGGCAGAAAAGAAAGAAAATTACCACTTACGCAGAAAAAGGTTTATCCTATCCGCAGCTGTATTCTATAGTTTGCTACTACTTGTCAAATAGATTAATAAAAACATTTCCTCTTAACCATATTCTAAGACAAATATTTGTACTGTGCACTGTGAAGATGTATGATCTATTTGTTCCCTAAAACCTGACATGGAAAAACAACACTTGATAAAAATAATTACAAGAATTATTAAAAGCTACAACATGATACTTACTGATGTAAAGAGGTTGTCAGGTGCACAGTATTTTCACATTTCTTTACAATATGCCATTATGTTGTTCAGGGAGGTTGGGTATCTACAAGAGAAAATATTTGCATTAGAAATAAAACAAAAATCAACTCACTAAATGTGCATATCTATTGTCATGATAAAACTGCAAAAGCCATAGTTTAATCTTCTTGAGATGTGCATAGCACTTTGGGGCTACAGACTTAAAACAGACAAAAGATCATACAGTGTAGACCCACGGCATGCAATTTAAGATGCTGGACCACTCTGGCTGCCTCACTTATTTAAATTAAATTAGATGGCTTTTCATCAACATCATGGTGTTAATATCCGTTGCAGCTTACCCCCCCCCCCCCCATATTGTTGTACATCTGATTGTAGGCTTCTGTAAAGTTTGTTTAAGCTTCTGTAAAAATTGTTTTTAATAATAAAAACAGACATAAACACCTTTTAATATTAAGAAAGTGAAGCAGTCAGGTAAAGAAGGCAAGCATCTTACCAAATCAAGGCTGCATCCATTAGGCTACATTGCAAAGAGAGTTTTTAAAAAAATGACCGCTTCGGCTTCATTCTCTGTCGTCTTTCTCCATGGAGCTTACAAGAACACTAAATGTTACCTGCACTTTATTACTGGCGAGAACTATAAATAATGATAATGAGCTAAAGGTTAAGAATATAAAACTCTTACCAACTTCCAGTATGATAATGGAGCCGAAGGTGGACAGCACGGTTGTGGTGAAGGTGCCACATGTTGAAGAGGAAGTTGTTCTTCTTCTTTGGTCTTACCTGCAGACCACTCCACTACGGTACAAACACACACTGCCCCCTACTGACCGAACCATTATGTAAACGGATCTCATTTGTTTTATGTGTTTCATTTGAATTAACTTGAAATTAAAAAGAATTGTGTAGTTTTTATTAATTCATTATAAATAAAGGTGTGAAGTAAGTGTAATTGGGTAAAATCAAGTAAATTTGTTCTTCTAATACCTATGACAGTGAAAAATCATTTTTTTGAGTGTACCTCAAAGTTTTACCTTGGCATAAAAATACTGTCAGAAATGAGCTGGTCAGGGAAAAGTTAGCCAACATCATGGGCCCTTTATTGTCCTCCCCAACAGCCATAGTGTTATACTGTCTATACTACCACTGTGTATACGATTGTAAGCCGTATGTCACAATCACTCAATGTAATCTTACAAAGAGCGGTGTGAAAATCATAGGTCTTTTTTCCATCAACTTCATTTTACAAAATACATAATCTATCACAATCTTTAGGGACAAACTACAATACCCACAGTCCTTGTATGTTGTAGCAATAGCCACATCCAATCAAAGCTCCTGTGCTATTTTGCCTCCACTCTGAAAGTCAGGGGGATGGAAAGGGGGGAACGAGTCGACCCTTCAGTTGATTAGTCTCCAGAGGGACAAGTAGCATAAGATGTGTAATACTGGGGAGAAGGGAGCTTGTGGACTTGAGAGATTGGGGATAGGTGTGAGTGTCTCTATTGCTGCAGGGGTAATAAGAATAAATGTCCATGCCTTCATGTGTGCTCTGTAGTACACAACCAAGTTTGAATTGCCATTTTATGAAATTAAAGTCAACTTCTCAAGATGTAACGATGACAGAGCTTTTGCATTTAGGCACTGTGTCAATGACTAACCCACACTTAGCCACGTACTTCTGCATTTGGCTGCTTCTGCTAAATTTAATTGTGTTTTTATACTGAAGATATTATATTGGAAAACACAATTAATGAACCTGAAGATGACACAGATGCCTATATTACTGATCTTGTCTGAGGAGGAAAATTTTAAGATTTTGTGCAAACAAACTACACCACCCCCAAATCCTACTTTATCTGATTGGCTGAGCCTGCCATGGCCTCTGAATATTGGCTACTCAAAGTGCTTTTTCACCGCAGATCATATCTACCCATTTACACCAGTTCACTCTCACAATGACAACTAAAGTTTCTGTGTCAGTTGTCCATCAACATTTCATCAGTTTGTCTCATTTTATGGCTAAGTTGTTTTCTGTTTTTTGCGTTACTAACGATGGGTTTGTCTATTTTAATTTTCCTCATATTTTGTTGCTCTGTGTTACATTTGTTTTGTAATTTGAGAGTTAGGATGGATGTCTCTATCTCTCTGGCAAAAAAATCATTACATTGATAGGTACACATAAAGTAACCTGAACGCGGTTATATCCACAAACTTTTTTTTACCCATTTATACATGATTGATGCAGCAGTGGAAGCAACTTGAAGTTAAATGTCTTGCCTAATGATATATTGACATGCTGGGCTGGATATTGCAACCTATTGAATGCTGGTAGACAATATTACCTCACTGAACCACCAACATCTGCATCTACATATAATGTCTAAGACAGCACGGTGACTTTAACACTATGGACTTGAATGCCATGATTTGGACCATTACTGAACAACAATACAATCAAATTTCCGTCTGCCAAAAGTGTTTGGATTTGTCAACTTCTCAAATGGATTTGACTCAGATGGGCTCTGACCTGAACATGACTTTGTTTTCTTTTTTTTTCCCCAAAATGAAGAGAGAGTTACATCATGTATCAAGCTTACGGTTAAAATGTGTGGTTTTAGGTCCCTATCATGAAGCCTCACTCGGGGTAAACAGGAGAGACCATTAATATATGGGTTTTGTTTACCATAAAGCCACACAGCTGAACATTACATACTTTTCACAAAAGATTGAGCTCCAGGCTTCAAAAGGAACCACTTACAGTGAGGGAGCATCAATCAAGGATCATGATGCGCAAAATTGTATCATCATCATCATGTGCTCAGCTAACAAGATTATTATTACCATTTGCACCTTTAAGTGTGCAAACACACTTGCATGGAGGGATTTTGACCACATTCAGACACACACACACTTGCACATTCTGTATATCTTTGCCTCATTTACCTAGTTATCCAAGAGCCAAAAACAGCCTCCTCACAGCTACACACTTTTACACACATACACATATACATAGGCACTGGCAAACAAACACACATCGATGCAAGCCCTTGGTTGGTAACTGAACCAGTGCAGGGAGAAACATTAGCATTCTGCCAGGGTTTCAAACAACACTGCACCAGCTCTCCACACAGCCAACATGCAGCAGAGCATGATGACAGAGTGGGAACCAGAGAAAGAGGAAAAAAAAAAAAAGAGGGGGAGAGTGCACTACAGGTAGACAGGGATGGGTTGGGGAGTGTTGGTGAAGACGGAGAGACAGAAAATCAGAGACAGAAGGAGAGAGGTGTGTTCAAACCAGAGATTATGAATAAATAAAATGGAAGAAATGATGAGAATAAGTGGGGTACCTTACTATTGAGTCTGGCCTTCCTGGCTTCTTTTGCTTTTCTTTCTCTTCTCTCGGCTTCCTGCCTTCTGCCCAGAGCGGATCCCATCTCACACACACACGGACACGCTGCCCGTCACACGCGCTCTCCTCTAGGTCAGCTACAATCCCAGTGCCAAAACATCATCCACATGGCCACGTCCGGTTCCCCTCCTCCTCCTCATCATCTCCTCGCCTTCACTACGTCTTGTCTTGTCAGGGGGAGCACATGCACACTCACATGGTCACTCTCGCAAACACTTGCCCCTGCCAGCACCGACGCACACACTGAGTCCTGCACATGCACGAACAGACAGAGAGATGGTAAGGGGTGATTTTGCGGGATGCCGGAGAGAACAGAGGGGAGGGTGGGGAAACAGAGAGCTGGAGAAGAGGGAGGGAAAACAGAGGGAGGGGAGAGCGCGTAAGATAGAGGAGGGAAAAACTGAAAGAGAAATGAAGGGGGAGAGTGGGTGGGGTTAGAGGTAGAGCATATGGGTATCAAAGCGAATAATAATAAAAAAGAAAGGCATAAAAAAGGGGGAAATCCCTTGTGCTCTGACTCTGTAGGGCATCAGTGCAATCCCTTTTATTTTTTAAAGCAACTTGTGTGAGTGTGGTCCAATTTTTACCTTTTCTGTTAAAGGTAGTAAAATCCTCGTGCTTTTCAGGGATCACTGTGTGAAGAAGAGGACCTTTGTGTTTGAGGGATTCCCTGTTGGTAACATCCTCTCATCCCGCGCCATGCAGCTGTGTGTTTATGTATGTGTGTAATGCAGGAAAATCACATCAAATTTCATGGCTGCAGCAGCAATAACACAGCACTGGTAAGAAGACGGTTTAGGCTCAGCAGACTGACATCTCAGAACAACATCAGACTACAATCCATCACATTCTCTGTGTAGTTTAATAGACTGAAAAGAATGCAGGAGTCCTCATTCATAAATACAATGAGCTCCTCACAGTTACACAGAACCTCTGAGTAGGAGGAATAGCATTACTTTGCAGTTGTGAATTATGCTTTCCTAAACACGTTGACAACCCAAGTTCGGCACAGGATGAGTAGCTGTTCAGCTTGTGACTCACCCTGGAAAAGAGAAATTATTGTATCGTAATAGAAAGCATATTTTATATTTAGATGCTGTCTATGACTCCTTTATTGATTTATGACATAAGCACATATGAAATGGCCTTGCACTAGCAGTGTGCTCTGTGGTGTTCGTGACCACATTACCAAATAGTGCATTACTAAATACTCTCCACAACCACACATGTATGTATAATTTTTTCTAACACAACCCCCTCCTTTAGCCCCATCACCCAAGGCTTTCAATCATAATCATATTAACAGCCCACCTATCTTTCTATCCATTCAACCATCTGACTGCACATTTTATTTGTCAATATAAACAAATAGTAAAAACACTTACAAAGCTAAATATACAGCACATCTACACTGATCCATGGATGAGAAAAATACAGTTTCTCTGTTTTACCTGCACAATGCAACAAGAGGTTGATGACTGCGGGAGTAGGTGTTCATTTACATGCATGATATTACACAACAGCCAGATCTGCTGAGTTAAACAACAGCACATAAAGAATCATCAGCGAGGTGGCTTTCCAACAAAACCTTGATAAAATATGACTAGCTGTGACTGACACGCTGTCATCTCCACTCACCTTCACTGTTTACTTCTTGTTTTGAATTGATGTCCCAACTCAATGAGGGCACTGTTTATTTCTAAACTCAAATCAGGGTTTCTGTTTTGGGGATGAATTTCCCATAATACATGACAAAAGCTCTTAAAATTCAACTGCCCTTGGGGTGCTGGTTTGGTGTAGTGGTTAGCAACCCCATGTACTTGCTTCTGCCGGTCCAGGTTCGAAACCCGCCTGTGACCAGTTTGCAGAGTGTCTTCCCCTACTCTCTCACCCCCTTTCACAAGCCTATCCACTGTCTCTCTACTATCAATAAAGGCACAAAATGCCCAAAAATATACATTAAAAAAAAAAAAAATTCAACTGCCCAGCTTGTGCTGAAAATTTTCTCTGAAAGCCCATTGTTTTTGAAGACAGAGGCTGACACTGATTCGTTTCCTAGCACAAATAACTGTAAAGACATTTTGTTCTTCCTCTAAGACCATGAGAAGAGCCAATAATTCATATTGCTTAAGTTGGAGGGTCAATAGTCACCTATGATGGGTGTCAGTACATACTGTTAATGTACAAAGCTCTGCTGCTGGACTGGGTTCAAATCTGGACCCATCCACTCGAGAAAGTCTAATTAAATGGTAAATTTTGAGAATTATTTTCAAATTCAAATAATCAAAAACAAGATTTGACACTATCTTGTACTAGCAGTCCTTTGTCCCAGTGTAAGAAAGCCACTCATTCTGTAGCTCTATCACATGACAGACCTCCTACACCACACGCCCACTCTAATGCACTCTTTTCCACCCCACAAGTACACTATGTAAATTTTTCATCCAGCAACTATGCCTGGTTTATAATTCAGTTGCAGAGCGAAGAGGTCTGGTAGGGCTGAGTGAAGAGAGGGGGAAAAAAGGATGTGAAAATCCTATCAATTATGACCTCATTTTAAACTTTAGCCTGCGGCTAATGAGCCCCATACCAGCAAAGTAGGCTAATGCTTGACCTGAACCTAACAGGGCAGCCTGCTGCACGATGAACAGCAAACACTGTGACTGCCAAGGCTGTAAGAGTTACCCATAACAGGATTTCCCTCTTTATCTCTGAAAATCATTATGCAACAAAAGCAAATTAGCCATTCAGAAAAAGGCAGAGGGGCAACCATGATTTTTGTTATGATTTTTGTTTAACTTTGTGACATGACTTGATCAAAACTAGTTCATACTAATGCCAGCAAAGGGGTATTTTATCTTTACATAACTAGTGCATATACAGGGGGCAGTGAAATGACTTTTTGGGATGGTTCAAGCTGTAAAAAAGTAAGCAGTTCCTGTTAAGGTAAATCTCAGAGTTTCTATAGCAGGCTTAGTAAACTATGTAGCCTGTTAATAGACATAGATATTTCAGTTTGAGTTTATTTTCAGGGTCACCGTTTTCTTTTCTGTACCTTTAACCTATGACAACATTCACATCATTAGGTAACCAGCAAAACTCCAAACATGCAATTATGTAAATATTTCTCTCCTGATAGATAATCGAACTGTTAATAAAACCAAAAAGGTTATTGAAAGGAAAAACAACCTTAAACACAGCAGCCTCTGGGGCCAAACTGTCACCTTCATCCTCTCCAATGACACAGCTGTCCTGGAATTCTCATTGTTTGAAAAACATGCAGCTCAAACGACACAATGGACTCCACAGCACATTCATACCTCAGGTTTAGTCTGTGAGGGAGAGGAGAAGCACTTTTTTTCATTTCAGGATTTTTACAAGCTCAGCTAATACAGAAGCCCTACAAACAACTTGTCAGGTCACTGATAATGAAAAAGTCTTTATAGCTGATTTATTGTCTGATATTACTATCTGGAGCACAGTGGGCAGAGACAGATCTTGGCTGGGTAGCACTTATTTCCTCTGCCATATCAATGTAGCAGAGTAGCAGACGGTGGCAGATCACACCAAAATGGGAAGACGTGAAACAGTATGTGAAAGCATGACTCATCCTACTCACTGCTTCTCTGCATCTCCTCTTTCACTGTTTCAGTATCCTTTTCTCTGTAGTACAAGTATTGTGTTAATGAGCAAGAGATGAAAATGATGCCAAATTATGGTTAACCTATGACCTCTATAATCTAGAAATGGACAATATTGGATATTTTTGCCAATACTCAATGGGCCTCATGCAAGAACATTTTCGTATTCTCATCCTAAATTTTTCTTACCTTTTTTCTTATGTTGCGTTCGTACAAACATGCTCCATCAGATTCAACAAACACTTCTATCTTTAGAAAAGTGTCTAGCATATTTGCATAAGTAACACCCCAAGAATACCATATAAGAATACGTTTCCCACACCAAAAAACAGGAGTTTTCGTTCATAAAGATGGCGCAGAACACACGCTCTCTTCCATCCAAAAGAAGAAGCTCAGCCATGAAGCAGCTGGTTACTCTCTCATTTAACGTTTTATATTGGCCAGTCTGATAAATCTTCAATTCATAGATTTTAATGTATTCTCTGGTTTGAGATGCTCAGATTTATTTTGCCGTATGCTATATTTTATTAAAAACACTTGAAATTAGTTAAATGTATAATCAGTATGTAAGGCACTTGATTTGAAAAAGAGCAGACTAATTTGTTTTGACTTTTAAGACAAGTCTGGACCACTCGTGATTTGTGTTCGTACTTTAAAGAAAATTCTAAATATGTACCGGTAAATGCTGAATGCGACAAATTATCCTAAATCATTCGTACGCAACACTTACGAACATATTTGTTCGTACGAACGGTTCTTGCATGAAGCCCAATGTTTCCAAAGTTATCTAAGACCATACTGGTGTGTACTGACAAAAACTGCTTATGCTGATACAGAAGTGACGATACATTATTTCTCAATATATAGCTCCAATCTATAAGCAGGGCCAAAACACCCTTTTTTTTTAATGTGTTTTTTGGGCATTTTTGTGCCTCTAATGATAGTAGAGAGACAGTGGATTGGCTTGTGAAAGGGGGTGAGAGAGTAGGGGAAGACACTCTGCAAACTGGTCACAGGCGGGACTCGAGCCTGGACCGGCAGAAGCAAGTACATGGGGTGCTAACCACTCCGCAAAACCAGCACCCCGAAAACACCCTTTTTTCCTGGAAATTTATTTGCCTACTTTTTAAATCAAAACATTGAGAAACTACAATACCAAATGGATTATATATACAGTTTCTAGCGTTATTTACATGAAGCATGTACTGATAAAATTAATGTCTGTTCCAGTGACAGAAATGTTAACATTAAATGTATCAAGTCAAATGGCTGAATGTCTGTTGACAGCAAAATAATAACCTACATTACTAAACAGATATCCATAACCTTTTAAAACTGTTGATAGTGATGCACAGATTGAGAAAATTAATGATGATTCAGATGTTTGAAAAAACAATTTTAGCTAAAGCCATTGGCGATACAGATGCTTTTCTAATAACCTTCTGTGTAATTATTCGACAATGTCAATATTCCATAGCCTGTTTGAACATAAAGACGGATTAGAAATTGTCCAACACATTAGTCCACAAACTTTTGTGTACCATGGCACGCTTTCATGTACCATAATTTCTCAAATACAGCGCGCCCTGGCTTTAAACACACCGCCCATTTTTTCATGCTTTTTTCCAGGAAGAACTCTGTATTCAAAATAACACGCACTCACATTTTGCTCAGATACAGAATCACCTTTGCTTCATGCATGTGCAGTTAACTCGATTTCTGCCTGAGCATGCTCAGTTGTAGTGACCTACCAGACAGCAGCTATCAACATGCTGATGTCTTTGACCAAACACAGCACAACCATTTATTGTCAACTTGCTCACAAAATGGCAGTGCCCTGTGTTTGCACATGAGTGGTACAGTAACACTTGAGAATTACACATTCATTACGCAAAGGTAAACAAATTAAGACCTAAATATTGGATTAGAACAGTTTAACAGTCAGTAAAACAAGAGTTATGCAAGTTTAGCAGTAATGTTTTGCAGAGAAAGAGAATATTCAGCTTTTTGTATCAGATGTGCTGTATTCACGATGTTGGGAGACCAAATATTTTACATATTTTGCCTGTGCTCATGTACGTCAACATCAAAAATAAGACTTTATTTAAGAGCAAAAAAATGTGAGTTGAAAACGAGAAATTACAGTACATGTAATTTTTATGTAATTTCAGCATGGTATAAATTCATGGTGTAACGTACCATAATGGAGGATCAGAGGGACCCCCAAATAAAAAGACATTACTGAGGACACAGTAAGCTGCTAAACAATGACTTTTGACTTGTGAGTCGAAAAAACAAATAAAATAACTACCAAGTGCCACTTCCCCTCAGTTACTGTTGTGGTGGAAATTAGGTTAATTTCAAAATAACATACTTAAAACATGAAGGCCTGTGAGGTTTTTAACATGCTGGATATGTTAATTATTTAAAAGTGCTGGTGTCTCTCTTGCAAATTTGAAGCTTGCTGATACTTTGAGTAAAAAAAAAAGAACAAAAAATGAAGTAATGTGTTAAAGGATAAGTTTGGTTTCTACAGCTTTCACATTGTTTATAGAATGAAGTAGAACAATATACTCACCCAGAAGGTTTTCCTGATCCAAACAGTGCTTCGGGAGATATTTAGATCCAAAATCGAGCGGCGGACATCCGTATAATGGCAGCACATAGGGCATGTATAGCGCTGCCCCCAAAACTGCATTAATGGTCCAAAAACTCAGTAGTTTCACCAATATTTCATCATGGTCCGCTCGGGCTACTCCTCCATTACAGTCCGGTGTCGCTCCACCCATGTTTTGTGACTGTGCTGACCTCTGAACTGAAGAAGAAGAACGTATACCTCCGCGCATGCGCAGTACGCGTCCTGCTTTCGATGAGCTCCTCATCTGTAAACTCTGGCTCAAAACTGTAAGGACACCCATCATATTCAAAGATCTCGTCCACAACATCTTCATCCGATAGATATTCGTCCATTTTGCACAAAACTGGAAGGAGAAAGTCGTTGTGTAGCCAGCGGTTTTCCCCTGAAACAATGAGCCGTACTGCGCATGCGCGGAGGCAAACCTTCTTCTTCCTCAGTTCAGAGGTTAGTACAGCCACAAAACATGGGTGGAGCGACACTGGACTGTAATGGAGGAGTAGCGCGAGCGGACCATGATGAAATATTAGTGAAGCTAATGAGTTTTTGGACGATTAATGCAGTTTTAGGAGCGGCGCTATACATGCCCCATGTGCTACCATTATACGGATGTCTGCTGTTCAATTTTGGATCTAAATATCTCCCAAAGCACTGTTTGGATCAGGAACGCCTTCTTTGTGAGTATATTGTTCTACTTCATTTTATAAACAATGTATAAGCTGTAGAAACCAAACTTATCCTTTAGTCTTAAAGCACGCAATTTTTTTTTACTGCAATGAGTTGTGTTAATCAAATCATGATAGTAAGGATTAGCAGCTTAATCACATTTTCTCATGAAATAACCTTTCACAGCTTAATCTTCAATAAACCATTTAATGGTTTTGGTGGCATTAGTATGTTAAGTAGATGAAAATCACATCTAAGACGATTAGTCACACATAAGGCTGATAGTGGCTCTTTGTGGTCTTTTTTATAGTACCTTATACACATAACTCTTTAGGATGTAGAATATTTGAGCAGTATTCAGTGACAGAGTCCACTTATTCTTCAACACAGCAGCTGCATGTTGTTCTAAACTGGGGATAAAAATGGGTTTGGTGCAGAAATACAAGATGCAGCAAGACACACAAAAACACACATTTGACCCTGTTACTCTCTCAAGTGTAAATTTTCAGACCTCCCTGCGGGAAAAAAAAGTCACTGTGCTCTCTATTCAACCCATTACTCAAAAACAGTATCCTCACAAACACACACAAAAGCTGGCAGATAAACACACAAGCATGGTTTCCATTCAGAGATTTAGCTACGTTGCCTCATATGTCTGACATGGCTGTCTTCACCTGCCCACTGTTCGTCACATCTGAGAGCCTGATCCACAAAACAACTGCATGGATTTAACACACACTAAATGTGTCCAAAATGAATACAGATGCCACCCTATTCAAAAATGAAGGAATATGCAAATATAATCTGCATGCTAAAAAGGAATGGTCGATAAAAGCTGGTCAAATATGAAAACAGACACTTTTCAAAACCCACTAAAGATGCCAAGATCATTCATTGCCAGTGCGTCTGGTGGCAGTGCCCATGCCTGTACAGCGGCTATATATGGTTCAAACAGAACATCCCAGCCACAGTTAAGAGAGCCTTTTTACTCACAGTAAACCACCACCACCCTGCTATCAGAGCCATTTGTCGTCCAAGCTTGATGCAATACTTCTGAGGCATTCATTCAGTTCAGAATAAAGCAGCTCTGTCAGGGGCATCGCTGTTAGGTCTTACCTTGGTGTGGAGCTTAGAGAGCTGCTTTTCATCCAGGTAGGTCTGTGTGTAGACACGTCTTTTATA
Source organism: Scarus forsteni (assembly GCA_036419115.1). NCBI lineage: Eukaryota > Metazoa > Chordata > Actinopteri > Labriformes > Labridae > Scarus > Scarus forsteni. The sequence goes on along the minus strand of JAZDUH010000245.1, from coordinate 2,005,153 downwards.
GCGGAACTGAAACACAACAAACACAGGAATATAAGCAAGGAATGGAAAATTTTACTGTGCTTTGAAAGACTTCTTGTTTGTTTCAAATATGCTAAATATCAGTACAACCTGGAACTAAGTAATAAATACAAGACTTAGTGATACAGTCAGTCCAAGGGCTGGGTAAAATATCAGTTTATCCTTTAATTCATTTTTATTGCAGAAGATTTGGTAACTAAAGTCCTTGACTTACTCTGTCACTTAGCAGGGACATAACAATAAAAAGGAGTTATGGCACTGTTTGAAGACAGAAATACTGGGAATTTTCACATTGTGGTTTTCATAATGATAGACTCTGACATTTATTTTGCACACACACATTTTAAGGCTTTGTTTGCTTTCAAGTTTTATTTTAATGTATTTTTGGGGCATTTTGTGCCTTTATTGATAGGAGAGGGACAGTGGATAGGCTTGTGAAAGGGGGTAAGAGAGTAGGGGAAGATACTCTGCAAACTGGTCACAGGGTGGATTTGAGCCTGGACCGGCAGAAGCAAGTACACAGGGTGCCTGGTTGCTAACCACTCTGCCAAACCAGCACCCCCAATTTGCTTTTAAGTTTAGTTTGGTTTTTGTGAGAACAAATATGAGGAAGAGATCCATGATCCATGTTAATGTTTTATTGAAAATGGTAGCTTACAGTTTCAATGTAGACAAGATGCCTCTGTCCAAACTACAGAGTGTCCCTTTGATAACAAAACTTCAGCAAGCACTTTGAATCACTGAGGGAAATTTAGTTACATTTTCTAACATATTTTAGAGAAATTAAGGCAAGGAATGTTTTTTCTTCGAGAAGTATAATACAACAATTAAGGTTGCAAGCTGATTTTTGTGAAAAAGGAAAAAAAGTGCTGTTTCTAAGCAACATTCATCAGCGCTATTTACTCTGCATACAAGCCTGTTAATCCTGCCATCTGCATCAACCACAAATTCACAACAATCAATTATCTTTTTGAACATGTTTAATCCTTAAAATCAATAAGGGAAATCAGCCTGCGCAGCGTAAAAAGTCAGACATCATGACAGAGAAGGGTCAGGAAACTGTCCCCGGGATGAATTTAATACATGCGAGTCATACCTCTCCATCTCTCCTGTTTAATGAAAATGTATAATATGATAAAATGCATTAAAACTGTAGTCCTGAAAAATAATCCCAATTTTTACTAAATACAACTGTAATCTGATTAAATCTTTTCTTAAACTTTGGCAGAATACAGTTATATTTTATTTGTATCCTAATTATGTAATGCTGTTAAATGCATTCTGTTACTCCACAAGTCTGCAGACCAATACATGAATGTTTAAGTCTTACTGAACAACAGAGACACTGTTCACAGCAGAGGTGGGGACTGATGAGAGCTTATTGATACTAATGTCATTACTGATTCTGCCAATAGATTAAATTCTATACTGCTTAAAAAAAAGTAAAGTTTTCAGTGTCAACAATGACAAACACATGGCATATTTGGTGTAAATCACACAGTCACATGCTGGACGTTATGAAGTTAGCATCGCATTGTGTCAAATTAAGCTCTTCCGTCTTTTGTCTGTAATGATTACATCTATGACCAGTGTTGTGTATAATGGTACAGTTACGTAACTACTTTTTCAGGTAAAAAGTAAAGCAACACGCTACTACTGAAAACCCCGGACAGATCTGACACCGATGCTGCCTTCTCTGCTGCTCACATAGACACAAGCAGCGTTGCCAAGTCTGCTCGTTATAAGCGTCCAAGTGCCGCAAATTTCTTGAGTCCCGGCTGCGGGTCGATTTTTTTGGGCTTGTTTCTAAACGTGCAGTTGCTTCTTGGGGCTCTTCTGTCTGTATGAATCCCGTGATTACCTTCCAGCTCCTAACATAAAGCAAAACACGACTGTGGTAGGCAGTTAGTCCACTTCCTCCTTTACTGGTTATCGCGCACGCCCCCAAACACACTCACGCACATGGCGCATGCTCCAGAGCCAAAGTTGCCAGGTCTGCTTATCATAAGTCTTTTCTTGAATAGATACTTGGCACTGTGATATTGCAATGTAATGTAGACGAAAATTAACACACTTTATGTAGATTTCTCTTTTTAAAAAGTAGTATATCACATTAGGAAAGGAAAGGAAAGAGCTGGAGGTTGCTTATTTCGGGCTTGTTTTTATCGACCAGGTTGTTTATTTCAGAAGAAAAATGTGGAAATACTGGGCAGGAGCTCTCACTCCACAGGGTATGTGACATTTTGTAAAATAAAGAGCACAAACAAATAACTGCTATGTTCTCTGTAGTAGAACTTTCTGTAGGCCTTCACATTAGGAACAGATATGAGGTTCTGTCCAAGATCGAGCAATGTAAAAGTAACGTAAAAAAGTTACTTTTCACAGAGGGTAACTAAGTAAAGTAACAAGTTACTTTTTTCAGACGTAATGAGTAACGAGCAAACACTTCTTTTTAAAAGTAACTTTCCCAACACTGTCTATGACCTACTGATTGTTTCTGCTGACTGCCTCTGATGAGAGCGTGGTGCCCTTAATTTGCAAGGCATGCAAAGCAAAGTGACAGGAACTGATTAGGGAATTGTTAGGCCTTAAGACTAACGATATTGATTCCTTACGCTAGTTGCCATCAATTTACAACTGGTATTAGATATTGAATCCCATTCCTAGCTCTGAGAACAGCCAGATTTATGTAACGTAATAAGTAGAATGTTAGAGTCATTAAATTTGTTTCATGCACAACAATAGAAGTTTTCTGGTATGTTAAATCAAAAACCATTTCTTATACAGAAAATATAGAAAGTGATGAGAACATAGCCAGCATGCAGGGTTGTTAGTTTGTATACATCATTTTCACCATGGATGTGAAAAGTTCAGCAGTAAATCCAAGACAGAGCTGAGAGGCTTTAAGCTGCTGATCCAAACCTGTCAATCATCTCTACACAACACAGGCCCCAGGGAATAACTGCTGATCTATCACACACACACACACCAAAAGCCCCACACATACACACACTCATATATACAACACACACAACACTACAGTAGCTGAGTAGCAGAAACCTCTGTATACTACACAGGAATGAGCAATATATGGTTTTTTATATTCACATTGCCACCTTACCTATTACTAGGGCTGAACGATTTGAGAAAATAATCTAATTGCAATTTTTTCCCAATATTGCGATTTACTCTGCAATTGTTTTAATGTTCCTCATCCTATGTATTCTTAAACAAACAAAAGCAGTAGATCTTTTATACTAAAACCAATATGACATTAAATTAATCTAAGGATAAAAGATTTTAGAAAAGGTGGAGAAGTGAAGAACAAAAGCAAAATAGGTATGAAATTGTAAAAAACTGGGTAAAAATGGTATGAAAGCGAAATAAGGTTAATAAATAGGTGCAAAATATGTATGAAATTGCAAAAAAAAGGGGACTAATTGGCAAAAAAAAGTCCAAAAGTGGCTAAGGAAAATTGATTATGGCAGCAAAATTGGGAATTAAATTTGAAAGTAAATTTCAAAAACCATGTAAAAGATCCAAAAATTGTTCTGACAGTGGCAACAAAAAAGATGAATGGGGGCAAAACAGGTATAACGTTGTAAAAACGGGGTTAGAAAAAGGTAAAATGGTCCAAAAGTGGGAAAAAAAAGTGTATGAATGGAGGTAAAAAAAAAATGCAAAAAAACTACATCACAATGCCAAAATGTTCAACACATTTTGGGCTAAAAATATTGAACCTTCTGTGATTTGAAGATTGCAACAAGCCATATTGCGATTTAGTCTAATTTGCAATTAATTGTTCAGCCCTACCTATTACTACATTTTTTTGATGATATTATGGTCTGGAAGTAGTTAAATTTCTGCATCTCCTGAAATGCACATTGAGGAATGCTGTTCATCAACTATGAGACCACCTGCCCATACAGATAGTCATAAAGAGGAGAACCTTGCATAAACAAATTAACCTGTCAGAAGTGTTTCTTGTGTGCTTTTTAAACATGTGACAACACTCCCAACAGGGATGTATGGTTGGGGAAAATCCTGAACAGTAGCAGAGAAACTGGCATTAGAGGATCACAGTGCTGCACGCGGTGTGGGAGAGGCATGCCAGACCTGTTTAACGAAGTTTGTGCAATATGTGCAGTGTCCATTTTACCTCATGTTAACAGTAAAAAAAGTGGTGCTACCTGCACTAAGACCTACTTCTGATGCACTAATGAGGACTCTGAGACTGAAAGGCAGATGTGACAAGAAAGAGTTCATAATTAACTATATATTCACATTTTAAATGAGGATATTTGGTTTATTTTGCAGGAATTGGCAACAGTTTTTCCCACTATTTTATTTTTATACTTTAAATTATTTTCTCTTGAAAGTTGCAGATTAGAGAAATAAAAGGGGCTTTTGAAAAAAATTCTGTTTGCTGTTCTCTCACAATGACCTGTTAACAACTTTTTTAAAGTTGTTTTGCCTGTTCTATAACCTTTTTATCCTTTTCATCAACACAAAGTACAAGGTAAAAATTAAGTGTTTTTTAAGGTTCAATGTTTCTCTGCATGTTTTTGTACTTGAAAATTTCTCTCTGTTGTAAAGTTAAAAAAATACTTGGGTACAAAGTATTGAAAAACAGTTAAATGGTCTGCCTGTAACTCATATATTTATAGTTGTAAGTGTTTTTTTGGGACCAATTTGAAATAAAATCATTTTATATATATTTTTCTAAATAAATCGGACGACTAATCTGTATTTTTTTCTGCCAAATACCGGCATCAGCTTCAAAAAATCCATATCAGTCGGGCCCTAATTTTTAATCAAAAGCTTATTGAATGATTACCAAAATATTATTGTAATGACTGATTTTTGTTTTCCACTGTCTGCAGCAAATTTTTTGCCTACATATAGTCCATTGGCCTGAACACCTCCACTCCATGTGGGAAAACAAATTTGATCTTAGAAATATTTTAAAGGTGCTATGAGGAGAATCTATTACCGGCAACGTAAAAGACTCTGCTACCCATGAGCACGCGCGGCGACTGTCGTAATGCTGCGTTCCAGTAACCGCGGAACTGGGAGTGACATCATCTCAGAGCTATCAGCGTTCCAGTTACAAAGTCGGAAAACATGCCGATCTACCAGGCTATTGTTAGCTGTTGTTAGCATGCCTGCGTTGTTGTTCACAAATATCACATGAAGAATGTGATTATAACTATGGCAGCATTTTTGTAAATATAAGTCTAACAATACTATGTATACAGCTGATCTAGAGCGACACACCCCAGTCAGAAGTGCAGATAAATTGATTATTACAGGAGCTAAATAACTGTTCACACTGGGGGCATCCATCTTCGATTGTCAACCCGAGGGTGGCGAGGTTTCACCGCGTTCCCAGTAGGAAATTCTGACTCTGAGGGACGTTCCAGTTGCAGTTTCCTACTCGGAGCTCAAAATTCCTACTTCTGAGTACAACTGGAATGCACCACAGACGTTTACATCCACAGTGTGTGTATGTTTCGAGGCTAATGGATGCAATAAGGACCTTCCTCAGAACTCTGCATTGCTTTACAACTTCGTTTTTTCAACAACTTACAGGATGCAAAGCGACGAGGTAATGTATCTCTTTTTAGTTACGTAGCGGTAGTTTTTGATGTGTGACAACAAGCATTTTTTGGAAAACTTGTTATCGTAGTTGTAGCCGGGTATTTATTGCTACTTACAGCCCGGTGCTCTAAGACGTGTAATATAAATAATAAAATAATAAAAAATTTGCTCTAGTTTTAATTTTCTTGTTCCGGAAGTTTGCCAGTCAAGCCCTGTCCGACCCGAACGGAAGGCTAAGGAATAGCATTTATAGATAACCTATTTTGATGCTATAAAACTCATCTTAAAGTGTGTATTTCAATCAGGCATAGATCTAAAAGTGAGACTTTTTTGTAATCACTTAGAAACTCCTCACAGTCTCTTTAAAGTACTGCAATTATTCAATTAGCTATATTTCCCAGTCCTTCATGCCCCTGTCCTAAGGGATTATGATTGTGCTTGTTTGAAAAGATCTCAAAAATCATTGTGTTGTGTTTAATTGGCATTTAAAATTAATACAATCTCTTGAAACCAGGGTTTGTATTTTGGCAAAAACACACACACATACGAACAAATGCATTACACATAATTTGTTAATTTAGATATTTAAGCCTTTTTACTTGATACATTACAATTGATTTTTTCATATGCTGGTTTTAATCCAACATTCATATTAAAAACACAAAAGAGAAACTTTGATTTAAATCCATTTGAAGTTTTAATCCAAAGTAGATTAAAGTGTAAAAGACAGCCGTTGTTAATCTGATTTGCTTTTTAAACACTTCAAGCCTTTAGTGCAAAATCCAATAAGGTTTTATCAGAGACGTCTTGTCATCATCACATCTTTGAAGTCTGTACTATCTTTTGTTAACGCACATCCCTCTGCTTTTGTAAAAAAAAAATAAAACATTAAAAATATCTTTTAAATAACCTGCACACTTTCAAAAGTCTACTTTGACAAAGATGCAGCAAAAACGAGAGACACAACAAGAAGATAATGGAGGTAAGAATGTAACAGAAGAGTAAACAGGGAAAAATGGAGTAGACTTTAAAAAAAATAATGCACCACTGGGCGCTCTGTAGCCTATACTACTATTTGTGTGGTCAAAATACACAAAAGTGACACAAGAAAAGCGAATGGTATAGAGTGTCTGCTACAGCAGGTTAGGATGATCACAGGCAGAGAAACAGAACTTATGTCCCTAATGCATGACAGGTTGGTATTGAAATAAGGCCCTTGGAGAAGAGGAAGGACCAGATCTACCAATATCCCAAATATTGAGCCACAAATTGCGTGTACAAACTAAAAAACTGCATGTGCTATTAGTTCTGGCATTCATTCTTTCAGCAGTAGAGTTTTTTATTTCCTAAAAAGCATACATTTTGGAGACAGGAGGTTTGTGCCCGGCGGTGACATTATTCAGCGCACACAGATAACTTCAATTATAACCTGAATTTTAAAAATGCAAAAGTTAAGTAATTCAGGAGCTAATGTCACCTCTCCAGGATAAAAGCAACATTTGAAGCACTAAAAAAACCTTTATAGATTTTTTGCTACGTGTGTTTGTATGGAACACTTCTCTTTTTCTCATCATAACATTCTCGAAAGCCTCATACATAGTCATGATCCATACCTACCTCCAGGTAAGGTACAGGAGCGATGGAGGGGAAGGGGTATTCCCTTAGCTGTCTCTCTTCATCTAGAAACTTGCCAGCTTTGCCGTTGTAAGCCGGCTGGAACAAGCCATAGTTGAGTACATCTTTCAGGCTCTGGTTGAGGTTACAGAGGATCCGCTGCTTGGACAGCCAGATGGGAGCATCCACATTGAATTTCATACATTTCTACCGGGAAAGAGCAAGAAAGGGAAAAGGTTAATTATTTTTCATTTTCCTGATATTGTACTTTGTGGAAGTAAAACTGTGAGTCTTTACATTAAGAAGGTGGAAAATGTGCACTTGATTGTGAAGAGGGACATATTTCATCAGAGAGGCTTTTATTAAACTTCCAATCTCATGCCCAGGGGAGAAGCCGGGCATATCATTATAATAAGCAATTCACAGAGGTGTGGTAACATTTCACTGCTCTCCATAACTATTCACAAAGGTCATTTGAAAAGCCAGCACTAGCTAGCTTACTCAGGTAAACAAAACAATAATAAAGCAAGAGCTCCTGAGGAAACACACCTTTGATAAACCTTTTCCTCAAGAATATGCACACCACTCTGAATGTGCCGAGGAATTATTTATGATGGGAAAATTAAGATGCAATATCTGACTTGCTTAGTGATAGCTCCAGTCCATGAGACAGTCCACAGTTGTGAAAACCAAGAGGAAAGATTTGTGAATAAGAGCGTCTGGGTTAATTTATGCTGTCAAATAATAAAAACAATAATATTTACAGACTGTGGCCATACCTCTTCTTTAAACAACTACTGATGAGAAGAAACAGATTTTTTTACCAGAGAATTAAGGTCCCCATTTTAGATACAATATTCTAAAGTTTATACTTAAATAACTTATGCATTCACCACCCAGCTGTAAAACCCTGAGCTGACTGTGGTACGGCAGAGCACTTCCCATTAGTTACCACATTGTGGAGCCTGAGCTACAGGCGGCAGAGGGAGAGTGGGGGAGAGGGCGTGTGTGTAACCCACTAGTAATAGATCAATCAATGGTGGCTGCAATATTGATTCCAAACCACAACGCTATTCTGTTCAGCATCACTTTGTTTCTGACACCCAGACAAAGAGCTTGAAAAAACACATCCGGTCGCTCCACAGTAAAACTTCTCTCAATGACAAACAGGTGCCCAGAGGCAGAATGCATAAACACAGATCTGGACTGAACGCATGTGCGTGCAGTGATACATCCATTTGTATAAGTATTAAGAAATAAAGTGTAACAGATGCATTGTAGGTCATAATAACATAGCTGGGATGCATAGTATGGGTCATCTCTGGGCCGATATTTCCAAACTCATGTAGTTAATAATATTACCGAGTGACACATGGCAAAAATCATATTGCAATATTTTTCCCATGGTGATTTTTAAGGAGACTCACAGAGAGAGTGCAGCCACATGCCTTTTTTATGTGTGATTACTCTTGACAAACACACTTAAAGCTTTAAACTGCAGCACTGGCTGAAGACCTGATTTACCTTGATTGATTATGTTTAGAGTGAGCAGCCCAGCGTTTTTTACCTTTAAAAGCGTACTAAATTGTGCTGATGAGAATCTGTGGTTTTGTAGTTCAGATAGTTTGTACAAACAGAACATGTCCAAATAAATGTATTTTTGTTTTAATATTCAACAACAAAGACGGATGTGTATGTTTTAAATTACTACTAAAATAAGGTGTAGAGTTATGGTTAAAATACAGCTGGAGGTCCCTGTTTAAAATAGTCACTTTTGAAGTGTAATATCATTGAGTCTTTAGTTTATACACTGGATATTCAATAGATACAAAAGTGGTGCGGACTGCCTTCTTTAAAGGAGGATTTTGTGTGTGCTACTGGCTGTCATGATGGAGAGTTTGGGAGAACAGAGAGGCCGTAAACAAAAAGTAAAGTTTGAAGCCATGGAGTTGAGTCAAAGAAACACACTGAGAAACTCCAGCTGAGACATCCCAGCATTGCCTGAAGAAATGCGATTTGGGAGGCTATCTGTGAAAAGCACACAGCTCAAAATTGGCACTAGCTCGCACTATCAAGTTTGCACGAGTTTTACAGCACGCAAACTTTTAGTAGATCAGGCCCATAGAAACATCCATTCACAGAATAATATCCTTTACTGCAGGGCAGATAGGGGAAAAAATATACAGTCATGGAAAAAATTATTAGACCACCCTTGTTTTCTTCAATTTCTTGTTCATTCTAATATCTGGTACCACTAAACGTATAATACAATGAACACAACAAAAAATGCAGCTGGTCACATAATACTTTATGTCCTATTTGACATTCTTAAGCTTAATTGATTCCCAGGGTATATAAGAGGCCATTTCATGTCACAAGCAGCACTGCACATGCAAAGGCCTAGAGTGGTTTCCTGCTTACATTCAAGCCGTAGCACAACTCAGAAGTTGTCAGCTCTCACATAATGCCTAAAACAAAAGAATTATGTGAAGCCACAAAGGCAGCCATCTTGGCACTGCTGGAAATTGGCATGAGTGAGAGACAGGTAGCGAAAAAACTGAAGATCTCCAAGACAGCCGTTCATTACAACAAAAAAAAAACAAGCTGAACATGGCACTACCAAAATGCTACCCGTCTTTCTACCCCACGAGATGACCGTGCACTCATCCGTTCCTATGTCAGGAATCGTCGTCAGACCTCCAGGGACCTTAAAAATGAGTGGGCACTGTCGAGAAATGTGACTTGTTCAGCAAGGACAGTTCGAAACCGACTTGTTGAAGCTGGTTTGAAGTCACACAGAAACGCATAAGAAGCCCTTCATCAATGAAAGGCAGAGGAAGCCGGTTACTCTTTGCTCGAGACCACAAGGATTGGACTGTTGATGATTGGGCTAAGGTTCTCTTCAGTGATGAATCAATTTTGAATTGATGCCCCCTCCAGCCAACTTACTGGTTAGGAGGAAGCCTGGAGAAGCTTACAACCCAGACTGTCTTGCCCCTACAGTAAAACATGGGGGTGGATCAGTCATGATCTGGGGTTGTTTCAGTCTGAGTGGAACAGGGCAAATGCAATTGTGGGAAGGCCGAATGAACCAGGTCATGTACAGGACTACCCTTGAAAACAGTCTTCTTCCATCAGCTGGAAAACTCTTTCCTGCCTCGAATGACTGGATTTTCCAACAAGACAATGCCCCTTGCCACACGGCAAGGTCAGTTAAAGCCTGGATGGAGAACCACAACATTAGCACCATGCCTTTGCCTGCTCAATCACCAGATCTTAATCCAATTGAAAACCTGTGGAAAATCATCAAACTCAAAATGGAGAACCACAAGCCCAAAAACAAAGAAAATTTGTTTGAATTTGTCCAACAGGAATGGGCTGCTGTGACAGCAGAACAATGTCAGAAGCTGGTGGAGAGCATGCCAAGACGCATGGCTGCAGTCATCAAAAACAATGGTTATGCAATCAAGTATTAACTCTTGTGTGTATCATGTGTTTAAAGCAAACAGAAAAGAAAACATGGAATGCTTAAAAGTAGTGTTTTTGGTGGTACAATGCCATAGCTATTGATGTAAGAATTTAAGTAATTTTGGTTATTATCAAGAAAACCATGGAAAATGAATAGTTCTTAGTTCTTAAATTAAACTCTCATGAGCTATTTTTGTTGTTATCATTATAATTGTCCAAACAAATGTACCTTTAGTTGAGCCAGGCATTAAAATTAACAAGAAATTGAAAAAACCAAGGGTGGTCTAGTAATTTTTTCCATGACTGTATGTAGGATTACCTGATATGTAGGACCTGATATCGGTACTAGCCACTGTATTTTTTTCACTTGAAGAATAACACATAGCTCCTGTATTAGAAGGCAACTGTTATTCTAAGTGACAGAATATTTGATTTAGGATCAGATGTAAAACATGTAAAATATGTATTTTTTAAAAAAGATAATTCATGTATTTGTTTTCAACTTCAAGCATTCATGAATTAAAAGTCAATTTCTTTAGATTACACATAATTTTTGTGATCAAAAAACAGCATTTGAAAGCACTAAAATGTGTCACTAAGATGCTTGTGGTCTTGAAAATTTTTTTTCCTCTAATTAAACAATTAAATAACTTTCACGGTGGTTTCATGCTGCATTCCCGAGAAGGTGCTTTAATTAACCCAAAACACTATTTTTTTTCTCAAGTGCAAGAGATGAAACTTGCTTTTGTTCTGGTCTAAAACTTTCTTCCTCACAACAAGCAACAAAGTGAGATGACTATGGATGAAAAATATTGAACAGATAAAGCAATATATCAATACGTGTATCAATAGGAATTCCCTAATCTGTCAGTACTAATGTTTCCCTTTGTAAGATTTTGTCAACTGGCAGAATTATGCAGATGATGTTATACAGCCCTACCTCTTGGGAAAAAATAAAAGATTTTGAGACATGATGATTTTATCAATGACGGAAATGTCATATTATTAATAAAACTTACTTATTTACCACTCCAGGAACTGTTTACTGATTAAACCTGAATTTGTGAGATAAAGCCAGGTTAACCAGTCTTATCTCTCTCCAGATGTCTGTGCTATTTACTGTTTACTGTGTCTTTCTGGTTTTCATCACTGTGTTGGAAGGCTTCATCTATTTAAGATGTATATACATAGCTGGTATTATTGAAAAATCTTCGGCACTGTTTCCGCCTGTAGCTACTCAAGCTTGCAAGGAGCAAGAAAGTTTGTGAGAGCAGCTCAATATCATAACCCTATCAGCCATGAAACTTTCTTTCCACTTTTTTGTAGAGTCATATAAAATCCATCAGTGAACAGGCTGTACTTTAAATTCTGCTCTGACGTCTGTCATCAGGCTTTGAGAGCACAGAGTTTATTTTTCATTTTAAAACAAGTGTGATTATCCATTTACTTCCTGAGTTGGCAAAAAAGAAGAGCAAAAGTTACATTGCACTTTCACTCAATGTTAGATTCTTCTATAAGCTATAGGCAGTCTGTCTTGCATTTCTTTTAATTGTTTTAACAAAAAAAAATACAAAGCAATATTTTGCAATTATAACAGTTAATTTTTTTTTGCAAAATGAAACAAAAATAATTCCATTCCATCCTCCCCTTTGGTACATTTTCCCAGCATATAACAAAAAAAGATGTTCAGACAAAAAAAAGCATACATAGACCTAGTTTCAATAAATAGTTAAATAAAAAAATAAAAGACTTCATAGCCTTAAATATACAAAGGTAAAATACATAATAGTATATGATGTAATGTAGATTTATCCAACCAGCAGCTCAGTCTGGTGTAAATGTAAATTCTGCAGTGCTGATCAAGACAAAAAATGGCTCCCTAATTTAACTGAACTTTCCTGATGGTCCGCAGATAGAAAGCCTATTTTTTCAAAGTATTAGAAAGTGCAAGACATCCCTAAGCCACTGCATGTGTGTGGGAGGTAGAATAGATTTCCATCTTAATAGAATTAGCCTTCGGGCAAGACGGGTGGTAAAGGCCAAGGTGTCTTTCTGTGTGGAGGAGAGGCTGAGTGGGGGCAATGGATCCCCAAAAATAGCTGTGAATGGAAATGGTAGAATCAATCCACTTATAATTATGGATAAACAGGAGAAGATTACTTGCCAATATTTAGAGTGATGTGGGCATTGCCAAAACATATGAAAAAATGAACAGGGTTATAAAGACAACGATTACAATAAAGTGACACATTCTTAAACATTTTTCCCACACGTTCTTTGGTATAGTGAGAACAGTGTAAAAATTTTACACTGCATAAAACAGTGTTTGGCACAAGTAGAGGATTTGAGAATTCTATGTAGAGCCTCACCCCAAATATTTTGGGAGAGATTTCTGTTCCTAAGCTAGTTTCCCAAGTTCTTCTATAAACTTCCAAGGAGTCTGATCTGAGTTTATGAATGTTAAGAGTATATAGATGAAACAGCTCCTTTAAGGGATGGAAAACGTTCAGAAAACTGCCAATACCAGAGTCAGGAGGTAAAGCAGAAACATGCAAATGTCTTAGAAATTACGCTTTGCACTTGAATATATGATAAAATTGTTTTTTGGCAAAGAAAAACTACATAAATGTCGAGGTGAACAGAAGCGTCATCATCTGCATAGAGAGTTAGTTTGGATTCCACTACCACTCTAATAATTCCTGTGAATTTAACGAACAAGAAGGGTACTAACAATGAACCGAAACTAAATTTCTTAGAAATAAAAAACACAAAATTCCACTCCACCCTGTCGAATGTCTTTTTGGCATCTAGTGAAAGTAAAGCTTCTGTGGAAGTGTAAGGGTTATGAGTGCATACTAAATTAAACACCCAGATCAGGTTAAAAAAAGGAAAGGCTATCCTGAATTAAGCCTGTTTGGTCCATTGAGATGATAAGTGGGAGTGTAGCTTCTAATTGACATGCTAGCAATTAAGGTTATATTTTATCTGTCTGTTCAAGTCTGCATTGAACAAACTCATAGGCTGGTACGAACTGCAGAGTACCGTATCTTTGCCCTTTTTTGACAGTTAGGATATACAGGCCTAAGGCAAAGTTTGTGGAAGGGCGGCAAAAAAATTTGCAAGGAAAGTTATCCAGCCCAGGACTTTTACCAACTTGTAGTGACGTTGTTGCTGCTTGAAGTTTGGCTATTGTAATTTTAATCTCCAGCAAATCAGATTTTGTCTGTATTTGAGGGATTAATTGAAAGGATGTGATTTTTTGGAGTCTGCGTGCTAATAATTGACTTAGTCTCCATGTTTGTAGAACGCTGTAGTGTACTGCGTCATCAATAAGTCATGTTCAGCTTGCAGAGTCATTCTTTTTGTACATCTTTCAATTTGGACATCGAATAGTCTAGATCTAGTCCTGTTATTTTCTGCGCCAGTTAGTCTTATCTTTCCCTTCATATCTTTTTTTTGTGTAGGCTATAGGCAGCCTATAACATCACTTTCACAATGAGATACCATGACCTTGACATTTGACCTCCAATACACAATAAATTGAATATTGAGTCAGTGTGCACACTTTTAAAAGTTTGGAAACAATTCTTCAGAACAGTTTCCAGATATTTATTTTACAAGCAAGGGTGAAAAATAGGGCCAAATGACCTTGACTTATGACGTAGAACTTCTAATATCAAATTAAATCATTCCTGAGTGAGGGTCAAAAAGACTTTAAAAACACTCTGACGTCATGAAAACATTGCCCGTCTCGTCTAAATCCCAACAAGCAAGTTTCTCTCATTAAGACTGCTCGGACAATAACAAGAAAACCAGTGAAAAAAATGAAAACAATGCCAATAGGATCAGAAAATCCCTAACTGTTCACAAGATAAGGAAAACACAAGCAAGGGAATCAAGAGGCCCAATGTTCTTGATATTAGACAGATGATCTTCAAAAACTGTATACTGGAGTATCTTTGAGTCAGGATAGATGTATGTGCAAAGTTTGGATAAAATTCCTGAAACAAGACAGAACAACAGCCTTACACAAAGCAGTGTCTGACTCTGCTATTGCCAGCACAGAATTATAACAATCATATAAAAAAGCAAAGCATGCTGGGGATTCAATTTGTGTTTAAAGATACTGGGCAGCATTATCTCCAGCAAACCACTGATGACTTTTTAATGTGTTGTCACTGTCCATCTGGAAAACACGAGAGATGAGGTTATGCTCTCTCCTCCTCGATAACAAAAATCACATTAAATAAAGCTTTTGCGGCAGCATCTTTATCTTAAGATTGTTTATCCCTCTCATCACACATAGAAGATTGAGAGCTACAAGGACTGAAGGTAAAGGATGAAGAGGGCCTCTTGGGAAGGTCTGGTTGAAAAAGGAGTAAGAGATTCAGCAATGTTTACGTGTTGTTCTACAGTGAGGGTATGCTTGCAATGACATGTTTTGTTCTAAATACAGGTCATGCACTGACTACAATCCATACAAAAATAATGAAAACATTGTCAAACTCCATAAAAAGGACACATATATAAAATAAAGGGTAGGTTAATCATATTCTGTTCTCTATTAGCCAGCTCATGAGTGAGCTAACCAAGAAGTTGGCACCATTTTAACAATTTGGGCTGTGTATTGTGTATTCAAACACAGCGGTAAATACACTATATATCACAATACATCACAATACTGCAAGCAGGGCAAATATATCATGTTTTTGGAACCAAAAGGCCTATTTTTTTATAGTATTGATAACCTAAAGTATTTGGTAGTGGGCATAAAAACACATTTTTTTGTGTAAAGCATGGTCCTAATGATATGAATAAATCATCTTGCTATCTGTTCAGCAATCAGCTGCTTCAACACCAGCAGCCCAAGAAGTCAGGTTTACACTCAAGAGGTCCACCATAGACTAGGGCTGGGTTAAAAAAAAAAAAAAAAATTTAATCAATTTCCCTTTAAAGCTATGGTCTACGATTTGGAAGCTTTGTACATATTAATAACACCGTTTATAAGGCTGTTATGGTCCTATGGTCCTATCTACACAGTATAAAGACCAAAAAGAACGAAAAAAATCCATTCAGTATATCTGCTGAAAAGCTGCATACTAGCTGACCAATCAAACCTAAGAACCTGCGACTATTAATTGGTCCGTGAGTTAGTCCATGAGTCCATCCAATCCTCGTCTCCCTCGCTACGCAGTACGCAGCGTCTTGCCCATGGTCCCGCCTCCTCCCCTCTACCTCTGGTGAGCAGCTAGCAGCGTTAGCTACTGAACTATCATGGAGCCGGAAAAGCCTAGCGCCGAATCCGGGAATCCGCCTCCCTCTCCCGCGGGGCCCAACGGAGCTCTGCCCGCGGGTTGAGGCCTGTTAGCGGGCTAACGGCTAACGAATAGCCTCAGCTGGCCGTCAGACCTTCAGCATCGGCCGTTTCGCCCCTGGTTGATCAGGTAATGGCTTTGTTTACTACAGTGGGAGATGTCTGCTGAATAACTCTGGTTAGTCTGTGCCTGCACGGGCTAATAACTTGTAGGGGAGCGGGTTAGCCTGTTAGCCGCTAATCGTTAGCACTGTAAGCTGAGCTGGGGAGGACAGGCTGAGAAAGATAAATCCTCCCCCACACTCGGCTCCGCTCTGGCGGCGCCAAACCCGCATTGCCGCCGGTCCAGTTGAAATGGCTACTGCTGTGTGTTATAATGGAGATGTCTGTCGTGTTTGATACTTTCAGTTGAGCTGAGCTGTTTTTGATTGAGTTTGCTGCTGATATATTGTGCTAGTCGCTCGTAGCTCAGTCCGAGGGGGCTTTATGAGGCGTCACGAGCTGGGGGCGGGATCTTGGAACACGGAGGGGAGAGGTGAGGGAAGGAGGGGCAGGCTGCGGTTTCAAATCGTAGACCACAGCTTTAAATGGTTCATAATCGATCAATAAAATCCAAAGATCTTTTAACGGGGGTAGTTTTTTCTTCATTGGACTGTCCGAGATGCAGCCTGTGGTATCAACTCTGCTAGTCTCGCGTTTAGCGCTGCTTTCCACTGAACAAGATCTCGTGAGATATGCTGCAAGCATTCAAAAAAAAAAAAGCAGAAGTGAGTAGCACTACAGGGGCACCACCAGAGAGTTTAAAAATTAACATTTGGACATTTCAGATTTAATAAGCATGAAAGAAAAGACAAGTTGGACAAAAAAACAAGTAACTTGCAGAATATGCATTAATGTATATCATTAATATGTGATTAATGTAACTGCTTTGGGTTCAGTTCTTAATGTAAAAACAGTTTTAATAATGTACCAGGTCAAAAAGTCATTTACAGCATTATTTTTACTGAGATAACCCAGACTGAACAAATTTCGAATTGTGAATCAAATCGTTTGAGACCTCTTAATATTGAATCGATCCAGAAAATCTGAATCGATACCCAGCCCTACCGCAGACCACATCCTTGTGCTTCAGGTCCTCACTCAGCCCTGCCAGGAATTCAATAAAGCAGGGATATTCAGTTAAAAGTCCCTGAGGTCCAGCTAATAAAAAGTCCTCCAAGTAAAAGGTAAGAGTCACGATAATCAATAAATCCATTAACCACATGGTAAATAAAAACGACCTTGATAAGTTTGCCACCCTTGGTAAATTGACATGTGAATGCATGTTTGTTTCCCACCTCCCTTTTTACCAAACAGGCTGGATGAAAACAGGGTTCACTCTGTGCAACTATCTCAACACCTGGGAGCGTTGGTTCTGTCGTAGACTGGACGGAGTGAGCCATCTGTCAGTCATTCAATCTTTGGGGGGGTAGGCGGGGCTGCCCGCACTTGCACATATAGAGAGCTGCGAGTGTGCATCATGAAGAGTAACATGGAAACAAACACTAATATGAATGAAGGCACAAAACCGATGGTTTCTAAGCCGGCTGCCACAACCTTAGTGTGGGAACATTTTGGTTTTAAACAGAATGAACAAGGTGTGAGCCCATGAACACCGACGAGCCGATATGTCCTATTTGTTTGGCGACGAAAAAGGGGAGGTGCAGTGGAGCCTTTGTCCTTGACAGTCAACGCTTACTGAGGCGTTTGGTCGGCAATATAAATAAAGCATTGCAAAATGGCACACAGAAACACAGACAGTGTTGTTTGCTACATTGCAAAAGAAATGCAGCCCTTTATTCGGCTGAAAATCCACCATTTCGGGAAATGTTATAAAAATTTGACAGACAGTATGTTCAATTGACTAGGAGTAATTTATTATATTGTTTTTTGTTTAATTTATTTTATTTAAAAGCTCTTGACCTTCCAATTACAGTTAAATACTCCCAAGAAATTAAAGTTCATTGCTTTTGATACGGTGTATTCATTTTATTATGACATATATATTATAATTACACTAACGAAAAATAATTCTTCAAAATAATATTGACAATAATATTTATCGGCAATATTTTTTTGACAAGTATAGTCCAGCCTAATTGCTAATTTTTAATGCTGACGTGTTTTACTGAGTGAGTAGCTAGCTCTTTTACCATGAATAAAAATAATCATAGGCAAATATCTTAAGGCCTTTACTCATTTTTATTTTTATGTTGTTTCAATTTAACCAGAAAAAAAAAAAACTCATCGAGATCAAGATCTCTTTCACAAGGATGACCTGGCCTAGAGGTCACAAGCACACATCATGAAAAACATATTAAAAAGAGACACTATACAATAAGTTAGACTATACACTTTTTGTGAGTGCAAGGTGTCTTGCAAAAAAGTGCAGAAGCTTTTTATCATAAACAATTCAGAAAGACAGGCACTGTTCAATGGTCTCACGCTGATTATTCATCAGTTTGGACCGTAAGGCTCCAAGTGAGATGAGCTCTGATTAAAGAAGCAGCACCCGCTGTATAAAGCAGTGAGAGTCAGAAAAAAATGCTCCATTAAAATCTATTCTCCTGAATTTTTTAGTGATTGGTCACAGGACGGGCAGGACCATCACTCAGTCTGGATCCAGACCGAGGTCTGCCATTTGGTGATGCCTGCAATAGAGGAGTACTTGGAGCCCATACCAACTTCCGAAAGGGTTTCAACTTAGCAAGTCAGAAGTCCTTTGGAGGATTTTGAAGCTCTGTGCCCTCCACAATCACAAAAATTCAGTCACTGGGATTATTTCTCTGCCACAAGACGTGCTGAATCTTTATTCTGTCTTTTTCCCATTATGAGCATTACTTTAAAGGATAAATTCGGTTTCTACAGCTTTCACGTTGTTTATAGAATGAAGTAGAACAATATACTCAACCAGAAGGCTTTCCTAATCCAAACAGTGCTTCAGGAGATATTTAGATCCAAAATCGAGCGGCGGACATCCATATAATGGTAGCACACGGGGCATGTATAGCGCTGCTCCTAAAACTGCATTAATCGTTCAAAAACTCATTAGTCTCACCAATATTTCATCATGGTCTGCTCAGGCTACTCCTCCATTACAGTCTGTGTCGCTCCAGACATGTTTTGTGGCTGTACTAACCTCTGAACTGAAGAAGAAGAATGTTTGCCTCCGTGCATGCGCAGTACTCTCTGGCCAGCTGTTCTTTTCTTTGCCTCCGCGTCCTCCATATTCAAAGTCCTCCTCCACAACGTCTTCTTCCGATAGATATTTGTCCATTTTGCACAAAACTGGAAGAAGAAAGTCGTTGTGTAGCTGGCAATCTTCCCCTGACACAATGAGCTGTACTGTGCATGCGCGGAGGCAAGCGTTCTTCTTCTACAGTTCAGAGGTCAGCACAGTCACAAAAAATGTCTGGAGCGACACAGACTGTAATGGAGGAGTAGTGTGAGTGGACCATGATGAAATATTGGTGAAACTAATGAGTTTTTAGACGATTAATGCAGTTTTAGGAGCGGCGCTATACATGCCCTATGTGCTACCATTATACGGATGTCCGCCCTCGATTTTGGATCTAAATATCTCCTGAAGCACTGTTTGGATCAGGAAAGCCTTCTGGGTGAGTATATTGTTCTACTTCATTCTATAAACAATGTAAAAGCTGTAGAAACCGAACTTATCCTTTAAGGTATTTGTGTTTTTACACTTATTTTGCCCATTCTTTCATGTTCAAAATGGTATTGTCGAAAGCATACATATTTCATGATGGAATATGGAACCTGTTTCAAAACGAATACATAATCTTACAAAATAGTTACTATTTCAGCATCTATTCAGATATTCCAAATTGTGATTTTTTTGCCATAAGTGAGCAGCTCTATCCATGTTCCTTCCTTTAGGTGTTTTGTTTCACTTTCCAGAATACTCTTAAGTAATGTATGGCTGGATTTACTTCATCATAAACATCTACACACAGATCTCAGATCACGCTTAAAGGATAACTTCGGTTCCTGCAGCTTTTACATTGTTTATAGAATGAAGAACAACAATATACTCACCCAGAAGGCTTTCCTGATGCAAACGGTGCTTCGGGAGATATTTAGATCCAAAATCGAGCAGCGGACACCGATATAATGTAGCCTGTAGGGCATAGATCGCCGCTCCTAAAAACTGCATTAATCATCCAAAAACTCCTGTTTTTCACCAATATTCCATCATGATTCGCGCCGAATGGACGGCCATTGCAGCCTGTGTCTCTCCACACAGCGCTGTGTGGCTGAACCAACGAGTTTGTTTACATGCTCTTCGCGCATGCAGTCTGACTCATTGTTTCAGGGCAGCTACAAATCGACTTTCTTCTTCCAGTTTTGTGCAAAATGGACGAATATCTATGGGATGAAGATGTTGTGGAGGAGGACTTTGAATATGATGGACGTCCTTACAGTTTGGAGCCAGATTATACAGATAAGGAGCTGATAGAAATTGAGGAAGCGATCTCAACGCTCCAGAGAGTACTGCGCATGCGCGAAGGGCATGCAAACAGACTCGTCTGTTTAGAGGTTAGTACAGCCACACAGCGCTGTGTGGAGAGACACAGGCTGCAATGGCCGTCCATTCGGCGCGAATCATGATGGAATATTGGTGAAAAACATGAGTTTTTGGACGATTAATGCAGTTTTTAGGAGCGGCGATCTATGCCCTACAGGCTACATTATATCGGTGTCCGCTGCTCGATTTTGGATCTAAATATCTCCCGAAGCACCGTTTGCATCAGGAAAGCCTTCTGGGTGAGTATATTGTTGTTCTTCATTCTATAAACAATGTAAAAGCTGCAGGAACCGAAGTTATCCTTTAAGAATAATACATTCAACTACTGTTTGAAAATGCCTCAAGTTATGTCTCACAGCTTTCTCTGCAGCCATAATACTAAACGTCTCTCCTTAAAAGTTCACCTTCCACAGAGAAAGTCAGAGACATAAACATGCTCATTCATGTCAAAATGTCCTTCTGTCCTATTAGTCTTGATATGAATTCAAGAACATGAAACTCAATCAAAAACAGACAGAGCTCATAAAGTGACTTTTACGAGGCACTTGGTAATTACGGAAAGTAAAAACAGATACATACAGTGCATAAAAATTAATTGGGTGCTTCCTTGTCAAAGCTCACTCTGTAAAGATTAAGAGTAAAGCTCCTAAAGGGAGACATTATCTCCACTTAAATATGCCAGCTTCAAACAAACCTCTTTACCTCCAGGATTAACGAACAGTAGAGTTCAGACACTGACTACCTGAAATTAGAGATAGAGGGTCCATGTAACAAAGGTATTCAGTAAAGACGTTTAGGAATGACAGCGCGACAACAAGCAGCTTTGTGGCTGAAAAAACAATGTTGAATACAAAATATGTGGATGGTAAAGGACTGATTATAAGCCAACTGTTAAACTTCTCTTGATTAATTAAGGAATGTTCATACTTTAGAGTTTATCCTTCAGACTTTCAACAAGTAACATTAACATGGATGAGTGTGTTGTGCAGTTACCTTTGGTTCACCCCCACCTGCTGTTAGCATTAGCTTGTAGCAATAAGCAAAAGAAATACTACACAGCATTAAAATATTTACTTCTCCATCATCAGGTGTGGTGACAGATCACTGAAACCAGCTTTAGGAAAAGTCTAATAGCAAGTTCTGCGTTGAACTGACTGAAGTTGAAGAAGCAGTCGGACGTCAAGTGATTGGCACACACATACAGGTATTACAAGCTGTAGCTGGCTCATTCTCTTCAAAAATAAAACTAATCCACTGGCCCCTTTGGTCCCCCGAGACCTATATGTGAGGATATCCGTGGCTGTTTACAACCAACAAGCCAAGCAGTGACAGGTTTTGGGTCCAGACATGTCGTATGCTGATCTCATGCTAAGAATCTAAATAATATGGCGGCACCTTGCATTGAAATAGCAGTCAGGTTGATGTAGGCTTATGCAAATAAGATGCTTGTTGCATAACAGAATATTGACGAACTCAACAGCTCACCAAATATCATGATACCATGGGTTTACATTTTTACAGCCTGTTAAGTACAGGTTTTATTGTCTACTCTCACATTTTTGGGGGGCTGGGTGGAAGGCCAAATACCCAAAAATGTGTTCAAAGGCCTTAAAAGGTGTTATTTGCATAATAAGAGACCTTTGGCCAAGCATGAGTCTGGATCAAAGAAAAAATTGGGGAAAATTATGTAACATAAGCCTAACACAAGTGCTTTTTATCCAGCACTTATTAAAACAAGGTTACAAAGAATGGCTGAGCTCTGTTTGATTTATCAGTACACAGGATGGCACAAAAGAAACGAGGATTATCAAAGAGGCCCTTATGAAACAGAAAAAAGGCTTCAAATTTTATCCCCCTAGAGCACTGTTTCTGGTATGTGTTACTTTAATATCACAATAGTAGGTTTAAAGTCAATTTTAAGAACAGTAAATATTTAGGGTGAGAGAAAAAATCGAAACACCAAAATGTCCTAATATTTGGTATGGTGGCAGTAAATGGGTTCTGGGTCGCCAATGTCCATAATGTTGGATGGATACATGTCCAAGATTTAATAAGGAATTTCTAAGCCCACATGATGGTGTTATCAAGCCATTTGCATGTTAAGTCTGCAGAGTTGACGTCCATTGTGCAGGGGAGAGTTTGTAAACCAAACATGGCAGCAATCGGAAAGACAAAAGTGTCAACATTTAAATTCTTTGAGTGGACTAAAAAACTTTTGGAGAGAAACAAGAGGTAGATGTGACACACAGGATTTGAAAAGGGTAACATATAACAACAAAATGCTTTGGAAATACAGATAACTTCACTTGGGACCACCCAAGAAAACTGACAACAGCAAAGCTAACCCTGCTGAATCATCAGCGAATATTGGATATGGATAGCTTGTCAAAGCTACCTCCCAATTTAAAATAAAATTAGAAAATAGCACAACCAAAACTTTCTTTACATGTACACCTCATCATGCAGTGGAAAACTAGGGCTTTTTAGATGAAGCCCAGGTATGTGCCCCCATTGTGGCATTATTTCACTGACACAGGAGTACAAAAGTTCCACAGGGCATTGAAGCTAAAAGTTGAAGAGGAGCTGAGAAGCAGAGTAGTCTACATTAATTTGCTACACACAGACATCAGTCTGTGAGTTTTTTTCCTGTTTACATTGCTACTAACTGAAGTTACATGAACACACTGAGATATGTTTCCTATTAAAACTGACAGAATTCTGTGTTGTTCTTTCTTTTTGGATGTTACTTCAGCCTAGACAAGGTTATTAATTGAATTGCAGGGTTAAGTTTCACAGTTCTTTAAGAATTGCGATTAAATTGAATATTAAGTATCATGACAATACTGTATCATGGGCCACTGATAATTTCCACCCCACATAACTATCAACAGAGCGTTTATTCCAGCCTCACGCAGTGCACTAATCATTTGTTTTAAGCACAATATGACTTTGGCTGCAGCCTTGTCATAAACAGTGCACGTAACTATACAACATGCCGTCATACCCCACCCTTCAGCTAAAATAAGCCAGTAAGCCCATCACAGCACTGTGTGATCCAGCAGCTAAGGCTAAGAGGTATGAAAAGATGCTTATGAATGATGCTAAGATCAGAAAAAGAAGCTGAAAGTTGAGTAAATATGGGTCAGACTTTTATACACTGATAAGAGATTTTACTAAGAGATATACTAAGCTTTGTGCAGTGCTGCTGGAAAAGTAAATAATATACTTCAAAACAGTTCACAGGTAAGGAGCAGAAGACACAAGCAGAATCATATTTGTACAAAAGTCAGCATGTATATTGTGCCTTGTCAACTGACTGAGGTCTATGAATTCTCAAAATGTCTCTTTATGCTTCACCACCCTCTGTTTGTCACTAAATTCTGGTTGTCTGGGAGGAGGAAGCAGTAAATTACACCAAACTGAATTTCCATATTGCTGCTTTAATGTGAATAAATTAAGACAATCTGACTTTGTGCACATGACAAAATAAATCTTTCAAGTCTTTTCAAACCCACATCCAGCTCAGACTGCTTTCAAAGTTAAATGAAATAAAAATGTCACACATTTGTAGTTACTTTGTTCCACCAAAACATCCTTGACCTTAGATTTCTAAAGGCAGCACAAGATGTTTTAACGTTTATGTAATAGTGGGTCCTTGAGTCTTGTAGTACTGCTTGTCCTTGTTAATCTTTTTCACTTTGCATCTATTTCTTTTCTCTTCAAATTGACTTTGAAAGCTGGAAACCTCTTTAAAAGGCCTTTTATGTATGTATGCTGTTTTGATTATTGTCTCACACAGTGGTCTTCAAAGCTGTGGTAAATTCAAGTGTACTTTGAGCATTTGTACAGCAATTAGGTATTATTAAGACAGCTAATCATTCATTCATTTTCTATACCCCTTTATTACTTTTGGGTTCAGGGAGGGGGGGGGCTGGAGCCTATCCCAGCTGTCATTGGGCGAGAGGCAGGGTACACCCTGAACCGGTCGCCAGTCGATCGCAGGGCCACATACAGAGAAAGACAACCATTCACGCTCACACGCATACCAAAGGGCAATTCAGAGTCACCAACTAACCTAATGAGCATGTTTTTGGTCTGTGGGGGAAGCTGGAGTGCCTGGAGGGAACCCATGCATGCACGGAAGAACATGCATACAGCTCATCATCAAGTAAAAATGAGTTCAAATGTACTATTAATATCATGTATGTATGATACCTTTCTTACTAAAAAAGATATTAGTGATACGATTTCCAACATTTTATTGCACATGCATGTATTAAAATAGATAGAACAGGCCGACAAGGCAGCACCACGATACATTAAAGAGGTTTTTGCATGGGTAGGAATTTGGTTTGACTAGAGATTTTGGCCTGGTTTTACATGTGCCTTTAGAAAATGAGTTTTGAAACCAGCGGTCTTATTAAGTTCAGCTCACATACATGTTCACCATTAATCCATGCTAGTGTTCAAAATATGTCAGTTTTTAACCTTAAAATAGGAGTGCTACGATAGCAAAAACCTCAACCAAGACATTGATTTGACATTAATTATGTTAAATGTCTTTTTAAAAATTCTTGGATTACTGTTTGAGTCTTCTTTCTAACAAACAGACAAGCAAAAACATAACCTCATTGCCAGAGGATTTTAGTGATAAAAGGTTGACGTTGAAAGAAACATTCACCCAGATCAGCATAATGGTTGATTAGCCCTGGAGACCAGTGAAATATTGTGGGATCAGTGCCCGGTGTGGGATCGACTTTCACTCAAAGTAAAATACGAAAACACAGATTGAATCAAGAAAAGTGTGGTTGTGTTTGCAGATAGGGCTAATTAAAAAAAGAAATAGGAATAAAAAGGTCATGCTTGTCAACAGGAAAACCCAGAAAATAATACATTATTTTGTTCTCTCTTATACTCAGATCAAAAAACTTGACTTTTTGTGTCTGTTTTGGGGGAAACAGATCAGGTGATCACAGAGCCTTCAAAGTGAGATTGACTAAAAGGACATGACTACATAGCATAATTAAATATTACTACTGTAGTGATTATTTAAATCGATGAGGGTGGACATCCAAAAACAACAACAATCATACTCTGTTTATAGTACTACATTGTATTTGTTTGTCTTTAAAGGCATTATGATACATGATAAGTTAGCAGCAGGAAGCTAAATGCTTATGGCTGATACTGGGAAGCTACATTTTGCAATTTTACATTAATCTGTGACAGAATAGAAGGAAGACTGCTGCACAAAAACCAAACATGCTAATCTGTCTGTTATAAAGTTGTGAGAGGTCCCAAACATGGTCATGATTGTCATTCACAAGAACATGCAGTGCTGGGCAGTAAAGTAGAGACCTGTTTTCTTATAGAAGCTGACGTTTCTGTTTTGGATTTTCATTCAGTCATGGTGGGTTAGGTTCCACTTTTAGCATCGTGGCTAATTTGAGTTTATGATTAGCATTATGCTAACAGTAATATTTACAGTCTGAGATAAGCGTTCTATGTTTTGTGATTTTGTGAAAACCAAAAACCTGGATATTGGGGCTGGGTATTTCCAGGAACTTCCCGATACGATATGATACGTATCCCGATATTAAGGCCACGATACGATACATATCCCGATACACGTAAATTGTGGACATTGACTATGCTTTAAGCAAAATTCTTGACAAGTTTAGTTTTTTCTTGTAAGAAGAAAAAGAACAAGGATGAGTTTTAAGTGATTCTACAACTTGAGAGACATAACTTCAGATCCTCAAAGATGGTAGACCTAAGTTCAAATGTGGAACATATGCTTCATTATGTAGCTCGTCTTTTACCTTGAACTGAGCCACTGTTAACATTACCCAAAGTGTATTTACAACAACTGTCAAAATATTTAGGCCGTATCAATTCTGAAGAATCCGTATCGATACACGTATCCCAAAAGAGTCCAATATGATATTTTGCCATACAGATATTTTGAGCACAGGCCTACTGGATATCTTTATTTATTTATTTATTTGTTTCTAAACAATAGTTTTTGGGAATGTTGTGCCTTTATTAATAATCAGATTTTAAGACTATTGTGGGGTAAGGCAGCCTATTTTACGAGATACATTGTGGTTGCCATTGGCACTTGAGTTGTAAAAGTTACAGTTGGTATTTTAAAGGCAGTTAATTTTCATGATTTTATAAAGTAGATCATTCAGCTGTCTAAGAACATACAACTGCCAAATCCTACTATCAGTGAACCTTGAATTATCCTAATAATCAAGCATTGTCTGCAAAGCCATTTAAGTACTTAGTGTTCAAGTGGAAGTGTATCTCACTAAAACATTTTTATAAGTACAACACACAACATTTGGTTAACTTAACTAAAATCTCAGTTTTAGGTTTACTTGTTTCGTTCAAGGCAATCAGTTTGCATATTTTATTATGTAAAATTTACTTACAGGGGTTTACTGTGGTACAACACTTTCTTTAAAGCTGTCTTATATAATCAAAATGCTAGCCCTTTAATATGTTTAAGGTATTTTCAGACAAAGATTATTTTTGCTAAAATTAAATGTATTACACTTTTATTTGTGAAAACAATGCATGCTCATTTCTTGCTCAGCCCAGGTTAGCATTGTGTGCAGATAATCTCAGTTTTCTGGTAGCATCAGTATATTGTTAATTCCCAAATGGTTGTTAAGGAAAAGGGAGTTTGGTTATTCATCAAGTTACCAATCGTATTGAACTCTTGTTGGCTGCATGTTAATAATTTAAGAGAGTTTTTTTTGTCACAACTTTAGCATTTTCTGTCTCTATATGTGTCATTATTCTCTCTTGTGGAGAGGGTATTGAGCCATTGATAAGATTCTGCCTTAAGTAACAAACAAGACTCCCATCACAACTGTCCTTATTATTTTTCCTACTGAATTTTAGGATAAACAAATGACAATCCAAAGAACAATCCAAAACTATAATGAGGCTGGAATGAGAATAACTTTTTCTCTCATGAGCAATGGATAAGGAAACCCTGAGCATTAAAATGTGACTCAAGATGAATCTCATATTCTGGTGTAACAACTGACTGCCCAGAAGCTCAACAAAACCATGATAGACAACACATTTCATTCTGTGATTAGAAATACTGTATACACTGTAATAATACTTTTCCAAACACCATAAATGAAGTACAACTGTATTTAAACCTGTGGTCACAGAGGCCATATTGTTATAAACCTTAAACCATTCTTTCTGGTAACATGTTTAAGACCTGATAGTTTTAACACATTTAATGAAAGACGAAGGAGAAGATACGCTGAAAGAATTTTGTGGCTAGATTCAAATTAAAGGTGCTTTGCGGCAACATAAAGACTCTGCTACCCATTAGCACGCGCGGCAACTGTCGTAATGCTGCGTTCCAGTAACCTCAGAACTGGGAGTGACATCATCTCCAACTTATCGGCATTCCAATTGAAGTGGGAAATAAACATGCCGATCTACCAGGCTATTGTTAGCTGTTGTTAGCACACCCTGCGTTGTTGTTCACAAATATCTCATGAAGAATGTGATTATCACTATGGCAGCATTTTTGTAAATATAAGTCTAACAATACTATGTATACAGCTGATCTAGAGCGACACACCCCAGTCAGAAGTGCAAATAAATTGATAATTACAGGAGCTAAATAGCTGTTAACACTGGGGGCGGCGAGGTTTCACCGAGTTCCCAGTAGGAAATTCAGACTACGGGGGGCGTTCCAGTTGCAGTTTCCTACTCGGAACTCAGAAATTCCTACTTCTGACTACAACTGGAATGCACCAAAAGACGTGACCCAAGCCAAAGCGTGTTTGCTGTGATGCTAATGAATGTAGCTCGGACCTTCCTCAGAACTCTGCATTGCTTTACTTCTTCTTTTTTCAACAACTTACAGGATGCAAAGCGACGAGGTAATGTATCTCTTTCTAGTTACGTAGCAGTAGTTTTTGATGTGTAACAACAAGCAATTTTTGGAAAACTTAGTATTGTAGTTTTGTAGCCGGCTATATATCACTACTTACAGCCCGGTGCTCTAAGATGTGTCAGAAATATATAAATTTGCTCTAGTTTTATTTGTCTTGTTCCCGAAATTGAGTATCCAGGCCAGTCCAGCCCTGTCCGACCCGACCGTGAAGCTAAGGAATAGCATTTATAGATAACCTATTTTGATGCTATTAAACTCATCTTAAAGTGTGTATTTCGATCAGGCATATATGTGAAAGTGAGACTTTTTTGTAATTACTTAGAAACTCCTCATAGCATCTTTAACAACAAAAATAATATTTAGAAAAGAAGCTGTAAAGGCTATTACAGTTGAGAAACAAATCATTAAAATAATGCTAAGTATAAAAAGCCAAAAGATTTTTAATTCAATACCCAAAAGTTTCTGTAAACTCATGTTAACTGCCCTCTTTGTTGGCAGTACAGTGTAAGTGAGCTGACAGACGAAGTAGGCGGCAAGAGAAGTGTCCGGAAATGAGGGGGCAGCTGCTTCTTTCACTATTTGAGTATAATGCTGTGAGCTGTCATGTAAACACGGCATAAAATTAAAACACACCAAGGAAAACAAATTAGAAAGTAACAGACCATAATCACAAGATATTCCTGAAATTCACAGGTGTCAACAATTACCCTCAGGCTCCACTTAATTAGGTAAGTCACACCAAAAGAGCACGCACACCAACAGAACAGTGAGACGAGCTCAGCTTAATTAATAATGCCTGCAGACATTATTAATATTTTGAATACACCTGCCTGTTAGGTCTGAACAATACGCTGCATTTCATTGTCATCATGATATGAAAATGTGTGATGAGCCCATCGCAAAGGACGCCTGTGAGGGGATAAGTAAATAGAAACACCCATAAATACCCTAAAAGCCCTAAAGGCTCACTTTGATGTTAAGCACACAGGCAGGCATGAGCATGTTGACCATATTTTACTACAACAGAAAACACTTCAAAAATACCAAAAACCAAAAACATTGAGCAGCATCAATTCAAAATCTTGCAGTCATGTCAACAAACATAGTCTGCCTCCTAATAAAAATAAATAGCTAACAACATGACAGTTAAATGGCAGGTCATTATTTTTCATTTATTCAAGCATGGAAAGCATGAAAAATGAAAATCATTCTTCTCACTTTGGCTGGTTTCCCCTTGACCTGTTGTGCAAAGATGTTACTACTGTTTGACTTTATGAGAAAAATACTTTTGAAGATGTCGCTTAATAACTGTGTCCACTAGGGCTGTAACAAAACATGGTGAATACTAAATTGTTGTCCAAAGAATAAATATCATCATATTTATTGTCTTGTGCTGAAACTGGTGATTTTCAGTCTTAGTTTTTAAGTTGTAACCCAGACATTTTACATCCGTACACATGAGCTACCCCCCCCCCCAAAAAAAAACAAAACTCAGGACGAGAGACTAATGAAAGGACTACTAAGGTCAATAATGCTTTGTACAGCTCAGCAACAACTTGCACACAGTGTTGGCGGTTTGATGGCGCAAAGAGCGACCTTGTTTACTGGCCTTTGCTGACCATTGAGCACATGTTTATGTTTGCTGTTGTGAAAAAATGCTGAAACCATTGAGAGCTCGCAAATGACTTTTTTTCTTTTATGAAAGAGTAGGAGCACCAACCCATTAGGTTTGTCGTAAAAATAAACAAAGATAGATTTGCAAGAAATGGCAGCTAACATAAGTTAGCATGGTCACAAGTTAAACTAGAAAGCACTCAGACCTCCGCCAGCGCCACAGTCCTCAGCCATATTGTCATTTTGACCATCAATAATTCTCCTACCTTTATTTCATCTAAATATTTAGATTCCTTGACCATGAAAACATACCATTAGCAACTGGATTCATAATGACATCTATTTTAGTTCAGTAGTTATTCACAGAAATCACATTTTTCATCATGGCAGCCAGACGCTGATCCAGATCAACACCAAAATCGAATCAGTTCTTCCTTTTCCCATGCTGAACATTTCCTGAAAATTTCATCCCAATTCATCTATAACTTTTTGAGTTATTTTGTTCACAGACGGACGGACGGACGGACAAACTCTCCCGAAAACATAACCTCGTTGGCGGAGGTAACCATGACACCTGCGTAATGAGTTGGTGGGATAGTTCAGGAAATAATAGGCACTGGATAGGAAAGGCCAAATTTCTTTTGCAGGACCACAGCTTCATGTTATTAACTGCAACAGTGCATTAATCTTAATGAGAACAATGATATTGGGATAAACCCATGTTCTATAAAGTAGGGATCTCAACGTTTACAAATTTTTCTACACATGTACACGTGACTACTAACCAACGTGTACATGGTTATACATCAGTGTATAACCACTAGAGGGTTCTGTCTCCTTTAGAATACCCCCTTATTCCATTAAATCAAAGACATTACAGTAGTTATCAGACAAAAACCTTTATTCAGCAAGCAGAACTTAACAAGTAGGCAATATATTTCACCATTTTAAAGCTTAGGCCTACCTATGGCAGAAAGTAAAACGAATTGAAAATAAAACCATTTATAACTATGGCAGAAAAGAAAATGTACAACTGAAAGCTGAAGAAAGGTTTAACCATCTTTTTTAATTCATTGTTTTAACTATTGCTCTCTATTGTACAACATTTTTTTAAAGTTAGGGTGCAAACTACATCCCTCTTTCACTATCAGAGCCACGTCTGAACTTAATATGTCTCATAATAAAAGTAATCTGGAATTGGCAAGAGAAAGCAATTCAAAAAGAAGCCAAAGTAAGCTGTGAGAGGAAAAACCTTCATCTTTATATACACAAAGTTAAAAAAAAAAGTAGAGGGGGACTCTCATAATCATTCACTAAATTTTCAGAAAAATGTGTTTTCTTCCTCCCCTGTGATCAGGTCGAGAAAAGCCAACAGAGCAACAACGAACAATATAATGTACAACAACACGCAATAATACAGGCAGAAATAACCAGCCATTAACAGTTTTTTATACCATGGTCTGGGTGAATACTTGATTCTGATTGGCTGCAGGGTGTCTGATAATGGACACCTAGAAAAGAAGTTCCAGTCAAATAGCCTGATTCTTCTAAATTACTGCGCTGGATCAAACAGTAGTTGGTAACCGTGGCAACGGAAACTCTTAACATCGCCTAGCTCATAGACAGTAGACAAAATTAACGATTTCATGGTTTCCTTCAACCTGTTTGGTGAATTCGAAAATTTTGAGGACTGGGATGCAGCAGAAGAAGAAGAGAAGAGAAAAGAATATGAGAATAAGGAGATGGGACACAAGGAGGTGACACGGGAGGAATTGAACAATTTAGAGGAGGACAAAGACGAGGTGAACATCCTATTTATAAAAACGATGTAGGATAGACTTACTTGCTTGATAGCACATTTAATAATCAGAATGAATGGTGGATATTTATAAAAACTATGTAGGATAAACTTACTTTCTTGATAGCAAATTTAATGATCAGAGTGAATGGTGGACAATATTTCTTGCAATAAAAACGATTTAGTAAACTATCTATTGACTTTGATTCTTTGAAAAAAAATCGCATCATCCTCTGGATACACAAACGATAAGAGGTGCACTTGCCCTCTGAAATCACACTTTTTTTCTCGTAACATCACGTTAAGCAATCATCTCACTTTCCTCCACTGATTAGGCCTAATACAACAACTGCGACCGACCGAGCTGCAGGTTCTGTGGCCAGAGGAGGTTACCTTAGCAACGTGTCACAATGAGCAATATTAAATAGTCCGCTCAGCCGCTTCTTGTTTAAAACAAATGATTTTAACAGTGTAAAAACAACATTAACGTGTTAATAATTGATTAAAGATGTATTTTTTTCATAAGTGACCATGGTATAAGCGGGACAATGCCCTCCGAGGTGTCCATTATCAGAAATGAATGGACTTCGCGGAAGCAACCGTCCTCCGCTTCGCGTCGGACGGTTCACGCCTCCGCGTCGTCCATTAATTTCTAATAATGGACACCTCGTCGGGCATTATCCCTTACTTGTTTCAGCTGTAGACCTTTGCTTATGGAGAAGATTATGAGCGCTGCGCTCAAACACAATCGCAGCAGCAGCAGTCTCTCCCTCTGACTTGTTCAGGTGTTTCCATCTCAGGTGGTTTTGCATGCATCCCGTGCTGCTGTTATAAGCCAGTTTTGCCTGACATAGCCTACACTAAACAGCATTTCCACTGGTAGTTTGTTTGCAAAACTACCACACAGTGCTCTGCTTGATGTTCACTGCCATCACGTCACCGAGGCAACCTGAAGTGACACGACACTGGCTGTGGCTGCAGTTCTTTTATATTAATGTAACATTGCACCCCATTCATCTATTATATATGTGGATAACTGCACTACTGGGAACATTTAAGTGTAAAGCTGGTTAATGTTATTATCTGAAGCTTTCAGGCAATGTTGTCACCCCTAAAAATACTGTATATATCAGTGAGAAATGAACGAGGAGGAGGAAAAAACGGCGTGTACACAGTTACTGATTTTTCAAAACGCTTATGATTTGTTATCCGTGTATCTGTTTACACATATAGATATTGACACCCCTACTATAAACTACTCATCCACAGAAAAAGAGGACATGGCATCAGTCTCCTCTGTTGCTCTCACTGTAAGCGATTGGCAGTCCGTTAGTCTAAACAAAAATACAACTGGGCATTCAGTGTAAAAACACTGAAAAATGTGTGGATTGCACGTACAATTTATGCAAAATGTATTGAACAGTAACAGTAAAAACAAGCTACACAAGCAATGTGTAGATAGACCATGATCTCTGTTGTGTATAGAATTAAAACAAAGGTGCTTTATCTTTTGATTTAAAATGAATTCCTCCAAATTGCAGGGTGATATTCAGAGAAATATCAGACAGAAGTCAGAGTTTGAAAAGAAACTCATTCAGCTGATGTAGTTTTGTTGGCTCTGCTTATTGGTAGAAATGATCCAATCTGCAAATAACAATGTTCAACTCTAAAGCTTTATGTCTACACTCAGATTATATCGTGCATCTCTTGTCATCACAGAGTCACATCTGGAAAAAATGTATTGTTCATTTCAATTTTCATGAAACGGCTCATAGATTTGAGTAGATGGCATATTACTCGACATTGCTTATTGATGGATGTAGCTGCAGTGGTTTGAAGCCTGAAAACACATTAAATGCATGTGAGTAAGTACATGTGAGTAAATGTGTCACAGTACATAAATCCCCACTGAATTGGCCTGTGAGTGATATCCGTTCTAGCATGCCAATGTTCAACCATGTGTGACTGACTTCTCTGACTATGAAGCACAGATCCTGGCCCTGTGTTTACTGAGCGTGACAATGCCACAACATGCCCAAAGCAAAAAGAAAAGCTGACACAAATGTAGGAAAAGGACAACACGGAGATTGTCATAGTCGTTCCCATTTCTGCAAATATGAGGATTTAATTTATTACGTTACAGCTCACAGAGGAGTGGGGATCACCAGCAGGAAAATTAACCACAAGCCAAATGTGTCTTTAATTTATTTTTCCCATGAGAGTAAGTAAAAACACAGAAGTAGTCCTATATAAAGTTACAAGTGGATTACAATGAAAGCTACTGTCTAGTTTCTTAAAATGTGACTTTTTTATAGTGCACTCAAACTGAATCACCCATTTTGATATTTGTGCTATATTTTCTAAGTTTTGTTTTATAGTTGAGTGCTTAATGAAGGGCGTTTTTACCAGTTAATTATTACATAAATCAGATTCACCTAAATAAATATATGCTTTGTTGTGTAGTTTTAGATACTTTTTTTTAAAATTGTTGCTCTAATAAATCATAAATGTGATCTAAAATGCTTACTTAAAGGCAGGAGGCAGCCCCTCAGTCCTAATTCTGTCTAATACACTCTCTGATACTGCTATTGGTTGCAAAAACTGACTCAGTGATGTCCAATGATCCTCTTTGAGGACAGAATGGACACCCTCTGGATTTCATTTAAAGATGATTTCTCTGTGTGAGTAAACCAGTAAGATTTAACTAGTAAGATAAATAAAATCATACACTTGTCTTTGCTGTGGTTTTATTTATTTTAATTTTTACCCATTTTGGCAAGGTTAGCAAAGGTAACTTTACTTACTGTCCAAATGAACATGCTTTTATTTTGAAGGGCAACAAATTAACTTAGTCAGCAGTGTTAGCATAACTGCAAAAAAGTTGTACCGTGATGACAGCAGTTAAGAGCAAAGAAAAGATAAAACGACAAAGCAGTAATCTGTACCTACCACTGTATCATACAAGACATCTGGAGCTCAGTGCTCAGTAAAATATCAAATTCCATTCATCTGGACAATATAGGCTACGTTCACACTGCAGTCAAAAGTGACCTGAATCTGATTTTTTGGCTCAAAAGTGACCTGAATCTGATTTTTTGGCTCAAAAGTGACCTGAATCTGATTTGTTTCTGACAGTGTGAACAGCACAAGTGGCATTGAATCTGACCTTTTCAAATCAGATTCAGGCCACTTTCAAATGTGGTACTAAATCGGATACGTATCCGATTTTCTTGAATGCGACCTCGGTCTGAACAGCCAGGACGCAATCAATGCGACTTTGACGTCATTAGAGCAGCAGTTTACCTCAGGACAAATAATAAATAAAGTCACTTCATAGACAGAACATAATCAGAGGTTAATATAGACATGATTATTAGAAAGTTTTTGCATTTTTACCTAAAATAAAGAGTTTTAGTTGTTTTCCAGCTATGAGCTTGATTAACAATGCATATGGGGGGAGTGATGAGAGAAAGAGAGCGAGCACTGGGGCGATCGACTGACAACTCCATTACAATAAACACAATAAACGATAAACGTGAATGAATCATTTGTTTGTATTATGATATCTGATAAACTTAGTTTATTAACACTGCGCCGACTTTTTGAATGGATTTATCAGGCTAGAATAACAGTTTACAGGAGCCGGAGACACTGCTGATCCACCTCTGTCCATCTCATCTTTGCGTATTTGCGCACTGCTGTACGTTCCTACAAGACAGCGTCAGTCACAGAGCCGTCTGCTCCTGTCTGATCTGCTCTCAGACAAACTATGAAACATCAGAACGGATGACAAAACTAAGTTTTTGCCTCTTTGTTGACCTGGAGAGAGCATCCGCCTTTTGGTTTATAAGAAATAAAACATACCAATAATTACTTTGATAAAAGCTCACTCCAGGTGAGCTGCTGTTACATCAGGTTTTGCATTATGGGAACAAACTTCTTCAGCATTGTGAAGCACAGTTTTGCTCGGTGTTTGTTGCCCCTCATCACACCATGCTGTGCGTGATGTCATTAATGTTAAACTGAGCATGTGTGTCACTTCTGAAGCCTGAGCTGTTCACATCACAGTCTGCAGTCAGGCCACATTTACAGGTGTAATCTGAACAGCCAAACAAAAAAAAAGTCGGATTTGAGCAATAAATCAGAATTGAGCATTCAGGGCTGCAGTGTGAACGTAGCCATAGTGGCATGAAGGATTAAATTACTGTGGCCCTTTTGTTTACCAATGTTGCCCTTCCCTGGTCTAAGCTGTTCAGTTGACCAATCAGGAAAATAAGCAGTAGATTGTTGCTCATCATAATGTTTTTGTACCCTATTTTCTACAAAATTGATCACATATCTGTTGCTGGTCTGCTATGCTTATGTCTTTGTCAGAGTTTTAGAATTCAGTTTCTTTTGATCTGGAAACTTTTGATGATAAAAAGCTAGAGCTCAGCTCAGTGCATGCAGAAATCACAGAAACTCAGCCTTGATGGTGGGACACTAAAATAATCTTGGAAGAGAATAAGAAATAAAAGCTGAGAGGAGCTGGAGGGACTTTTTCACTTCAGATAAGAGTGTTATATTAAAGCCGGAGAACAAAATAGAGCAGCAGGTTTCAGTGGAGAGAAAGCGAAGTTGGTGGTTTACTACACTGCAGAGACTCAGCTGGTCACAACACTTAAGCTAATACTTTTCATAAAAATGCTGAATCACTCTCTCCTGCAAACTCTGATGCATCAACTGTTCCCATGTTTTTCTTCCACTGTTGAGTGTAAAGCAGGGACAGAGGGGGGATAAACTCTTAGGGGCTCGTTTAACTCAGGGTCCTGGTTTCCTGTCATTCAGATCTCTATTATAAGCCTTCTTAACAAAACAGATCAATTTCTGATGTCCAGAAATCTTGACTGTTGTGAAAATTACATTTTAGCCTAAATAATTCAGCCTATCCCAAATTATTTTAGATATGTACATGGTCTCATAGCATCTTCATTATTCTGATCATTATTCTGGTACAGTTAGAATAAATCAATTACAAGAAGGTTATTAAAGCAGCATGTGAGACCCAGGTACGGAATCAGGCTAACTGTATGATGTTTAGATTTAGACCATTGTCAGTGGTAAATAGAAACCAGAATAGTTGGAAAAGCTTTTGGAGGTAAAATGAAAATATTAGATTTTTGGTCAGTCAGGTAAAAGCTGTCTGGCTCTTAATCAGGTGCCAAATATATTTTGGAAAACGTTTCTGACTTAGGCACTTTCAGCCACTTTCAACCTGCCAAGGAGGTTGTGTTTTTGCCTGGGTCTTTCTGTGTGTTTGATTGTTTGTTTGTCTGTTTGTTTTTTGACTGTTAGCAACATTGCACAAAAACTACAAGATGGATCAACATCAATATTTTACCAGAGGTGTGGTTTGGTCCAAGGAAGTAACTTAACATTGGGGCCACATCTAAAATATCATATCTCTGACCCCACTTGATGGAATCGCTTCAAAATTTACAGGATATATATATCATGTAACTGTATCATCACAGTTTTGGATCTGATCTACATTGACGTTACAACAAAACATTGAAGGCTATAATGGCAACTCCTGTTCATTTCTCCTCGGCTGTTGTGGGGTTTTGCCCCATTTGCATCAGTATGGGACTAATTAACGCCGTTATCTTTTCCCAGTAACGGGTAATCTAATTAATTACTATCTCATGCGTTACAACGCCATTACCGTTACCGACAGTGAAATGTGGCGCGTTACTTTGCGCTGATGTGTATCAGCTGTTATCCAACCTTCCTCACTCAGCCAGACACAGACAGGATCTGAGCTGCTGACAGACACACGAGAGAATGCAATGCCAGAGTTGCCAGGTCCGCTTATCATAAGGGACTTTCGGCTTCTTCTTTTCTAACTTGTATGAGTATTTTGGGAGTTGTGGGTTGCACTTTTTTGGGCTTGTTCCAATAGTGCAGTTGCTCATTTGGGCTTGTAGTGCCCCCAAACCCAGGAGAAATCTGGTGCATGATCTACCATCAATATAAACCCAATTCTTAAGTTATTAAAATTACTTTATCCCACCCTAACACAAATTTAGAATTATGGTAAAAGGTGTTATCCCAAAATAAATCCATATAGACAGATTCAAATTGATTTCTAATGTGGCTACTATTGTTTTCACCATAATAAAGCTGTGGATGATTAAAATAAAACTTAGATTAAAAAAAACCTGAGATGTATTTTTGGTTACAAATATCAAGGTTAGACAGACTGTTCAGCAATAACTGAGTTATAAATAACAGCAGCCCCTCCCTTCACTTCTGTATTAAGAAAAGGATGTTTCACCTCTAAACAAAAGGATGTTTGATAAGAAAATTACAAAAAAGAACAAATATAACTTTGAAATGTAACGTGGATAAAAACTAAAACACGCTTCATGTAGGTTTCTCTCTTTAAAAATGCTTTTTTCAACCGCAAAATCTGGCAACATGGCTAGCTGCAGCAACAGCGGGTCCGAAGCATCTGTGGAGTCAAAACTGCTGATTTCAGGATGGAAGTACAAGAAGTAAAAGGTAAGAACACACATGTGAAGCATACATTATGTCCTAAAGCAAAGTGTTTGTCTGTTGTAAGTAAATCTAAAAGCTATTGAGGCAAAACACAGAGAACTCCGCTAATGATGTCAGAGCTGCTTTTTCAAAAAAGTAACACATCAATTGCTTTACCTGGTAACTAATTACATTTATGAAGGAGTAATTCTGTTAGTAATTCAATTACTTTTTTTGGGACAGTAACTAGTAACTATAACTAATTACTTTTTTAAAGTAACATGCCCAACACTGGTCATGAGAATGAAAATAGCATCGAGGCACTGCATCCCCCTCTCTCTCTTTACCCCCCAAGGCTTCATGCACTTTAATTATGTTAATGAGAGCATGTGGTACCAATAAATATTTTCAGTATTTTTACAAATGCATATTAGATAGATAGATAGATAGATAGATAGATAGATAGATAGATAGATAGATAGATAGATAGATAGATAGATAGATAGATAGATAGATAGACAGATAGACAGATAGATAGAAAAGGCACTTGACAAATATATTTCTGCACACACATTATCTAACATAATTGGTGCACTACTCTCTGTTTTGTCCTAACAAAAAAATCCGAACACAGAACAGTGAATTCAAAAAAGGTACTCGAACAGGGTGCAGAGGTCTGTATGACTGGAATACTAAGAGAAAATCCAAGCCTGTTTGGACGAAAGTTCAATTAGGTCCAAACAGGTCAACTCAGTCGAAACAAACAAGAACACACATTACATCACTGCACATCTGAATTCAAAACATGGCCCAAAAGTGCCGGACTAATTAACATGCTTTGTTTGTGTGCAGTTGTTGGTGATTATGCAAGCGGGGATGATGCATGAAGCATGGAGCAGGACATGACTATCGTATCTCTGAAGACACAGATGGCACCCAGTCACAATGGGAAGAGACAGGACATTGTTGTTGCCTTTTAGCAAATAGTGATGCATGGACAGAAAAGAGAAAGAAGACTGAAGCACAGCCGTGAATTGAAGTGAAAGAAGAAGAGAGGTGCTGAGATGATGGAGTGTAATGACTCTCACACAGCCCTGTCTCCATCTCCCAAGACCTCTGGCTGTCGCTGCCCAGATGACATATGCTCTAATTAACAGTGCAGAGCCTCCTACTGGATGTGGGAAGAGCTAAGAGGCCTGCGCAATGCCCCAAAGACATAATACAGATCACTGGTGTAGCTAACATGTTTGTTTTCTTGCTGGCTTGATCATACAGAGGAGGAGGGAACAAGGAAGAAAGATGCCATATACCACCATAAGGTACCTGAGCAGTTTTTGGAGGCTTGACGTGTTTGTAATTAACTCCGGACAAATCTGAATCGAAGTGACGGACAGGCAAAATGAACTGCCAAAGTCTGCTCCTGGTTCTTTATATCAGTTTGGCTGGAGTCCAGGACAATAACAGGTGCGTTTGTTTCTCCTTCTTAATCTGAGGATGAAGCAGAAGCTGACACAGCCACAGAAGATTTAACTAATACCACTTCATCTTATCTATTCTATATTTCATAACACAGCTATAACAGAGATGAAAATTAGATGAGCTGCAAAAGGTAGAACATGTTGGTGCCTCACATGTGAATGACTTCCTCTTGTTTGTTGCTCATATTTCCAACTTACCAAGTCTATTTATCTCTGTGTACAATGCTTTCATTACAATGAATCTAAACTTTCGTCAACATAAATTATTCAAAAGCAGGTCATCTTTACATTTGAGCAGTCTGATCTGTAGTAGTTCAAAGATAAAACCAAACTATTTTAGACCAGATGTAAAGTAATGGCCCTTTTCCACTAGCACGCCTTGGCCCTACTCTACTCGGCTCTACTCGATTTGCAGCGTGTTTCCACTAGCCCGGTACCTCCTCAAACAAGCTAGTTTTAGTACCTACTCCGCTCTGGTTCCAAGCGAGCTGAGTCGATTCTAAAAGATGATGTCACCGACTGCCGGCTACTGATTGGTCAGACAATGTCGTCATCGATGAGTCATGAGCGCGACGACCTAGCATGCTAGCGGTAGGTACCGTTAGCTTACCCTCATACGTCTTTTCTTTGCAGCTCGGTTGCTCTCGTCCTCGGCTTCATTCTGTTGTATAGCTTCCAAAACTCTCCTGTGCTTCTCAAGGGTTATTTCTTCTTGCCCCCTGCAGCCTTCTTCTGCTTTCCTTTTTTACTCGGTTTGTGACAAAAAGCCACAGATTACCGCGTTGCGCTCAAAATGACGTCCCAAATACGTGCCTCTGCCTGCCCGGGTTTCAATCCAGCCTGAGGCCAATTTTCAGAATTTCCTCCCCTGCTCTCTCAACCACTTTCACAAGAATATCTACTGCCTCTTTCTCTATCAATAAAGGCATGAAAAGTCCAAAAATATACTCAAAAAACAGATGGCAGGCCTCATGCTCTTTCTATACAGTATGTTTAAAGTAAAAACTACTAACAGTCATATATGAATTAGCAACCTACTGAAATATCACAACACATTACACAGATGGGTGCTTTC
The DNA here is from genome assembly GCA_036419115.1 of Scarus forsteni. Taxonomy (NCBI): domain Eukaryota; kingdom Metazoa; phylum Chordata; class Actinopteri; order Labriformes; family Labridae; genus Scarus; species Scarus forsteni. The sequence continues at coordinate 1,964,133 of JAZDUH010000245.1, read as the reverse complement.
AATGTCTTTGTGGCTGTTAAAAATGTTTAACAGCTTGCATTCTGCCTTTAAAATTTGAGTAGAAACGAGGGGTTTATGATAGGAATGCACCAAAAGACTATTTCTGTCACCCCCTAGTTATTTTTTGATTAGTTATCAAGTCAGATGGTGTTTCATTCATAAAATGGCTCTTTTAATCACCTGTGTTATTAGTATCATATTATTTTACTTTAAACTCTGACAATATAAAAGTAAATAATTATGTTCTGATTGAACGGACTTTATTTATTTACATGTAAAAGTCATTGACATAGACTGTTGCTGATGGATTAACTGAAGGATAGCAGTTAAATTCCATCACCCTATGTTTTTCCTGTAATTTGTAAATTCAAAATTGTTCTCTGGAGAAGATTTCCTGTGGAGCAAGTCATATCACTATCCTTACTATCATTACTATCTCACAATAAACCTAACAAAAAATCGAAAAGAAAAATAAAAGTATAAAGTGAAATGTAATTACATCTTTATAGTGATCAAGATATGATTTCTGGTCCTTCTCTATCAGCCCAAACCAATAAAGCTCCAAACTGAATGATCTGTGGGTTCAAAAGTGTGTGTGTGATTTACTAAATACTGTGAGACTATCAACATTTAAAGGTCCCAGGTCCAGCAGAATCATTCTTTTCACTTTGCTTCGGTGTGTTAGAAGGGGCTTGGAGAGAAGAGGAACATGATTCAATTTACTGAACTCTCAGCTTACAGTAAAATTTGCCTCATTAAAGAAATGCTCCTGCAATTACAGTTTTTACTTTCTGGGGTTAATTGTGTATCAGCTATCCAGCTTCCACCTGCATGTGTGTTTTCTACTCACCACCAGTAGATGCCAACACTGTTTTGAGAGCCCACTATACCCCCTCCCATCAGCCAATCAGCACAGAGCTTATTATCATAGCCTCCTGTGTACCAACCTGTCTCTTTCGATCTGAACACGTTTAAAGAGAAGGGAAAAGATCTGCATCTGATCCTCTGCAGAGACATGGTACTATATTATAATCAATGGAGACAAATATGGTAGGGATGCACTTATGGTTTGGGCACCCATGAGTTCGTCACTACCATAAATTCTTATTTTCATGAAGAATATCATTGATTATACTTCTATAAAATGATCACCACAACCATTCAGACATAAGGACCCTCCTGAAAACGAGATGTAGCATCTCAAGAGGCTAACCTCTAATAAATCAGACGACAGGTCTGTGGTTCATGGATCTGTCACTAACTTTAGTTCTTACTTTAGTCCACTTGTCTCCTCCTACCCCCCTCCCTTCGTCCTCACACCCAACACAACATCGTGTGGATTTGCTGTTCATCATGAGACTGGGATCCACATTCAAGATTTCCTGCTGCTTAACAGAAAGTTTTTTCTTGCTGCCATGATGGAGGGATTCATGATTGGCTATATGGATTCATGTTGGGTGTTGGATGTATATATTTGTATATATATATGTATATGTGTATTTTATATGTATATATGTATCTATGCATATATCTGTATCCATAAAATGAAGAGCTTTATGCTCTATTGTAAAGTGTCTTGAGATAACACTTGTTATGAATTGGCGCTATACAAGTAAAGATTGATTGATTGATTGATTGATTGATTGATTGATTGATTGATTGATTGATGTTTTTTCTTTTTCATTCAACCCAGAACAGATTCTTGCTTAACAGACACCCGGGACATAATGTTACTGGTCAACCACACTAGGACATGAATCTTTAATGTGTTTATGCTAACTGTGCATGGATCATACTGAAGATGTACCAGCAGCAAAGATTCTTGGTTGATTCCTAATTCTCCAGTGTGAGGATGAGGGACATGAGTGCTGTTGCTTTGTACTTATACTAGATAGATGCTAACTTCAGCATTTTATTTTGACTCCACAAGCTGCTCCAAATACTTAAATATTCTTTATTATTACTTTCATATCTACTTCAAAGATGTTGAGGCTGGGTAAAGGCCAAATTTGCAGTTTTGTTTTGATCTTGTCATAGATAAACAAGAATACATAAAAAAGACAAACTTAAGAGAAAGAAATACACACACAGGGTGGCTGCCAAACTGCTTTCTCAGCACTTGCCTAAAATACTTAGATTAAAAGATTTGGCGGCAATCCATTGCTTAGCTCTTTTGCATAAAGCTAACAAGGCTAAACACAGCTGAAAGGACTTGTGTCAATTATTGGCAGAGCCCTCTGACGTGACACACCAGTGAACACTGAACAAACACACCTTTTGAGAAGTGTGTTTTTAATTACACTGCCCACACTGGGGCCGATTTCCACACTCCCGTCTTATTTGTCACTTTTATATGGAAATAAAGGGACAGGCACTTTTTCCACTCCTCGTCGTCTTTTGATCAGTTTAACCTCAGGGTCAAGAAAGTTATCTGCAGTACAAAGTAAAAGCTAAGTTCACTCCTCTTGAGTAATCTCATGATATAGTATTACACACTTCAGCAAAATTCTGCTAAAGCTCTTGGCAGTCAGGGGAAAGAGGTATTGAATATTTTCCTCAGGGACACTCCAACACGTATAATTAAACCCTTCCTCGCTAAAGCAGGGGGGTTGTTGGCATTGGTTAGGATGGTGATACTGACTTAATGATTTTTATGCACACCTGTAACACATCTTTTTCTGCATTTCAGCTTATATTTTAGGTACACTAACCAAAACTCTTAAAAAATACACATATTGTTCAAGCAGACACCTAACATCGTCTCTTTTTCTGTCCACCAGACTCTTCATCAAATGCTACTGTGCTAATTAGATAAAGAATAAAGTGAGAGGAGATCCTTTTTCAGTGTGGGTTGAACTAATGCCTGTTGTTATAGGTAAAAATAAAAGTGGTCAGCGTATAAAGTTGAGCAGTCCTCCCTGGTCTTATTTCAGCCTGTTGTCACACAGCCGAGAGAGGAGTAAATATCCACAACATCTTGCCTCAGTCTAAGGTGCTGGGAAGGGATGGGAATCGAAAACCAATTCCAGTTAAGAATCATTAACAGCTCCATCAAAGTATCGATATCAGGAGTCGTTTTGCTAATCAATTCCTTCCACTGACAGGGTTCAAAAGCGTCAGAAGTGTGGCTTAATTTTTTTATAAAAGGGGCCTACTGCACAACTTTAAGTGAGTGGAAACGCCAGCAGCTTGCAGAAGCAGTTACCTTTGTTGTGACGTGTGTTTGACACTGTTGACACTGAAAATCTACTGATCAATATTTACCCACGCGGAAAAATCTGCAGGAACTAATAAGGGAATCATTAAGGAACTGAATAGATTAGCAGGGTCGTTAGTAGCACTTGTATCGATAAAATCGTATCAATTCCCACCCCCACCGCTGATTGAACTCCCATGAAACTGTCACCTGAGAGTGCAGTGGGAATCTCGAAGTAAAACTGTGCCCCATTAACCTTGTGCAGAAGCTGGATCTGTTTGATTTATGTCTGTAATCAGTAAGATTACAGCATTGTCCAAACAGAGCAGTGGGGCTACAATGACAACAGGAAGTGACGACTCTTACAGAGATTAGCATAGATGCTAACAGCTTCAAAAGCCATTTTACTAGATCTGGACTGCATTTCTTTACTAAATGGAAAAAAATAACAACACTGAACACACCTCACAGTAGAAAGGAAATATTCGCTCCATCCTGACGTTTATGGTGAGTTTGTCTTATGTTGTGGCTTACGTTTTGCATTTTGCCTGTTGCATTATCTGATTGGCTTGTACTACGTGTGAGTGATAGTACAATTGTCCAATCACCTGGCAGATACAGTATGTTTCAAAATAGTCCACTTATTCTCTAGATGATCGAGTGAAATGTATTTAACAGTTCATCTGGTGTGGCAGCTTAGTGTCATATGGAGAACAATTGCATTGATATTTTGATCCGAAAATTGGTCAGCCTATTCATATATTAAAATTCCTCAAGGACACCTAGCTCAAGTGTAAGAGACTCTGTTAAATGAGTCTCATAAAGGTGCTAACAGAGAGACTTGTGGAGACGGGAGGAGACAATTCCTGGTACAAAAATAGTGATATGAGAGCATTTATTGAGATTGTTTGGATCTTAACTTTTAGATTTATATATATATACATATATATATATATATATATATATATATATATATATATATATATATATATATATATATATATATATATATATATATATATATATATATATATATATATATATATATATATATATATATATATATATATATATATATATATATATATATATATATATATGTATATATATATATATATATATATATATATACATATATATATATATATATATATATATATATATATATATTTTTTTTTTATATATATTTATATATATATATATATATATATATATATATATATATATATATATATATATATATTAGGGCTGAAACGATTCCTCGAATATTCGTGAGTACTCGATTACAAAATATCCTCGAATTAAATTTTGTGCCTCGAAGCCTCGTTTAATTTATAATTATACATATAAATATATATCTGGACTACTATACAGTGCACGGTGTTTGACAAGGACGGTCATTTCTGTGGCACAACGCGCCTGCTACCTCCGCTGCTGTGCAGCTTGTACAATCATGAAGGAAGAGAAAAGAGAGGGACAGAAAGGAGAGAGTCCACAGAAGAAATGGCAGAGAGTGTCCCAAGTGTGTGGTCACTACAAGAAGGGACGGAAAGAAAACACAGTGCAGTGTGTCTGATGTCAAACAGAGTTGCCTAGCATGTAGCTTAGCATGATAGCACATTGTTAGGGCTGCAACTATTACTATTACAGCATTTTAAATATGCTCATCACAGACATGCGTCCTCTTTCCGTGGTGGAGGACAGAGGATTTAAGAACATGATCAAGGATTTCAATCCAAACTACACAATGCCCTCCAGAACACACTTCACAAATATAATTGCAGAATTATATTACTGCTTTGTAAATCAGTATTGTATTGGCTTTGTTTTAAGCCAGTACTGGTTTGAACTTTGAAAGTTGTTAAAATAAAAACCCTTTTCTGAGGAATAAACGGCATTTGGTTGCTCAATTTGAAAGCCCTAACATGTTGCATTGTATACAATTGATTTATTTGTTTAAAAACAAAAAAGTGTATTTTGTTAGAGTACTCGAGTACTCAGAGAAATAATTGACAGAGTACTCGATTCCAAAAATACTCGATAGTTGCAGCTCTAATATATATATATCTTTTTATTTATTTTTTGAAACTCCAATTGGAATCCTAACTTCCTGAGAAAGTTTCCAAAGGGATAAATAAAGTTCTATCTAATCTAATTAAATCTAATATATATATAAAAAAACTTCAAGGTTGTCCACACCAAAGTCTTTGCTCAGTGTTTTTGTCAAGATGTTGAAATAGCGCATATAAAACATGTATAAATATTTCTTCAACTAAAGCACACAAAGAGGAATCAGGGGTAACTGCTTGTTTTCAATAGCTTATCCAGTTGAAACTCCACAGTAACAGGGTCACATTTCAAAACACAACACTGGCTTTGCTAGCATTAGTGTTAGCCAATCCACTGCTTTGGCACTGAATTAAAACATTATTGTGATACTTTTAACACTTTTTAAAATGATCAGTAAGTATTTGATATGGACATTTAACCACTCTAATGGGAACATTTAAAACATTTTAACACATTCAGGAACAACAAGGATAAATAATGTCTGAATTTCCCTGAGGAAAGTTTTTTAAAGGGAATTAAGTATTATCGAATCTAACCAAACCTTATAGAAATATATAGATTACAAATGACCATGACAACAACAACAACATTGTTTTTTGTTTGTATTCTTTTCCCCAGGCAAAACTCTGTGTATTATCAAACCCTATTATCGGTTAGAAAGACATGAACAAGTCTATCTCCCTAATCATAAGCTTTACAAGCAAAGGGAGCCTAACTGTAGGTCTACACGGCTGACTTTGTAGTCAATCCCCAAATCCCTTAACACTAAATGAACATAACACCCAGAGGTGTACAACTGAGCATTACCATTTTACACCCCAGAGACAAGGAAGGAAAAGCGGCATTGATTCAATTAACTTGAATTAATGGGCTACCATCAAGAATCAGACACCTTGAAAGGCAACACGTGAGCACACAAAGCACACTATTCACACAGAAAATGCTGAGGCAGGACTTTCTCTAATCATGGACAACGGTGCATGATTTATGCTGATCATTTGATACGAATAGTTGAGCTTAATATGTGTTGAAGGGGTATGTTGTCAAGGAAAGCACACAGGGAAACTGAAGTGTGTGTGACTGTCTATTAAGTGCTACATAAGCAGTACTACATGAATATGAACCATAAAAAGGCGTTTTAGATCTTGCTTATGTCATACTATAATGAACCATATGAGTGCATTTCATCCCTAAATGCAAAAAAGAACTGTTGAAAATCCAAGAAGTCAAGGCCTATGTGTTTATTGGAAAATGCTTTGGATGCTGACACCAGACAAAGATAATCGTTCCATTTTCACCTACAAATATCATGGCTGATAGTTGAGTTAGAGGGTTAGCAAAGACCTTCAGGTTTTCACAGTTTAGCATGAGTAAGTCTGATGAGTCATGTTGTCATAGTGGTGGATGTGCTGTTGTTTTTTTTTATTTCTGTTTCGGTCAAACTGGAGACTATATTCTGTCCATGCCAGCTTTTTAATCTCCTTTTAGATATGCCATTATCCTTGCAAAGATTTAGTTTTCTCGGTGATTTTCAGCATCAGTTGAAGGAAAGTTTGAGACATTGAAGAAGACAAATTGTGAGACTGGGAGGGGCAGGGTGAGCGTCAAATAAAAGAAGAGAAACATAGCACTGATAAATAAGACAGATACAGGTATATATTGGTTAAAAAAAAGACCCCTCAAAAAGTGAAAAGTTTACACAATAGAACATCATTATTTGAATACTTTCCGCTTGATAGTGACAGACAAAGTAATTATCAATATATTAATTAAATCAATTATTCTATCACAGGGCTCCAGAGTGCAACAATTTTGGGCGCACATGCAACCATAATTTGTGAGAGTGCACCTAACATTTTTTCTTGGGCGCACTGGTGCACCAAGACAAAATGTTAGGCACACTCTGAAAAATTCAGGTTTACAAAAGTAACTGAGGTAGCGGAATAATCCACTGAAAATGGACAAGACACAGCACCTGCTTCCTCTCTTTTCTCTCTTCCTTTCTTTTCTCTGCATTGCATCTTCACAGGCCGCAGGCTGTAGGCCCGTCCAAACACAAATACACACACGAACAGCCCTCAGTAATCATCCAATCAGCTGTTAGTATGCAAATGAGCCCAGAAGGAGCCTGACTGTGGTGTCAGGTTTCAGCAGGGAGCGGTAACTCTGTAAAAGCAGCAAAGCCTCTCCAAATTTGTCTGAGTGACTGTCAGATAATTAATAATTACCGACAAAAACAAATAAAAAAGGTAACGTTTAATATAACATCTATATTTGTTCAGTCCTTTCTCCTGTCAAGGGGGTAGTTTCTTAGTCACACTGGCACAGAGATGAGTGTTCATGTCCACTGCCTGTAACAGACTGAGGACAAATGACCTAACAGAACCCGACTGAACATAAAGCTGTAAAGAAAAAAAAAAGCCACATAGAGAAAAAAGATAAAGGCAAAAGTCATGAAATGATCTGGCAATTTCATTCCGTGAAGCACTTTAAATGCTGTTTTTCTTTTAATATATAATTGTGCTTCAAATAAAGTGTTTCAAGTATTTCTTTACTTCTTATTCTTGTTTAAAAATCATTTATATTACATAAAAGTTATGGAGAGTGAAAAAATGGTGACCTTATGGCGTTAAAGGTGAACCTATGAAAAATTTGGGTGCATCTAATTTTTGGGCTGGTGCACCTTAAAAACAAATTTAGGTGCATCTTTGCAACCAATGCAGAAAGATAGTCTGGAGCCCTCCTCTTCCTGTATTTCCTGTCTGTTTAAAGTCAAATCCACACAGGGAATTACACAGGACCTTTCAATAAAATCTATCTGCACAATGCTTGATTTACAACCTGAGAAACCCAGAGCCTGGATTTTAGTGCAGGGTTCCAAGAATTAAGCACAGACTATTTAATCCTATCCACTTCATTTATATAGCACATTTAAACCAAACATTTAGACTTTAGCAAAGTGCAGTGGAGTGACTGTGCGAAAATAGAATAAATTAAAATAAAGAGGAACAGTTAAAACAAAACAATGAAGCTCTATTAATTTATAAAACTCATTATTAAGTAAAAACAAAAGGCAATTTGTTAAATCAAACAAATAAGAGCCAATTCAAGGGAATAAATAACATAGAACAGAGACCACTCATGCTGATTAAGAGCCAGTGAGATAATGTAAGTCTTTAAATGAGATTTAGACATGGGTAAGTCTAATTCCCTCATGTTTAGTTCTCATCATACAGGACAACCCCACACAAACTTACATTTCCTTATATGTCACATTTGCATAGCTGAGCACAGAACAGAAGAGTTTTATAAAATGAGCCAAGTCTGAATCTTTTGTGCGCCTGATTACATTTGTAGCACCCATACATAAATGTGCATAATTTGCAGCTGAACAAGGACAACTCAACATGCAGAATTTTCCTCACAAGCTGCATCTGGCAGCTTAATAAAGGATATTTGCAGATGATTTAAGCAATGTTGTTTTTCTTAATCCATTACTGATCGACAAGGGGGCTTCATTCCTGACACTGCTGCCCCCTCCTGTATGAATAGCTTATAGAGCCCTGTGCATGCTGTGCATCTGCATTGTTTAGATTATTTCAACACATGTCACGTCATCAACAAGTCTCATGCATGAGCTGAATCAGATGAGTTCAGAAACAACTGAAAACTGCAGAAGTGCAGCACTGTCAATACACACACAAGCATGTAGTTAGATGTGCTAAAGGAAATACTGTATATGTGCTAACGTTCTACAAGTCAATTGTGTATGTTATCAAAGGAATGATAAAGTTTGTTAGTTTGAACACAAAATGTTTCTTGGTGCTAAATTCACCTTCAGTAAAGGTTGAAAATGGTTCACAACTTACTGTATTGTGTTTGTTGTAGTGCTGGACATTTCAGTAGCTTCTCGATCAGAGTTTGACGTAACAGGCAACAAAGTTATCTGTTAGAGTACTCAGATTACTTTTTGAGTGATTTGTGTGTATGTGGTGTGTTATGTTATGTGTTAGTTTTGCGAGTCAAGTCATCTATTTTTATCATTATCTTATCAAAGGGAACTCATAACAGAACAAGAAGCTTCCCAGTATTACTGTCCCTTTGTCACATTGGGACAGATTTTGGGACCTGCACAACTCAAACTTTTATGCAGAGTCAGTGCTTAAGACAGTGTGTTTGTGCCATTTTCATGTTATGAGTAATAGAGCCGTAATAGTTATCACACCTGTTATTGTGGCACTGGGCTGCACGGTCACAGGTTATACGTCCAAAACGTAATTGCAGGATGACAAAAGAGCAAACATATTATCACCTGTAAAACTCCAAGCCATCACAACATTAAATCCACCTGGATTTTGGACATTCTTGGATACAGTCTCAATGATGTAAAGGACCACAATATATAACCTATCTTTCTTTTTGATTATTCTGAAAAATGACAAGTAGCTATCTTGTCTCTTGGTGACCTTTGGGTGTTCCTGATTGAACACTACCATAAAGAAAACAGGAGAAGAAGAGCCTGGGCACATCCCATTGGTCTATAGGCTAGCAGGAATAAGTTACTTTCCAGAAGAGTGAATTCTAATACTAGCATTGCAAGTTGATAATACTGCCAGTAACAGATTTGTCAAACTGGATCCACAAGGACAAAATTTCTGAATTATAAAACAAAACTGCATTCAAGAGCAAAATCAAAACATTTTGGAAGTTTTTTCCAAACACTGACCACAGAATGAGCTTTCAAATACAGTTGTCACCATAAAGATCCACAGTACCCTTATACAGATTTAAGTCAACAGTGCCTGTGATACTGCTCAGGGGCACAGGCAAGCCCATGAAGTTGGGATGGTTAATAACTTCACAAACTGGCAGAAGAGTATGTGATGATATTAGAGCTGAAACGATTCCTTGAATAATCCCGATTATTCGATTACAAAATATCCTCGATGCAACTTGTGTGCCTCAAAGCCTCGTTTAATATATAATTATACATATAAAATATATATCTGGACTACTATATAGTGCACGGTGTTTGACACAGACGGTCATTTCTGTGGCACAACGCGCCTGCTACCTCCGCTGCTGCGCGGCTTGTAAAATCATGAAAGAAGAGAAAAGAGAGGGACAGAAAGGAGAGAGTCCGCAGAAGAAATGGCAGAGAGTGTCCCAAGTGTGTGGTCACTATAAGAAGGGACGAAAAGAAAACACAGTGCAGTGTGTCTGATGTCAAACAGAGTTAGCTTAGTATGATAGCATGTCGTCAATGCTGCAGCACGTCAACAGTAAACATCCGGTCTGTGCATCAATTCCTCAGAGCAACACAACAGGATGACACTCATGATACATCAACAGGAGCAGCTAATGTTATCAATAACTGAGATATGGGCTAGTAAACAAGCTACTTTGATTATGGCTCCGTGTAAAGGCTGGTTCAGAACGTAAATCAATGCGGAGGCTAATTGCCCAGAATTATGTGTATTTTTTTCACATACTTTTCACATCCAATAACTTTACATTTAATTTGACTGCAGAGAGTAGAACAGGAAAGACTGACAGTGAGTAGAAGAAGCAGGTGTAGGGAATGTTTTCATATGTTATAGAAATGTACATTAGCTAGTTAAATTATCTTAGTATCTAAGTATGAGATTATTTGGTTCTAGAAATAAAGTAAGCAAAATAAGATCATCAATATGGTACAGTAGTAAAGGCAATAATTTAGCAAAAAGAGAAAAGCATGTATACAAATAAAATAAAAATAACCAAACTTTAAAAAAATACTGAAAAAAGCATGATATAGCCCAGAGTAAAAATAAAAGTATAGATTTTGATTTTGAGATCCCATTAATGCTCAGAATGTTCAAAATAAGAAAAATAAATTGTGAATTTAAGTGACGTGACTTTTCTGTTTTGTGTGTTACTAATAATAATAATGCGTAGTGATTCAATGTAAAAAAAAAAATAGCAGTGAGCACAATGTATCTGTTATCCGATTACTCGATTAATCGACAAAAATTTGATAGAGTAATCAATTACAAAAAGAATTGATAGCGGCAGCCCTAGATGATACAAAGCTGTATTTGCACAGGCCAAGTTTGTAATCACATGTATAAAAGCATACCAATTTCTTTGAAATTAGAGGTTGTACAATTTTATTTGAAAAAATCATAATTCCCCATTTACACTGAACATTTTTGATAAATTATCTTTTGGTGACTGATCTATCCATGCATTTCTATACAGCTAATCCTGTGCAGGGTTGGGGGCTGGAATCTGCCACAGTTGTCACTGGGCTACAGGTGGGGTGCATCATGGACTGACAGCGAGTTATTCACAGAGATGAGCATGCAGGAGCAAACAGCCAGTCCCACTCACATTCAGAGGCAATTTAAGGTCATCAGTTAACCAAACAACTGTGCTCCAGGTCAGTGGATGAAAGGCAGCGCACTGGAGAGGACCCACCGGGAGAACACACAAACAGAAATGCTGTGTTCAAGAGGAGATCCAGACGAGAAAACATGAGCTGTATGTCTGAGCCAAAACAGAGGGGATAATTAACCACAGAGCACCATAATTACCTAAATCCAGAAGTTAAGCATGTCAACAGTGATAGAATAAGTCAAAGAAAAGATATAAACAGTTCAAGCACACTTTCCACCTAACGTGCCTGTCAGAGCAAAAGTTCAGTTCTCTTCTGAGAAACTCCCCTTGTTTGTACATGCTGTTTTATTTTTGTAGATTTTTTTAGATCAGTTATTCAATGAATTAAGTCACCTGTGGGAGGTTTATTCTGGTTCTAGCACTTCCTTGAGAAGCGTATTATTTGAGTAATATTTACGACGAGTTGGAGCTGTGACAGCAGGGGGACGCAGCCACAACATGGCAAACACAAACTTAGTATTAGGTCTGGAATTTATCAGCTTATTGTTTTTCAATCAGCATTTGCAGCAGCAAGATCAATACAAATATCACTGTATTAATCAACATTTTGTTTGAAAATATTAGGACTGGGTATCAATTCAGATTTTCTGAATCGTGAATCGATTCGATATTACAAGGTCTCAAATCGATTCGATTCACGATTCAATTCGATATTTATTCAGTCTGGGATATCTTTGAGAAAATGGTGCTGTAAATTTAAAAAGTGACCTTTTGACCTGGTACATCATTAAAAATTATTTTAGCATTAAGAACTAAACCCAAAGTAGTTACATTAATCATATTTCAATGATATGCATTAATGCATATTCTGCATATTACTTGTTTTTTTGTCCAACTTGTATTTTCCTTCGTACTTGTTAAATCTAAAATACTGTACATCCAAACATCAGCTTTTAAATTTGCCAGTGGTGCCCATACAGTGCTTCCACCATGTGTGTTTGCAGTGACATCTCACGAGATCTTGTTCAGTAGAAAGCAACGCTAAACGCTGATCACACGAGACTAGCAGGGTTGGTACCACAGGCTGCTTCTCTGCACATCCAAAGAAGAAAAAAAACTACCCAAGTTAAAAGAGCGATCTTTGGATTTTATGGATCGATTATGAACCAGTTAAAGGAAAATCGATTTAAATCGATTAAATCTATTTTTTTTTAACCCAGCCCAAGAAAATATATCATATTATCTAAAAAGCCTGACATACTGCCCAGTTCCAGGTTAGACATTTTATTTGTGGAAATCCAGCAGCTGCAAGTTGAGCAGTCTTAAATGCTGAAACTCAAGGGGAGCTCACATTAAAGCTGCAGAGAACCCTGGACCTGAATCTGTAAAGAGTGAGCAGAGTGTAACTGCTGGTCAGTACTGGTTGCAGCACTGGGTCTTGTTTGGACTGCAAACTGCTTCTCCTGCCCTTGGTGAAAGCAGACGTCACTTGAACCCCCTGCAAAAGTCACATTATAAAGGCTGAGCATTTTTACATGAGAATATGACATGGCTGTTACTACAGTTAGAGCAGCTTTTAACAACCAAAGGAACTAGAGGGGCTTCATTTTGCATCAGCACTAGAGAAAAGTGCACTCTTTTTACTGGAAACTGTCAATCTTAAGACTGGAGGCAAAGATGAAAAAAGCTGGGGTTGAAGAATTCAGCATTATAAAATACTTTCATGACACACAAACATACAATATTCAGAGAGAGTTTCTGCAACCAAGATACAGTGTTCCTCAGCAGCCTTTTTGCAGTTATCTCTAAGCCAAACTCTGTCAGCCTTAGTCTCGATTACACACACTGCATTTTAAACGTACATTTTGTTTGTCTCCAACAACCGGTGTAGGACCACAGCAGCACGACACAGAGGGCTCCCCTGCATTTTAACTCTCTCACATCAGACAGGTGCAGCACGACATCTGCAGTCAGCAAACACAGCCGAAACTAAGATGCAGTGAAAACTGTACACAGATTTCTGTTGTTGTTTCACGAGACAGATTCTGTTTCTGCACCTCCGCCTCTCTTTCTGCTTCCTTAAATTTGCATATCATCAGCCAGTTACTCTCAGGGTGTGCCAGGGAGCAGTGCACCCTTGCTCGTTGCCAAGGAAACTTGCAAAAAATTTTAAACTGGCCAACAAGGCCTGATGGTTTTAAGTTTTTTTTTTTCTGCATATGAATTCCTCCAACCACCAGTGCACATAATGACATGTTTCCCACTACCCATGTATCTGCCTGAGTGTGGAGCAAAACTGTGATTCAGCTTTCTAATGGAAAGTCATTTCTTTTTTGAACTTTTAAGTATATGCCAAAATGTATGCCAAATGTCGGCAGATCAAACAGTTTGCAAAATAATAAGGCTTCCAAGCACCTATTTTCAAGCTGCTGTATTGAGATGACCCCCACCATTCCAGTCTTAATTTACACTTAAGACTTAATTTGACTACACTTTGTCTGGATACTTCAATCTGAGCCCTCTTTAAATACTAGCAATCCCTGTCAATCCTCCAACAATATCAGGGTTTGCTGGAAAAGCAGAACAGCTCAGATACAATCACCTGTCCACACAACCAGCAGTCATGCAGGGCTCTGCAATGACAGGATCAGTAAGAGTTGAAGGCTTTTTCTTGGCATGGCTGGATTGTTTTGTCAAGTGTGACTGCTGAGGGCATGTCTGAACTGATGTCACCACGCTCTCACATCACCTGTCAATAACTCCTGTGTGCTTTTCATCCTATGGATCCATTTTTGCTGTCCCTATCACCATCAACCTGCCCCTCTCATGTTAGGCTCATTGTTTCTGTGGGGATATCCTGCTTTTGAACCCCGGGCATTAAACCCCCTAAAAGCTGTTAAGCTTTATTTTTTATAGGGGAACGAAATGCTTCACACGGCCGTTAACTGTTGTCTGCCCTTGTAAGCCGTTAGCCTTAGTGGCTAATGGCCGTTAGCCGATAGCTTAACTACCATAAGTCTATCGTTTCACATTAAATTATACCACACATGTGTATCATTTAACACTTACATGTGACATGAACCTCGTCAAAGACAATCCCGATGAAGGAAAATTATGAGGAGAGCATATTTCGCCAAGTATCACTAAGTAACCATGATGATTACAGGCTAACCAACATTAGCTGCCATTATTTGTACAACAGGAAGCAACTTCACTTCCTGTTGTCCTCACGCCCGCAGCTCCTGCTGCTCCCACCTTTCTTCCTTTATTGGGCCGTTAAGCATTTAGCAGAGCAAAACCATTGGACAATGGAGGCTGGCAAGATGGAGATGCATGATTTCAGAATCAGGCAGGTCCGTCTGCTCTGCAAGGCTAGGTAAGATACCCATGTACAGCTAACCACTGGTTGAGCACTGTTTATCTTTTGCTTAAACTACTCAAAACTAATATGAAAGAATGTTAATGAAATTTAAAAAAAAATGTTTTAAAATATTACGTACACATAGGGGTGTGCGATATGACGATATTAAATCGTTAAGGATTATAACGATTTTATATCGACATAAAGCAGAAAGATCGTCAGATCGTCTGTGTGGGCACAGAGACTTTGACGCGCACCCGACTAGCCAATCGTAGCACATTAAGCGCAGTGCATGGTGGGATCTCCTGTTTGGTTATGTAGCGTGAAGCCATGGTGGAAAGAAAAAAGGAGATAAAAGCTTGAAGATGTCTGAACAAAAATCTGTTCTAAAGCAGCTGTATTATTCACTCAGATTATAGACATTGCAGTTAGATAACATTTGTTTTGAATTGTTGCACTTTAAGAGATA
This sequence comes from Scarus forsteni, assembly GCA_036419115.1. Classification (NCBI taxonomy): domain Eukaryota; kingdom Metazoa; phylum Chordata; class Actinopteri; order Labriformes; family Labridae; genus Scarus; species Scarus forsteni. The sequence continues at coordinate 1,948,659 of JAZDUH010000245.1, read as the reverse complement.
ATGTTGATATTGTTGTTCATTACCTTTTATGTTTACATTTATTGCACATTTTTATTAAAACTGCACTATTTAAATTAAAACCTGTTCAGTAAGTTTATTTGGTTTTAATTGTCTTTTTTTTCTTTTAGGGTTTTACAGGTTTTATATGTTAAACATAGGGAAATAATGGTCAAACATGCAAATTAGTCTAGCAAAATCAAGGTAAAAAAGAATCGTGATAAAATCGTGATCGTGATTTTATTTTTAAAAAATCGTGATATGATATTTTTGCCATATCGCCCACCCCTACGTACACACAAGTTTATTTAAATTATTTAGGGCCACCTCCAGTCAAAGTGAGGTCCTCACCCGCATTTTTCTTTTTTAATGAGTCCCTCTGCAACCCTGTAAGCTGTCATGGAGGGGGCCAAGAGCTCTGCGTAATTCATTCAACAAGATGAGCTTATACAGAAAAGGAGATTTTCACATAGAACAAGAACAAATACAAGAGAGATGAAGATATTCAGCGCAATATATAGAGGTATGTCACTGAGCAAGGAGCTTATTAAAAAGAAAGTGTTAATTGGGGAGTATGCGTGGGGCCATTTCTGGGAGATGAATGACTGTTCTTACCATTCATATGCAAAGAAGTGATTTCAAATCCTCTTAAGTGGACATCTGTTCCTGAATATTACTTTTCATACTGACCAAAGTTGGATGAGTAAAATCTCAGGGCAAAGTGAGACTCCTCATAGATCATGAGGCCTAACACACTGCTCATGTTCTGCATATAGGGAGAAGTTGGTATAAAATCACTATGGTTAAACCACAGGGGTCACAAGTTGTTGATACCTTTATTTTAGAGATCTCAAAAAAGAAAGTTTGGGATCTGCTGCCTTTGTGGTGCTTCTTAAGATGTCTTTGGACTTGTCTGTGTAGCAAACACTCAAGAAATTCTATCAAGACAGAAAATGTGATTGGTATGATCATTGGCCAGCTTAAACCTTTACTATGTTGTACAGCTGAATAGTACTGCATGCTTACAATAAATATCACACATAATAATTTATTATCAAAAGATCACACAGAATTGTCAGCCTATAAGGAACATCATGCTTTGTCTACAACAGTCCTGTAATCAAATATACTTCAGAATTTTGTATGCACATTTGAAAGACAAAAATAAGACCTTTTTGTTCACTCAGAGAAAACAGACAATATAAACCTTGATGGCTTTGTAAAGCTGTGAAGATACAAAAGAGAAACGTAAAACTTGCACAAAGAAGAGGTTTTATTGTGGGTCTGTTGTATCCAACAACATCATTTTAGGATGTATCAATAAAAAGGAACTCATTCTGCACAAATTCTCCACACACACACTCAAATCACAGCAGTCTGATTGTTCAGCTATTATGACTCAGCCGCCACAGGAGTCACTTGACTCTCCAATCTTGCCCATGATTACTAAACAAGACACCTTCTGCATCCTGATTCAGTGGACAAAGTGAAGTCCACTAGAATCCGAGGAAGGTACTGAATGATAAATCCATATTCAGTTACTCTGACAGATTACTATGAAGAGTGTCCATGGTTGGCAAATGAAAATGTATTGGACAAACGCTGCAGCTGTTACCACTGAAATATGACTTGCTCACTGTTTGAAGTCGATGGCAACTTTCCCATATCCTGCCATTGTCATTTGCTACACTAAGACACTGAGTGTTTGTGAATGTAGGTAGATTACAGGATTCTACCTAACAAGCAGGACTGAATATGTAAAAAAAAAAACATGTAACTTTGGATACAAACACTTGTGAGGACAAATAAACACAGACTAACGTTCCTCAAAATGATTTTTTGGTAAGGCCAGCTTAAATTCTTTTACATACACATCTATTGCTATTGACTTTTAGTCAGGTGCTCCAACGCTTGTCATGAAGCCCCTTCTGTTCTGGTCAATGGAGAGTTGAAGAACTTGTTCTCTTATTTTCATGGCAAATGATTAATACTAGTCTGTCTGGACTGGTTCTTCTTCAAAAGGCTTCCTCAGGTCTGAGAGTTGACTTGGGGAAGTGTTAGAAATATAAAGCCTCTTTGAGGTAATTGTTGGTTTGTTACTAAAAGTTGTCTTTTGTTCATATTGTTTATATAAGGGGAAAAAAACCTTAATACTTGCAATGAACATTATTGTATGTTACTTCTGATTTGGAAAACAATAAAAATATATATATTAAAAAATATATATATAAAGCCTCTGTGGACCATCATATGCAAAAGTAAAGTAAAAATACATTTTTACTTTTACATAGTGATCATGAAAACAGTTTCAATGGTGACAGTAACAGTGACCTGTATCTGTAACATTTTCTCTGAATGTCCCACAGTGGCTTTTCCATAACGCCTGACTAATTACAACCTCTGAGTGCACCATGTGCAGCCATGTGACCACATCAAGTTAAGATTGAGTAACAGGCAGCTCTAGTGGGATTGAAATGTTTTTTTACATCCCAACTGAAAACAAATGAACAAACAGACCTTCAAATACCCACAGACTGCTCATGAATATGCCTTCAATCATGACTTTAAATCACTTAGACTGTAAAAGTACATGATGATTCACAGATAAAATTACATTCTTAGCAGAGCTTGCTGCTAAGAATGTAGCACCCTGAACCAAGAGCAATTATACCGGGTTTGATTATGAAATATTAATCAGCAGAGATCCGACCACAGACAGACAGCATGTGAAAAAGCCAAAGACGCTGTCGTTTGTAGCTTACCTTTGAGCCACTGTGTGCACAGACCAATTTGACTGAGGCTATAAGGGCAGAAACTGATCTCCCCTGCTGTTAAGGTGAATACAGCAGATCACTATTGTAGTGCCGCTCTTTGGAAGAGTATAAATTGCCAGAGGGTCTCTTTTTCCCATTGGCAGCACGGCAGAGTGGGCAGCATTACTGTGTTAGCTGCCAGGATTGTGCTTCAAGACTCTTTTGGAGCTTTTGCAACTGTACAGACAATTTTGGTTCAACAGTCAGAGAGCTTGTCTCATGAATAACAGGAAATTGGATGATACTGGTTATGGCAGCTACATAAATAAATCAAAATTAAAAAAACATTTTATCAAACAAAATCATAGATAACGTCTTCTCTGGCTGTAAATAGAGATGAACATGGTTGAAAAAAAATTCAGTCTTTTTTCTTGTGTGAATTATACAAAGGATTTTTTCAAACGTTTGTTATACTTTTCTTACTTGGGTCTTAATTCACTTGATATTTTAAAGCTAGGGTCTACAATCTGAAAACCAGTTTGGCTGTTGAGACAGATTTGAAAAATGCAGCCTGCCCCCCCTTCACTCACCCCTCCCCTCTGTGTTCCAAGATCCCGCCCCCCAGCTCGTGTCACCTCCTAACAACACGCCCCATCCGATAGAGCAACAAGCCAGCCGGTATGAAATATCAACAGCAACAACAACCAAAAACAACTCAGCTCAACTGAAAGTAACAAACACGACAGTCATCCCCCTTGTAACACACAGCGGTAGCCATTTCAATTGGACCGGCGGCAAAGCGGGTCTGGTGTCGCCAGAGCAGAGCCGACTGTGGGCGAGGATTTATCTTTCTCGGCGTGTCCTCACCAGCTCAGTTTACAATGCTAACGATGAGTGGCTAATTTATACTAAAATCTATTGACAGAGCCTACCCGCTCCGACCATCAACGTTCAATCATTAGCCAGCATAGGCACAGACTAACCAGAGTTATTCAGCAGACATCTCCCACTGTAGTAAACAAAGTTATTACCTGTTCAACCAGGGGCAGAACGGCTAGTGCTCGGACAAAGGTCGGACGGCGGCCGGCACCCAGTGCTGTGGCCAGTGCTGCGGTCAGAGCTGCGGTCGTTCGCCAGTCAGTGGCCCGTGCTGCGGCCAGAGCTGCAGTCATTCACCAGCCGGTGGCCCGTGCTGTGGCCGGCCATTTGGTAGCCAGTGGCCGGCCCAGTGTTCAACAATCCCAAATCATTCTGCAGCTTCTTCCACCGTACGATTATCCAATGTTAAGTCTCTGTTGGGACCCGTATTGCTCATATTTCTTCCTTACTTCAGCCTTTTCCTTGAAACTTTTACGTTTCCTTCTCTTTGATGTGAAGATTAACCCAGCTCCATGACGCTTCAGTAGCTGTGCAGCTTGCTGCTCACCGTTATATGAGGAAGGAAGTGGTGAGGAGGCGGGACGGTGCGGAGCAGGGGAGGCAGGGGATTGGATGGACTCACGGACCAATCCGAACCGCCGTTCCCGGCAGTTCGGATTGGTCAACTGTTGTGATGCTTTGCAGCGGATATACTGAATGGATTTTTTTCATTCTTTTTGGTCTTTATATTGCGTAGATCGAACCATAGGACCATAACGGCCTTATAAACAGTGTTATTAAGATGTACCAAGCTTCCCAATCGTAGACCATAGCTTTAAACCCTGTCCTTCATACATGAAGCCAGTGGGAGGTTTAAAAGCCTTGAGCTTAAAATGTTTTATCAAAGGCCTGTAGTTGATAAAATCATGTGTCATCTCCAGCCAGTCTCACCATGAATTTGGTAACCAGGTGGATAAAGTCATTTTTTAAATCAAGTTTTATGAAGCCAAAATTTTTTTGACCTTTAACATCCTGTACTACAGTTTAAGATTACAAGTTATATAAAAATAATGCTTGTTTTAGTTAGTATTTTGCTGAAAACATAATTTTTGCAACTTTAAAACAGTATGTGCATTTAGAATAGGGGAATGACTCATTTATCCGATGAAGCATGCAAAAGGACTCTGTGTTTGGGGTGGGGACCCCTTTTTCCCTTTATGCTCTGTGGCAGTTGCACTGGCAGACATGCACAGAGAGGGAGAAGTCATGTGTAAAGGTGTCTTAGTCAACCACCTATGTTCAGCAATGGTTACGCCATCTTGACAAAGCGGCCACCAGATCTCTCTTAAATCAATGGTTTTCTCTTGATAAAATTCAGTTTACTTACTTCAAGTGACCACCAATCATTTGCATTTAAAGGTCTAGAGAGGCTTTATGTTTCTAGCACTTCCTGGGTCAACTCGTAGACCGCTTTACATCTCCGTTAACCAGAACAGAAGTGGCTCCATGACAAACCCTAAAGCACATGACTACCATGGTGTTGTGACTATTTTGCATGCACTCACAGCAGCCTCAGTTGGAAGACGATGTGTTTATTAGCATTATTATGGAGAAACTAATATAATGTCAAAAATTATATTATCATTATAATATGTTATAATATATTATTTATTAGCATAAAATAATTCTTACTTCTGTACTCTTCGGTTCCTCTTTGACTAAACAAAAAAGGGATAGAGAAAAAACTAGAGAAGAAATAACAAGAGAAATTAAGCGGGAGAGGGGAAAATTGAATAAATACAGACTTTAATGGAGTGAACAGAAAATGGGGCTAGATCAATAAACCAATCACAAGGTTGAAAACTGGCTATCCCCCACTGCATGGTAATTGATGCATGATTTGACTATAATGTGATGAACCAAAAACAGCATTTGGATTCCTGTTACATCACAGGTGCTATCTTTCTGGACTCATTTTTTAATAAGGACAGATTTATTTACAGACATATCCGTAAGCTTGTGTGATTTAAGGGGAAAACAAAGTATTGTATGATTGACCGCAGGGACTTGGACTGGTCTAAGGAATTCATCCTGGTGCAGGAAGTCCATCTAGTTATAAAGGAGCTTGAGTAACTTGAGGGCTGATTTTCCAAAATCATACTCCTGCTTTACCTAAAGCAAGAGTTGAACATTTAAAACAGACTAAATGCAAGAAGGCTTCATCACAATGTTAACAAGAATAACCATTACACCACTATTACTCTTTATTTTCCAAGATACATCACTAAACTATCTGACTGTTCTTTCACCTCTTATTTTTCTGCTCTCTGATTTATCTGTCTTTGGTCAGAGCCTGATGGACAGATGGAGGGGGAGCTAGGTCAGTGGTACCCCTGAGTCCTATATCTCTCAAACTCTCTCTCTTTATAGGTGTTGTGGGCAAATGGAGATAGGGAAATGCTAGCCACGTCTCGTGTCCCTGCTGCCACAGTGAATGAGACTAAGAATAGCCGTATGGGAATGTGGGAGACTTTCCAGATGCCCCCCAATCACTGATACAACATTGCATATGTCACTCTGTGTGTGCGAATGTGAGCTGATCTGGAGGAACTGTCAAACCACTGTTGCGTGCAAGACTTGAGTCAGATGCCGAGAGAAAGACATGAAGTGTGGATTAAAGCCAAAGGACAGGAAGGCATGGACAGGGAAGCACAGAGATAAGAAGAAATATGATGAAATAAACCTATAAGTGACAAATAATGATATCATGAATGCAGCAGAAAGGAGGAACACCACACAGCATACATACAAACATTCATCTATGCTACAAAAACATCCAGTAAATAAGCTTGTTCATATAATAAATAAAATAATGAATGAATTCACAGATAAGTTATGAACTATTTAAAGCTGAGAACTTCATCATGTAAGGCCTGGTGATATATTTCCCGATGTCCCGAAATATCACAGATCAAAACCTAAAAAAACAACAGTCAGAAAAATGCTTATCAAATTAAAGGATGAGTTCGTTTTCTACAGTTTTCATATTGTATATAGAATGAAGTAGACCAATATACTCACCCAGAAGGCTTTCCTGATCCAAACTGTGCTTCAGGAGATATTTACATCCAAAATCGAGCGACGAACATACGTATAATGGTAGCACACGGGGCATGTATAGCGCCGCTCCTAAAACTGCATTAATCGTCCAAAAACTCATTAGTTTCACCAATATTTCATCATGGTCAGCTCGGGCTACTCCTCCAAGAGAGTCCGGGGTCGCTCCACCCATGTTTTTGTGACTGTGCTGACCTCTGAACTGAAGACTGCTCTCTGGCCAGCTGTTCTTCTCTTTGCCTCCGCTTCCTCCTTTCGATGAGCTCCTCATCTTTAAACTCTGGCTCAAAACTGTAAGGACACCCATCATATTCAAAGTTCTCCTCCACAACATCTTCATCCGATAGATATTCGTCCATTTTGCACAAAACTGGAAGAAGAAAGTTGTTGAGTAGCTGGCGGTCTTCCCCTGAAACAATGAGCCGTACTGCACGTTCAGAGGTCAGCACAGTCACAAAAACGTGGGTGGAGCAACACCGGACTGTCGTGGAGGAGTAGCGCGAGCGGACCATGATGAAATATGGGTGAAACTAATGAGTTTTTGGACCATTAATGCAGTTTTAGGAGCGCCACCATACATGCCCAGTGTGCTACCATTATGCAAATGTCTGCCACTTGATTTAGGATCTAAATATTTCCCGAAGCACTGTTTGGATCAGGAAAGCCTTCTGGGTGAGTATATTGTTCTACTTCATTCTAAAAACAATGTGAAAGCTGTAGAAACCGAACTTGTCCTTTAACAGGGGAATTAAGTCCTTCCACAGTAACCCATATTTCTGCACATGCCTAAGTCATCATCTTTGAACTATCACCATTTAACCAAAATGCGGGAACCAGAATATCAAACAGAACCAGCCATCAATCCCACATGTCATCTCAATAAATAAAATTAGTTCAGGATTATATATAAGATTTTGCTAATTACAAGGAAGGTACTGCAGGATCTTACCCCAAGTTACATTTTAAAAATCCTCAATCCATACTTTATGCCTCGTCCACTCTGAGTGTCAAATCTCAGCCTTCCACACATGTCTCGCTCTACCTAAAAAACTAAACATGAGTTTGTCTTGCTGTAAAGCATCAATCATCTGGAATCAACCTACAAATGTTCAAACTGATGGATAGTTGTATTTTTTCAAGATGCATATGAGGACTTGTGTGTACAGACAAGCTCTAGTAGGAAGAAAATGTTTTATTACTTAGTATTTCTGCCTTTATATCCTTCTGTTACTTCTGTGTCAACAAGTTTGTGAACTATCATCTTTGTGTTTGTGCTTGTGAAGCACTTTGTAACTATTTTGGATGACCCACATAAATTAAATCTTAACTGCTTAACAACTCACAAAAAATCCATCATATAACAGTTTTGGTATGATTATTATCTTTGGTGCCACAATTTAAGCCAAATCATTTTCACGGATTTATCATTCTGCATAATTCAATTTTTATATCACTTTGTTCAAAGGAAATATGATAATAATTAGGGGTGTAAAGATCCATCAGTCTGGATCAATACATCCATTGGTTAAGCAATGATCCAATCACATCGATGACCAACATCAGCATCTTTAATATACGCCTTTATTTTGAAATCCCGACTGGTATGCGTGTCACAGTTTCCAGTTTTTGAAGTTTCCAGGGCTCTTAAGTCTCACACATTAAGCATATGAAACACACATTTGAATCTTTTCGCTCCCTCACATGCCACACCTGATATTTCTCCTGCTTTAAAATGTACTGTGTAGTGCCCACCGAGTAACACCACTGTATGCAAATGTGTAGCAAGACGCTGTTAGCACCACAGAGCTAAACGGGAGCCAGATGTATCGGCCAATCATAAGATAGCTCTGTTGTATCCCGGAGAGATACAGTCGATTTTAAAGCAGAGCATGCATGCTGCACGCACGACAGGAATGCATTATCACACGAGTGCAATGAAGTATCTCATCATTTGATTTTGTAGCACACTGAATAAAGACATTACATACAGTACAAAAGGAAAACAGTAAGAGCTTATTGTTATTCTTACTCCACACTGACCATTAAACAGTGAAGCAAAGTCTTTTAGTCAAAATTTTAGTTTGATAGAGCATGGTCAAAAGTTGGAGGTCAATAATAATAAAAATAAAATAATTCAATAATTTGTATTATAATGTTGCCTCATTACTTGATATAATATAAACATTACAATGTAACAATCAGACCCATAAGGTAATTGTGGGAGCAAAAAAGCAGCTTACCTGAATTAAACCAATTTTAATTAAAAAAATGATTGGATCATACAGATGGTTATAATCCTCTATAAACTATCATACCTAAAGATCAGCACATCATTTCATATTTCAATAATAAAACTATCAAAATTGCTTTTTATCTCTCCCTTGCTTTAGGTGAAATGTAGCTGATTGTGCGCAATGAGTTATAGTGTCGCCTTCAAGCGATCGAAGGCCCCTGAATCGTATCAAATCAAAATTGAATCGTAGCAGACTTTGTGAGATTGGCATTTATACCTCTAATGATAATAATAACTGACTTTTATTTAAGCTTCAGTGAAGACAAATTTCACATTGCTGGATGTAACCTCTCTATAGTTTAGCCCATTAACTACTTGCAGATATCATGCATTGCTGATTTTGTCAGTGCGTTGGATGGCTCTGATAAAATGCCACATGTTAAATATGTCAAGCACATCAGCTGTTGCTTATTCCCATTCAGCCTCAGAACTGTCACCTACAATGATTCTGTGGCCAATGTAGCTGTATTCTTTATACCTCTAATGATAATAATAACTGACTTTTATTTAAGCTTCAGTGAAGACAAATTTCACATTGCTGGATGTAACCTCTCTATAGTTTAGCCCATTAACTACTTGCTATTATTGATATCATGCATTGCTTTGATTTTGTCATGTGTCGTTGGATGGCTCTGATGAAATGCCACATGAAGTTAAATATGTCAAGCACATCAGCTGTTGCTTATTCCCATTCAGCCTCAGAACAGGGTTTGTCACCTACAATGATTCTGTGGCCAATGTAGCTGTGACTGTAATGCTGTAGTGCCATATACACTTGCTTCTACTCCATCAAACATCTCACTTCTGTGTTTCTCTGTCATAGTAAAGCTAATGTAACTTAACCTGACTGCGGCTTCAGACAGAAGGCCAAGCAGGAGCACCTGCTGTTACTTTCTTCAGGCATCAAAGGTAAAGTTCTGTCTTTTTTTATGAATGTATGAAAGACGCACAGTGTTGCAGAGCCTAAATGTTCTATCAACTGTGACTTTTTATACTGAAGTTAACCACAGCATCATGTAATCATCCCATCCCTGCTGTGCAAGCTTTACTTAAAATACCTTTTTAAATAAAAAAAGACTGAGTAATTCAAGTGCAGCTGCCAACACCCCACATTAAGCACATCCTGACACTGTTTACACTCACACCAGCAGCCAAAACAAACCTCTCCTCTTTCAGGAAATACTAGGTTGCCCGGTGAAAAACAAAAAGGCATGAAGACGAGTTGAAAGTAATGTCAGATTCTTTATAATCTACAAAGACTACCAGTATTTCACCTGTGCAGTGAGGCAGCCAGAAAGTGAGCAGAATATTTTATGGTTAAAATCATGTCATACCTTTTTAAAATAATTACATAGTTTCTGACATTTGGATTTTGATGAAAACGTTTCAGCCTGATGGATACCTGTCTCCTCCCTTCTCTGCAGGTAAGCACTTCTAACTGCGCTAACAGCTGTTAGCCTGAATAATTCCAGGGCTGTAGTACTTTGATTTTCCCGAGAGAATAATGATTTAATACAAAATCTTAGATGTCACAATACTGACAAGTCTCTTTGAGTCTTTTAGTACAATACAGTGAGAGAAATAGGACTGCTGTGCTTAAATTATAAGATGTATGAGTGAGAAGTTGTGACAACAGCAGCACATATTTATTTATTCATTGTGCCATTGTGTCATTGTGTGTGTTGGTGTTTAACAGAGAGAGAATATGTGTGTATTGTGTGAGAGAAATGTGTGTATAAGTCATTGACTTTAAAAATAAGAATTATGTGCGTGTAACAAGTGTGAATCACAAATGTACAAACCATCTTTGAACCTAATTTGCACTGAAATATCCCAAACTATGGATGCCCTGATCAAGCTTTTCTTGATCACCTGTTTTTGAGGTCGTCTGATAACAATCGTAGTTTTTTTTTTTTTTTGCTCAACAAATCAAAACAAAAGTATCAAGGGACAATGTAACAACTAAATGCTCATGATGTTAATTCAGCCATTTAATGTAACTGATGTCATTATTCAAAGTTCTAAAAAAATTAGAATTTCCAACTATGTAATTAACGTTTAAACACATTATACCCTTAACTTCATCAAATACTCATTTATTGAACCAGCCTGAAAGCATCACAGTCGGTCTGACTGGACCTCAAACACCACGTGAATTTGTTATGGAGCAATGTGTAGCTTGTTTAGTTTAGCTGATTAGCAGAGGTATGGACTCGAGTCATGTGACTTAGACTCGAGTCAGACTGGAGTCACAATTTGATGACTTTGGACTCAACTTGACAATATCATCAAAGACTTGCAACTCGACTTGGACTTTGACATAAGTGACTCGGGACTTGACTCTGACTTTAGTCTGATGACTTGAAAATACTTGAAATTTTCAGTAAGACTGTTGAAAATGTGCTCCCATTCAAAGTATTTGACTAAGTGACTGATTTTTGTCATTTCCAGCAAGACAATATTTTTTCCCACAGGATCTGCCCCATTGAACGCATCTATTAACATCCAATCAGGGTTAAGAAGAATAAACAAAGAGGGTGTGGATTACACAGTCACTTTCCTTTAGCGCAAGACTGCAGGAGTGCAGGAACAACCCAGAGATGCAGAACCATGCTACCAAGGATAATTTCATTTGCATTCACAAACTACGATGTCATAAACAAAAAACAAATTGCCGTTTGCAAAACCTGCAGCATGAGACTAATAGACGGAGAGGCAATGACATCGAACTTTGTTCGACACCTGAAGCTGTACAAAGAAAGGTAAGTTGGTCTGTTACCTGTTGTGAGATCCTTTTGGGTAACTTTAACTTAGAATCCGTTATATGCAACAACAGTACATGTTCGCTCGTAAACTCGCCGTGGCTAAAAACTGTGACTGACATTTGCTGAAAATAATTGTACAGTTAAGGCCCAGGGTGACCAAGTGTCCTGTTTTCATGTCCTGCCCTGACTGTCCTGGATGTTTTTTTATAAAGTGACGAAACTGTCCTGGTTTTTATTTATATTTTATTTGGTCAATGGTGCTTATGACTTGGAAGGACTTGAAAATATTAAGCCTATGACATCAGACTTGACTTGACTTGACTTACTTGAGACTTGCAAAACAGTGGCTTTCTCCCACCTCTGCTGATTAGCTTATATGTTGTTGGTCTCAGCATGAATTTCAGTACAGATGTAGAAACTCGATTCACATGGTGAACTGAATAGACCGAAGATAAAGTTTTGGAGCCTCTACAGCAGTTTATTAAAGAGGATGTCAGACCAGCAGAAGCAGTGGGAGCAGTAGATGAAGGGAGTACGTCAACAAGTAAAGATGCGGTTAAACAGTAATGTATGTGGTTATTTGGAGAGAGCGCATCGTTAAAGGCAAGCTGCCAAAATGGGCTGCCTGATGCTCAAAAACATCCTGGAGTTAGTTGAGAGCTAAACTTCTTTAAAACAGGTGAGAGAGGCACGCTAATACGGCTAAATGGGATTTTACTCAAAGACAATGTGGTTTCACATAAACAGCACATTGTGGTTTTATTGGAACATGATACAGTCATCACAGTAAAAGACAAACCCCTGTCTCTGCTAAATGACTCCTGAATGATTATTTTTGCTTTTTATCCTGTGATTTGTAATCCAGATTTCACTGTACTCACTTCAAACAGATTTGAGTTTCACAAACAAACACAAATAAACACACAGTGTCCAATTTGCAATTTACAAAACAGAGACAGTCATCAAAAGTCCCAAAAAAGATTGATAGTCAAAACTTACTCACACACACACACACACAACTGCCGTGTAATTAAGACTGACCATAATCTCCAAACTTAAAACAAAACTGGTTGAACTTTCCAGTAAAAGTCTGAAAAATTACAGCTGCAATAAAACTAAAAAATAACAAGTACTGAGAGAATTTAACAAATAAATCCAGTCACTTTACCTGAAACACACCATTTGTCAGTCAGAGAGGAAAGAGTAGTAACAGGGAACTTCCTTGGAAAACAATGGCAATAACAATCAAGAGGAGGTCCTGACTACTGAACAAATTGGGGAATGGGCTGTATAGGATGTCCATAACTGCAGCCCTGGAGACTGTTAAACAAAGGTTCACAATGCTGGCAGCAGAGCTCAGGAAACACTCCAGTGGAGCAGAGGACAAAACGATAAATGCCCTGCTTCAAGAGAAACTATCAATATCAGCTGCAGTGCAGAAATACAGCGAGAGGAGATTCACCAGGAGCTGAAACTGTGTACATTCAGAAGACCAAATCTAAAAGTTAGTCAATACAAACCACCACTGTTCAGTGGATAACAGATCTGAAAGCAAACCACTGAAATATAAATAAATGTCGACCAATGAAGAAAATATACCAGCATGCAGAATCACAGAGAAGTCATTCACTGTTATAATAAAACTGACCCAACGAGATAAAACAATTAAAATCTTTCCATAATCAAGTTTGTTTGTAAATGACAAGAGAGTTAATTCAAATGCTAGAAAAAATATGGCTTCAAGGAACAGGATTTTACCAACCACCCTGATTTGTACCTAAATAAGAAAAGCATTTACTTAGCTTAGTGCCTTTAGCAGTTCCTGTGTTGAGATGCTGCGTCAGTAAGATGGTCAACAAATGATACAAAAGCAGGCGATCTCAGAGGCTAGAACTGAGACGGCCAACCCAACAATGAGCATCCACACAGCTCTATAGACAAAAGGCCTTCGGCTTTTTGGATTCTTGCTGACAGCACAGCTCTGAGGCAAAAACAAGATACTATGACACATTTCATTTAAGGAACTCTGCACAAATAAACACCATTTATATAATTATCAAAGCATAAACAATTATCAAATGTTAAAAGTTACATTGTAGTAAAACTCTTATCATACAACACCATTCAAGAGCAGATGTAGCTGAAGGCCTTACAATTAAATAATAAAAAACAATATCTCATGTCAGGACCTATACCAGTCAACTTCAACATTTCTGCAGTGAATTTATAAGTCCAAATAATGTCATTGATAAACTATTTAGTCACTTGTTTGAAATTCTTTTGCAAGATATAAACCCCCCCTAGAATCCTTAAGTAGGCCTCCAAACATATAAATCTAAATAATAATAATAATAATAATAATAATAATAATAATAATAATACATAAGACAAAATAAATATTTTGTGATGCAACATATGGGCTACATAGCCTTTTGCTGTTCTTGGTCAGAGTGCTGCAGCAGGGTCAGTTCATGGTCATGAGAGCACAAAATGATATAAATCAAACCCTCCAGAATATCAAGAAGATGGGTTGCTCCAAAATTTAGCCAGGGTGTAAAGACAGGAAAAACAGATGGTCAAACTCCTGATTTCATCACACCTTTGCATGACGTGGGCCTTTGCTAATTTTGGCTTGTTTTTTTGGATATCGACTTCGGGATTCACTTTTCTGCAACAGTAGAAAATCAAAGTTGCAGTGCCAAATGTACCCATCAGGACCAGAAAAGTCATGCAGAAGCAAAGTTCCACCTATAAAACAATGAGCTTCTGGGTTTGTGGGCACTTGCACATAGATCATGCTTCTGCTCCACCAAGTAACTTCTGATCTGAACTGCTCCTCAGTTTTTACAACAGTTTTCCGAACCCTCTTTCTACCATGACTTCATTTGCAAATGAGAGATATCCCCTCATACCATGACTAATGGTGTATTTTTGCCACTTGAGACACTGTTTTATATAATAAATGGCATCAGAAGCTGGCTTTTAGTATCAGACACAGTGGATAGAAGGTAATGTTGTACGGACTTGGACTGGAATCTGCTATTTGGTGATGGCTGTTCTTGTAGACACTTGGACAGTGATTCATGTAAACACTTTATCCCAGCCTCTGACAGCTTTCTGCAACAGCCTGTTAACCACATAAGCATCTATACAAATAAGAAACTGCAATCAGAAACCATGATATTCATCGAAGATATAGTGAACCTAACCAGGTTTTCTTGCGTGCATGTAAATACTATATCCTGAAATTAACAAAACCAGAATATGTTTCATAAACAGGTTACTCAAGTTCTAATATAAACAGCCACCTATGCATCATATTCTAAGAAACCATAAAAATGGATAAGCCTTCAAAACTTTATGGCAGCTATGTAGCATTTTTTCCAGTGTTTTACCAGCAAAGCAAATAATTCTTTAGTTTCTCTGAAGGTTCTCTACCCCAGTCTCATTGTTGGTAAGGCTTGTACTCTAAAATGAATACAGGTTAAATGAGTACAAACCACAATACAAATCCACCTATAATTACAGACTCATCATCATACAACACATCTAAATTTCAGGATCCATGGACTAAATGATGTAGAAAGAGGCTAACTGAGACTCAGCGTGCATTACACAACATTTTCACAAAAGTAACAATAAAATGGCTTCTCAAAAATTAATCTGCTTTATAAATTTCACTAACAAGTGATGCAAAGCTGCCTGAAATTACAGTCCCCAACATCTAAGGATGAACAGAGAGCAGGAGTGGCTGCAACAATAAATTCTACCAAAGGGTGAAAATGTCAAGAACAACTGGGAGAGAGAAGCTGAGCCACCACAGCCAAGCACAAGCCCCCAGCCCGTGTCCCCAGAGAGGGCAGGTAGGATTCACTGCTATCCTGATACAAAGAATGCAGCTTTGCCCTTTTTACTTTTAGAACAGACCTGAATAAAAGAATTGAAAACGAGGGGAAACTTGTAGAGCTGTAAAACCCACCTGATAAAAAATCTACAGTTATTCATAAATATGATATAACATTTCCAAGGTCAGAGTCATAAGTCTAATTTAATTAAGTTCTATTAAACAAGTATGACTTTATTACCTCAAAGTCATAACGTCCTGTTTTATTAATTTGACTTCTCTAAGATTTTTCCAAATTAATGTCAGTTTTTCACAAACATGTAGTGGTGTGGCTGGGCTTTAATAGACTTGAGCAGCACCAATCTAAAAATCAAAACTTCATTTTTTTGACAGACACTCAGAAATGACCAAGCAAGGTTTGCAGTTTTTCCACAAAGTATTAATAATAACATACGATCACTTTTGCTCCAGTACCATCCATCCATTCATTTTCTATACCGCATAACCCTTTCAGGGTCACAGGGGGCTGTAGTCTATCACAGCTAGCATTGGTGTGAGGCGGGGTACACTATGAACCGGTCAATCGCAGGGCCACATAGAGAGACAGACAACCAATCATGCTCTGACTCATACCTAAGGGCAATTTAGAGTCACCAGTCAAACTAATGGGCAGGGCTGAACAATTTATCGTTTTCAGATCGAAATCGCAATTTTAGACAATACAGTTTTGTGATCGCCAAAGCTGCAATTTTTTTGCAGCGCTCCTGAGTGACTCAGGATCTGTTGTGTCAAGTATTATACACATACTGTTTTACAAATTTGTAGACAATCTATATGTTAAAAGTGCTGGTAAGCAGGTCAACAACACAAAGCCTCTGTTTAGGAGTAGAAGTTAATGAAAACAGAATATTTATCATCACTATTGAAGGTGAATAATGTGTTACGTGTTTTTCATTATTTATTTCCTTACTGTTGTCTGTACTGTAAACAAAGTGAATTTTGCACTGAAGTTTGATTTGAAAAAAAAAAAAAAAAACGTGAATTGCAATATCTGCCAGAAAAATCAAAATTAGATCTTTTCATAAAATCGTTCAGCCCTACTAATGGGTATGTTTTTGGTCTGTGGGAGGAAGCTGGGTTGCCCAGAGAGAACCCACACATAAACAGGGAGAACTTTCAAATTCCACGGCCCTGATCAACTGGATTAGAACCAGCAACTTCCTATCTGCTGCAAGGCATTTGTCCTTCTCTATCCCCATGCTGCCTGTTCCAGTATCAGCAGCTTTGATATCCAGAAACTTAGAATGACCACTTATTCATTTTAATCAAGAAGCAGAACAGTTTTATCATTCGAAACACCTAATTCAGAACTGCAAGGGAATGGGCTGAGAGGAATATAAAATAATACAAAATACTTTGATATGAAATAACTATTTTATTGCTTTAACCCAAACAAGTTTCCATGTTCGATGTAATTATAAAATGCAGTAAAACAGACGAATCTATCTATCTATCTATCTATCTATCTATCTATCTATCTATCTATCTATCTATCTATCTATCTATCTATCTATCTATCTATCTATCTATCTATCTATCTATCTATCTATCTATCTATCGCTAATATTATACTTCCAAGTAGCAAGCCGACATTGGCCACCGTACCATCAAACTCCAGGGCTGAAAAAGAATCCCACCCCGGCCCTAGGACAAGGTGTAAAGTTTCAGAATTTGTTCATGTGTCGCTGTGAAAATTCAGCACATACACAAGAAAAGGGGTTCGATTCAGGAGCAATATGGCAGACGGGGCAGGGAGAAGAATTCAAAGGAAAGTATGGACCTGGAAGAACTGGACACTTAAACAATTGTGCGCTCTATAGGAGAAGCTGAGAATAAGGGTTCTGAAAAATGGGTCTTTCTCGATCAGATGATCAAAATGGTTGCCGAGGCAGTAAACAAATTCTGCACATCCCCCAAACTAAAAGGTTTTCGGTGGTGTTTTGACTTAACAATGACACACGAGGATAAGAAAAGGAGATTTTTTTTCCCTATTCAGTCCTCTGTGAATAAAATAAGACAGAATGGACCACAAGAGGCAATGAGAGAAGGAAATGCAGGTAAAAGCAGAACAGACTGCTTATGTCACTGTGTCCCGCTCTTCTGTTGAGCATTGAATGACGTCCATTAGCTGTGTTCGAAAGCTGTCCTTATTTGCCCTACTCATAGAAATAGTGTCGAATTTATTTGTACAGAATGAATGACAAATGATCCTATGCACAGTAAAAAATATCTTTAACTTGCTGGATAGCTCCGACTGAAGCTGCTTCAATAAGTTTTGTATCTAAAACTTCCTTGTCCTAACATAGAGAATTAGGCCTTTCTCTAAAGAAGCAAATCAACCATGCATAACAAAGGTTTCCCCACTTAAGTTCTGCATAGTTGAAGGACCACCATGCTGCGTGCTACTCATGCTACAGTGATCATGTTAGCCTGCAGAGGCCTGGTTTAGCAAAGAAGGTGTTTAAAAACGGAACAACTAAGGTTTTCCCACCAAAAATGTCACACTTGTCATCCACAACCGACCGTGCTTTCACATAACTAAGGTAATATAGCTGACTTGAACATGAGTGAATGGCGACTCCTGTGTAGATGATCAAAATGCAGTAGTGAACGCAAAAGTAATCTACAGGGTTGTTTTTCATTCAGATGACTACAAAAAGCCACTGTGTTTCATCTTTTGAATCAGAAGATGAGGTCATAACCTCAGATGACCTCATCTTCTGATTGATGATAATAGAGTTAGGTTGCAAAGAGCCAAATTACAGCAGCTTTTTCTCTTAGTATTGCAGGGAGGGGAAACTTCTTTATTAAACCTTTAATATAACAGAGCTGTTTTTCAGGTCCCAGTTAGTTTTAGTAATCGCAAGCATATACTGCCACGCGGTTCAATTAATACTACTTAAACTACTAAAAATAAAGCCAGCTATATAAAAACTTGCTTTTTATATTTTATTACATTTTCAAGGAAAACACACTATGTACTACTCTAAAAACGTACTTCGACTTAGATGTGTTTTTGTGTTCAGAAATCTATCAAGCTGATAATTCATACTATAATAAATATATAGAATGAGTGAAAGCAAGTAGTGTAACCCTAACCCTAACCTTTGTGCTAAAATAGTCATACATGTGCAAAATCTAGCTGAGCCTCACTGTCAGCAGCATTAAGGGCTGAATAAATTCTTGCATCATTATCTATAACCCAGTTATATATTCAATATCATTTTAATTAAATCTTAACTGCAATCACATTATGTCACATGAAATACAAATTGTTTGTCATGACATTTATACTAGTGGGATTCTTACTGCAAGACTGACACTTTTTAGAGAACTTTTGCTACTTTTACTGTAATTAAAATCGCAGCGCTCATACGAACCACATGTAGGTGAATTGTTCAAGACGTACAATTTTCAAAGATAAACATTCATACCTTTTTTCTGTTGAACATACTCATGTATGAAATTTCACATTCACATGTCTGAAAGATTCCTGTCATTGTAGATGATGGTAAGTTTGCACTATCAGTTACTGTTACATAAATCAACAATAAAATGTATCAGCCTTAAAAAAACAATATTGGTAGACCCTCTACTATAAATGACACAAATCCATTAAAGTTCTTCACACCTTTCTCTCGGAGTGGCAGGGGTCACCACCCCTTATCAGCTTTGTGATATAAGCCTGTTATTACCTCCACCAAGAAGGTTATGTTTCGGGGGAGTTTGTTTGTCTGTCTGTCCGTCCGTCCGTCTGTCCGTCCATCTGTGAATAAAATAACTCAAAAATGTATGGATGGATTTGGTTGAAATTTTCAGGAAAGGTTCAGCATGGGAAAAGGAAGAACTGATTCGATTTTGGTGTTGATCTGGATCAGCGTCTGGCCGCCATGGCGGAAAAATGTGATTTCTGTGAATAACTACTGAACTAAAATAGATATCATTATGAAACCAATTGCTAATGGTATGTTTGCATGGTCTAAATATTTCGATGAAATAAAGGTAGGACAAATATTTATGGTCAAAATCACGATATGAGGACTGTGGCGCTGGCGGAGGTCTGCGCTTTCCGAGTGCTTTTGTAGTTTCAGACTGTTTCTTTTCTTGTTTTCTTTATTTCACTGCATTTCATGCAAGAAAAGATTTGTTTTACTTTGTCCAAGAAAAAAATAGAGTTTGTCACTAAATCAGATCATTCCAATTCATTTCTCTGACCAGTGGAAGTGAGCACTTTTTCCATGCCAAGCCAAACCTTTGGAAGCACTTGACATTTCAACCCACCACTGCGTATTCCCTTCAGCACCTCAACACTCCTTCTACAGGGTGAAGAATTCTTCCATCGCTCATGGAAAGGCTGCATGTTTTTTTTTACAATCTGACATTTTGAAATATGTTTTCTAACACAAGATTGTCCTGCTCCTGTGACATCTTGCATACGTAAGCAAAGGATCAACTGTTACAGTACCAGAACAAAGTGCTTCTGATATCGTGACACAAAAACTCTACAAAGCCGCCTGACGCATCTGAACTCCTGCCCAAAGCTTCCTGGCAACACTACAGTGGCTGTGTGGTGGCATGATTACAGACAGGTGACAAAGGCTCTGCATGCACAGCAGTCAGTTAAATATGTGCTGTGGTGAAGGGCTGCTATTGTAATATGACGGCTTTTCAATCAGTCATGTCAAATTAAAATGAGAAATGTAACTATTATTGCAGGGAGTTTTATTTAAAAGGATGAGCAGATCGTCATGTACCTGTCTGTGTAGCTTCTATGCACCACTGTCACAACTGTGATGAGCAAGAAAATACAACATAAAATAAACTCATGGTTAGATCGGTGTACAAGAATTTGACTCTGCAGGACGTGTAGTACTGGAGGACACTCAAGGCACACAAGAGCACTGAACTTCCTGACATGAAGGGATTCAATTTTTAGGGAAGAACCAATAGAAAAACCACCGATAATCAATAGAAATAGAAAAATCCGACCAAACTTTAAATCACACGTCACCAGAACTATGCACCCAGCTTTTGAGGCACTCTGCTCTGTGCTCAGATGGTGAAGTGGTTTAAGTAGTTGCTGTGTTCACCCAATTGGTTTCCTAAATGTCACTGTTATGCAGCTGAAAGAGAGGACCATGGCCCTCCTGATGATCAGAGTATGTTCATAAAAGAAAACTCAGTGTAAAGTGTTTTTTATTTGCATCAGCAAAATCAGCACCAGCTTTTCTGTCTCAGTTAATTTTCTTGGTATTGGACATGTGTTTTGACTTTTGCACATTTGCACACTGTGAACATGGTAACTCACACATGATACAGCCCTAACAGGTACATGTTTACCTAAACAGCTCCATCAAACTGAGTTTCTCAACTTCTTGTTTACCTCAGTCCATGTCCAGGTAGCTAGGGCTGGGTTAAAAAAATCGATTTCAATCAATTTCCCTTTAACTGGTTCATAATCTATCCATAAAATCCAAAGATCGATCTTTTAACTTGGGTAGTTTTTTCTTTTTTGGATGTGCAGATAAGCAGCCTGTAGTATCAACCCTGCTCGTCTCGTGTGATCAGCGTTTAGCGCTGCTTTCTACTGAACAAGATCTCATGAGATGTTACTGCAAACAAACATGGTGGAAGCATTATATGGGCACAACTGGCAAGTTTAAAAGCTGATGTTTGGAGGTGCAGTATTTTAGATTTAACAAGTACAAAGGAAAATACGAGTTGGACAAAAAACAAGTAATATGCAGAATATGCATTAATGCATATCATTAAAATATGATTAATGTAACTGCTTTGAGTTTAGTTCTTCATGTTAAAACTATTTTATTTGATGTACCAGGTCCAAAGGTCACTTTTTAAATTTACAGCACCATTTTAACCAAGATATCCCAGACTGAATAAATATCGAATTGAATTGTGAATCGAATCAATTTGAGACCTTGCAATAGCGAATCGAATCGTTCCAGAAAATCCGAATTGATACCCAGTCCTACAGGTAACTAAAACGTATATAATACACAAAATAACAAAACACCCTCTCATTTAGCCAGCAAAATGTTGGGTAATAAGCCTAAAGGTCTAGATAACTAGAAGGTGTTGGGCTTAGGCTTTTCTGGTGTTGGATCTTCTGTGGAAGGCTGTTCTCCGTCCCTCTCTACTGCAGGAAAGTAAAAGTGCTGTATGGTGCGATCCTTGCATGGTCCTTCATTCTCCTGATCCAGGCTTCAAACGCAGCAGGAGGTGTGTAATCCTTCTTCAGGCAGACTATTCTAGTGTAATCTCCAGCTCACTCAGAGTACACACAAGTCACTTTTGACTGCTCCATAAAAGATTCAAACTGTCAGAGTCTGGCCATCTGTCATCTGCCTCTGTGTTTGTCTGTTAGATTTTCAGATTTATCTTTGTTTGCCTTTTCTTTGTCATTATGTCACTCTGTATGGTCTGTTGTTTGTTTGTCACTATACTGGTCTAAATGTGACTTGAAACTGAAACTAATGATCTGCTGAGAATCTTTAAACTACATAAGCATATTAAGGGAAGTCCCTTGGCAATGGGATCAGGATGTGTGTGTATGTCTGTGTGTAATAGTGTACTCATAGAGTTTTATGTGCTTCTATGTGTGTGCATGAAAGTTTCATCTGTCTGTGTCGATATCATACCGCATCATTCAGATGCTCAAATATGAGTGCATGAGTGTGACAGTGCAAGGGGTTGAGCTCCACTGAAAAAAAATGGTTATGCTCACAAAAGGCGATTCTGCAGAACCTCAGGGGAATACTCAGCCTTCTTTTCAACTGTTCCTTTATTTCCTGTCTTTATAAGCATGCAGTGCTGAAGCCTTGCTAGGATATAATGGGTCATTCCAGCCAAGAATCCATCAACAATGAGGCAATCAGCAATAACAAACACAAAAAAAAGTTATCTTGCCACCAACGTCTAGTCAAGGATTTATAAGAGGCCATCTGCCAACCTGAGCAGAAATAAGCACTGAGTAGCTGTAAAAGTTTCACCAGTCCAGAGTAGTCCTCAGTTTAGGCTGTTGACAGTGCTTCTTCGGTGCAAATGTGAAATCAGAAGTGGAATAAGGAGTAGAGAAGGAGAAATAGTTAGGAAAATGTATCAACACTTAAAACTGGATAGACTGAGAGCCATGTCAGTCATTTGCTGGTTTGGCGGAGTGGTTAGCAACCAGGCACCCCATGTACTTTCTTCTGCCGGTCCAGGTTCCAATCCAGCCTGTGACCAGTTTGCAGAGTGTCTCCTCCTACTCTCTGACCCCCTTTCACAAGCCTATCCACTGTCTCTCTCCGATCAATAAAGGCACAAAATGCCCCAAAAATACATTTAAAAAAAGAATTAGCTAGAAGAACTGATACAATGAGCAACAACGCCTGATAATCCCCTTATCAATTAATTCCCCCTTATTCTGCAAGCCTTGCAAATCCAAAAAATACCCTAAGGTGTTC
Organism: Scarus forsteni; assembly: GCA_036419115.1. NCBI lineage: Eukaryota > Metazoa > Chordata > Actinopteri > Labriformes > Labridae > Scarus > Scarus forsteni. Next base: position 1,925,506 of record JAZDUH010000245.1, on the reverse strand, counting down.
AGCAGGAAAGAGTTGTTCAAAACCATTCTTTAAAACTGTGGCTTCATATTACCAAAAAAGACACAAACTGCTCAATGACAAACACCTTGTCTGTATTATTTTAAGTCAAAGTGAACAGAAACTTGAAAAAGCATTCATCTCTGCAGCACAATATTGAATATGAGTACTGAAATGTGTTTGACAATGTTGCCACTGAAAACCTGTGCCGGACAACTTTTATCCACTAAGCAAACCCCAAGGAATCAAGAAGGGAACCAATAAAGAATTGGCTTATAAGCAGAATCATAAATGGCACTAGCATCAATAAAATCTTATTTATTCCCATCCCTATTCACATCTATAGGCAATTTATAGTATTTAATCAACCTGACATGACCAGCAAGTCTTCACAATCAAACTGTGACTAGCATGTCTGTAGTCTTAAGGAGATAGCAAGGGTACCAGGACAGAAGATGCAAACTCCCTACTTAAAGGCTCTGACCAACATTTGAACCAGTTACCCTTTTGCTCTTATGTAACCCCTGCATCGCCCTGCAGCCCAGCTACAGGATCCCCGGTCATAGATACTAAATGATTTTCTTATTTAATTTATGTTAAGTTGTATCAGAATTTTTGCTATAACTAAGCAAAGTGAGAAGACTAATGTTGGATACTTTTACAGCTTAGGAACATGACAACGAACAGAAACACAACTTAACTTCTTCTCAGCAAAGATTTGACCCCTATCCTCTTTCTAAAATGTTTCCCCTGCAAAGCACATGAGGACAGTCAGCTGTAGATCATTCTCCATATTTGAATGCTTTCTGAAGTTACGTTTGATTGCACATTTCTGTGTCTGCTGTCAAAGGAAGGTGTGTGGTCTCACAGTCTGGCCGTATCGTCTAGTATGTAGGCAGTTCTAAGAGACCAGAGGAATTACTAAAGACTGGCTGAGGATGCATTGCACAAACGCTCACTTGAACAAGATGGAATGGCCATCTCTGAGTCCATGTATATCTCGGAGAGCAGAACAGGAAAAGGAAGGTTATAAACGCATCTTGGATTAGGGGATCTGCTCTTTATCACACCATTTTCTGCAGCAAACGAATATGGACTTCTTAGTGATCACGCTGATAATTTAGAGGTGGCCACAGAGGTTGCTGTATGTTGTAATGAGGTTTATAAAGAAAAGAAAGAATCAGTTAAAAGGGTTCTGCATTTTTCTAGTTGCTGTAATATCTTACAGACGCAGGCTCCATCGTCACGAATACTCCAGGGATAAGATTAAATTAAGAGCAATGTATGATCGCATCTGTAATTCTGTCTGAGCACAGAGCTGCAACAGACAGAGGGAGACAGAGATTGAGGTAAAGTTTCATGGTTCAGGTGTAACTATCTCCATGCTCTACTTTGTGTCATCCCCTCATTTAAAAGCACCCCTTTATTCCAAATGCCTCTTCTCTCTCGCTGCCTCTCCTCTCCCTCTCTCTCTCGCCCTAAGTGGCCAGTTGTCAAAGTCAGCTGAAGCCCAGTTAATGAAGAGGTAGATTTATTAGCCAGGCATTGGTGGGATGGGCGGGGGGGTGTAGAGGAACCCCAGGAGCCAGCAAGTAAATACAGCCACTGAGTGTGCATACCAAAAAAGAGGAGGTTCAGCAAAGAAATCATTGTGAAGAAGAGGAAGGTGCAGTTTTCTGCAGACATTTATAGAAATACATGAACCCATAAGTAGATAGGAAAGATAGAGAGCATCCAGTCTGACAGGAAAGGGGGAGAGGCAGCTTCCCTCTCTTTTATCCCCTCTTCAGCAGTGGCTAAAGCACAAGCTCTTACCGTCTGTTGTAGGTCTGGGATTCCAATGCGGATGACCACCGTGTTGCCTGTGGGCTCCTCCATGGGTGCTTGTGCACTACGGCTCCACTCTGCACCGGGACGGAAAGCCGGAACACCAACGGGAATGGGAAAACCGCTGTCCTCTTCCTGGGAGCTGCCGCTGTCAGTGCTGCCCCCCTGGCTGCCGTTTGCTGCGTGTGTGTAAGGGTGTGTGAGTGTGTGTGAGTGTGTGTGTGTGTGTGGCTGCTGCTGCTGCTGGTCCTGCCGTGGAGGGCTGGGTGGCTCATGTTTGCCGGCTGCCGAACGCAGAGGCATGCTCCGTGTTAGGGGCTCGGTCTGCCTCTCTCTCTCTCTCACTCACTCACTCTCTCTCTCTTCTCTCTCCCTTTCCAGACGCACACGCGGGTGCACACGCTCACACTGGCGGCTCCTGCTTACACTACACGCACACGCGGCTTAAAGCGTGCATCACTTGCCTGTGAGAGGAAGAGGGAGAGAGAGAGAGGCGGGGAAGGAGGGTGGCAGAGAGGTAATGGGCAAAAAAGAGGGGGAGATGGGAGATTAAGGAAGGATGGGGAGAAAAAACAAAAAGAGAAGAGTGTTAGGCTAACTTTGAAGTAAATCTGGGATAGATACTGAGATTAAACAAGATTATATTATAAACATTCATTAACTGGTGCAGCATTATTCAAAGATAATCTGTGATTTGCACAAGATTATCCAAATACATTTTAAACAGCTCAAGCCCGTCAATGGGACAACATTTTTAGGAAAAAATTCTCCCTGGGGTGACAAGATCACCAAAAACTTGACTAACATCATCAGGACATTTTCAATTTTTTAGAAGTGGTTAACACCTGCCAGAGACGGGGCCTTGAGTTTGAGACTAAGAGTTGAGTCACACTGAATTTGCACCCAGAGATGACTTTAGACGCTACCTGGACTCGTCCCTAAAAGACTTGGGTCTTGACTTGGGCTGGAGGTTTGAGACTCAGCCAGTCATTTCATCTTGTTTCTCTGGCTCATTGTAAACAGAGCTACAAAGCATATCATCCCCTCTCACTGCGCGTAATCCTCTGCATCTGGTGTGCGAGTGGCCAAAGTCGGTATGACTGAAGGCACCTTCATCAAGCACCTACGGGCACAGTCGTCTGTGGTGCCACATGGATGGGAGCACTGTAGGGGTGTGCGATATGACGATATAAAATCGTTAAGGATTATAACGTGGGGATGATCTCATAAAGCAGAAAGATTGTCAGATTGTCTGTGTGGGCGCAGAGACTTTGACGCGCACCCGACTAGCCAATCGTTGCACATTACGCGCAGTGCATGATGGGATCTCCTGTTTGGTTATGTAGCATGAAGCCATGGCGGAAAGAGAAAAGGAGATAAAAGCTTGAAGATGTCTGAACAAAAGTCTGTTCTAAAGCAGCTGTATTATTCACTCAGATTATAGACATTGCTGTTAGATAACATTTGTTTTAAATTGTTGCACTTTAAGAGATAATGTTGATATTGTTGTTCATTACCTTTTATGTTTACATTTATTGCTCATTTTTATAAAAACTGCACTATTTAAATTAAAACCTGTTCAGAAAGTTTCTTTGGCTTTGTCATTTTTTTTTCTTTTAGGGTTTTACATGTTTTATATGTTTAACAAAGGGAACAAATGGTCAAACATGCAAATTAGTCTAGAAAAATCACTGTAAAAAAAAATCGTGATAAAATTGTGATCGTGATTTTTTTTTAAAATCGTGATATGATATTTTTGCCATATCGCCCACCCCTAGAGCACTGTCTCAAATTCAAAATTTTCACCCAAAATGTTTGAAGAAGTCCTTCATACAATGTCACATACAGCACATGAAACCTTTGCATTCTTCTCAACTTCACTGTTTTTCTCAACCCTACACTCATTTTGCATGGCACCAGTTACAGTGAGAGAAATAACCAGGTGTTTCGATACAGTAAGAGCTGTTCATATTTAGGAACAGGACAGAAATACTTTTATTCAAAGGTTAGTTTATGACATGACACACATTTATCTAGATACTTTTAATATTCAGTGTAAGAGGAGAGAAATGTGAAGTAGAGACAGGGAAGTGTTTTCACTTTCAGTACAGCAGATCATGAACCATATAAGAAATGTTCCAGGTAGGCCTGTCCGATAACAAATTTTGCTGGACAATAATTGTCCAAAAACTTATTGACGATAAACAATATTATTGTCAATATTTTTTTTTTTTCATTTTTTATTAATGTAATTATAATATATGTCATAATAAAGTGAGTACACCATATCAAAAGCAAGAGAGTATTTAACTGTAATTGGAAGGTCAAGATCTTTTAAACAAAATAAATTAAACAACATAATAAATTTAACAAACAAAAAAAGAGAAAAAAAAACAATGAAAATGAAATGGACTCTCTTTTAGGAAAAACTGCATGTAAATAAAAATAATTATACTAATCAAAAACAAAAAAAATAGACCCTGTCTCTGTAAAGAAAAAAATAAAACTCCAATAAAACACACAAAAATAAAAAACAAAAATAAAATTGAGTTTATACAGTTCCTGAATTGTTTGTGACATGGACTTTCTCCCAGTCAATCCGTACTGTCTGTCAAACATTTGTTACATTTTGGGCTTTTCAACCGTATTGAAGGGCTGTATTTCTTTTGCAATGTAGCGAACGACCCTATCTGTGAGCACGCATCATTTTGCGCTTTTATTTATATTTTCTTTGCCGACCAAACGCCTCAGCAAGTGCTGACTGTCAAGTGTGGAGGCTCAGCTGCACCTCCCCTTCTTCTTCGTCGCCACTACTTTCAAACAAAGGCAACATATCGACTCGTCTGTGTTAATGGGCTCACACCTTGTTCATTCTGTTTAAAAACAAAATATTCCTGCACTGGGGCTGTGGCAGCCGGCTTAAGAACTGCATCTTCTGTGCCATCATTCATATCAGTGTTTGTTTCTTCGTTACTCCTCAGGACGCTGACTACTTCAGCTCTCTCTGTGTGTACGTGTGAGAGGCCCCGCCTCCCCTCCAAAGATTGCATCAGGGACAGATGCTCACTCCGCTATAAATCCGCTAAGTCTGCTATAGAGCTGATGCACCCCGGTGCTAAAAAAGTTGCACAATGACCCATCTTCTCATTCAGCCTCTTTGGTAGAAAGAGAGGAGGAAAACAAACACGCATGCACATGTCAGTTTATTGAGGTCGACAAAATTACCAAGCACGTTTTTATTTATCGTTCGGTTAATTGATTTATTGATTATCGTGACAGGCCTAGTTCAAGGAGTCTGTTCTAATGAAGAAATAACTTCTAATACTAGTATTACTGCAACAACTACCATCATAGCTTTACCAGTAACCTTATCCTATATATGACTTTTACAAAATCCTCACTGATGGTGACCAAAATGCAAAAAAAAATAGCTTTAGTATCTGTTTAGTGGGGGAGACTGGGGCAAGTGCAACAAAGACCAAGTGTTTAATGCAAATGAATAATAACACTTCATACCTAATAATATAAAAATCATCAAAACAATCCAAATGTAAGATTGGAAAAAAGTTTATCAATAACCACGTAGCCTTGATTTTACTAGTTTAATAGACTACCATAACTCTTTTTAAGGGGCTAAAGAGGTTTGTTTAATTATAGCAAACTACTCATCTGTTGGAATCTATTCTAATTAAACAGCCATATACTTGCAATCACTATTTAATTAAAAAATGCTGGTAAATATTTCCTGTTACCCTGATTAACATTGTTTATGTATTTGGCAATTTTCAATATGATCAGCTTAGCAAGAGACTTGACTTGGACTTGTAACAAGTGACATGTGCTCAGTTACCTGGAGTGCCAAAGCACAAACAGGATTTAAATCTTTACTTTTTAGTGACATTACACCCTAGTCAATTTGCATAATTCATCAGCTGTAAAAGAAATTCCACAGTTAAGAGGATATCCCACTGTTCCCATGCTGATGTACGACTGTGGTTGTCACATGCCTCAGCTCTTGCTGTATTCTGGTGACACTGTTGTGACATCAGGGCAGCAGAGGGACGGGAGAGTTTGTTCGGATCAATGCTGGACAGGATTTGGCCTTCATGCTTCATTTTATCTATCTGGTGGGGGGGTTGCTGATCAAATGGCTCCCTGGTAAACACGGTGACACATCGACAGAGCATGCTGCCGTAAAAGTAGGAGGGGCGTTCATGGCTCTTTTTTTTTCTCATGGATAGTGCTGCTCCAGTTCTGTTACTTTCCAGGCCGTCTTTTTCAGGCCCTGAGTCGGTGAGTGTGACTAAAAGTTAAACAAATAAAGTAAACCTGACCTTCACTGCCATCTGAGCTTTAAAACAGGCATCCCAAAGCAATTTTATATTCTGTGACTGTCATTGTTTTTCATGTTGACCCACCAAAATGCTTCAGGTATTGGCCTATACAGTTCATGCTGTCGCTCTCAATCGAACTCAGAACTCATGACACCAGTTGAAAAGCTTATCAGAGGCGACTGGGACATGACCTCTGTGTGGTGTGTAAGACAAATACTGAGGGGCTTGAGTCCCGTCAGCTCTACAACCCTCCACGTGATCAAGAGAGGTTCTCGTGCAAGAAAAATGTGCCATTTAACAACAGTGGAGGGTCTCTAAATTATTTATTGTGATCTTAATTCAGCTCCATTGTGTCTTCTGTGGCATCATGGTCTCATTTCATCTCATTATTTGGTGCTGGGTTCCTGGCGTGTCTGAGTTTAATCATGTATTGCTTTGGTTCTTCTTATGCTTGGGTAAGGTATGTTGTTAGGATATGGGGCTGAACCACAATTAATATTTCCGTGTAAAACAAATATATATAATGGCACAAAGTGACATGTAAAAGAATCAGTGCACAGGCATGATCTTACAGTCAGCCAAAAAATAAACACACTAAGCAAAAGAAGTAACAGGCTATTCTCTGTTTGATATGCAAACAGGTAGGGAGGTAGCCCTCTGTGTTAATTCTGTCTATAATTTAATAATTAAATTTTTAATTTCTATAATTCTTTTACTGTCTTTTATCTCTATCTTATTTTGGCTTTACTGTTTATTTTGCTTTACCTTCTTTTACTCCTTCTTGTTAATTATTAATACTGTTATGCGCTATTAATTATGATTGTATCTTATTAATGGTTCACCTTTTTACACTGTTTTATAAAATAATTTTTTTACCTCTTTAATTGTCTTATCTCTTGCTTATGTTTATTACTGTATTTTATCATCGCCACTTATTTTTATTATTTTGTAATTTCATCATCATTGTTCATTTCATCTTTTTATATTTTCTGACCTGACTTCTGCTTTCATCTCTTTTTTATTGCGTTTCCTATTCTTGCTGATTTTGTTTTTATGTTTGGTCCTCATGGTCTCTTTTTATGTTGAGTTCTTGTATTGTCTGGGTTCCTATACGGTATGAAAAGGGCCTTCAGTAAGAAATCTGGAGTATTAACACAGTTTCAACTGTCACCCCTCTGTCTTTTCAGCTCGTGTCTTTTTACCTTTGTGTCTTTCTGTTAATCTTGATTTAAGCTGTGCTTTTTGTTTTTACTTCATTGTGCTCATTGTTTGTGTTTTATTATTTTGTGCTGAACGCTTGTCAAAGCACTTTGTAAACTGTTTTTAAAAGTGCTATATAAATAAAATTATTATTTTATGATTATAATTCTGCTCGTTCTCTACCAGCTTACTAATACAGACCCAATCTAGCAATGAAATTAGGAATCATGTAAAATTGCTGATAATTATTCCAAGATATTGTGCAACTATACTGTATGACATGAAACCTGGCCATGGTACAAGAGGCCAGTGCTCTGCATTGATAATAAAGATTTAAAGTCCCCTTCATATAGCCATTTCAGATCATCAGACATCTGAATGTTTTCTTTAAAACTGTTACTGGCACAGAGGCATAAATGAAATTTTTCACGTTACATGTTTAGTGTTAACAAATAGCTGCCAGTGACTGAAGGGCTGGTTGAAAAAGACAACAGGAAAGGACCAGCATGCCAGAGGTCTTCCTCTTGTAAAGTTTCTCAATGTCTCACTGGATTTCTTGTGATGGTAGTTTTAGATAAAATATCCCCTCATTATATCAAAATACCCTGTGGTTCCGACAAAGAGCTTTTCAGAGAGAGGAGTTTTAAAGCAAACCCCGCTGCTCTCCTGTATGACCCTCTGGAAAGACAAAACTGACAGGAGAGTCTCAGAGAAGACAAATGGCCGAGCTATGACACAAGGGCACAAAAATATTAAACCATTAACCATTAGTACTGCAATTGCCCAGAAAAGACCAACCCTATGGTTAAAAGAAATGTATCTTGATAGCCCTGAGCAATTATTACCTACGCTAAAGAGTTTTACTCTGTCAATTTGTTCATCCGTTTCTCTATGTGAGTCAGAAAACTCAAAAATGTTCTTAGCGACAGGAAGAAGCAATTTGACTTGATGGACATTTTAATGCAGATGTGGATTCAGGACTTTTTAAAGAATGCGTTATCATTGCAAGATCTGGAAAACTTCTACATTTATGTCAATAACTCAAATTTCTCCTACTTGTTTCATTAAATTTTAGTGGACATTGGTCATGGCAAAGGGAGGAAGTGATTCGTGACAGAGTAAAATAGAGCAGTTGTTCATATTTCCACTAAAAACTCAGCCAAGAAAGTCAGAAGGACCTTGGTGAAGATTTGTTCTACTTTGGCTTTTATTGTAATCAGGACATGGAAAAATTCAGTGAAGACATAAGGACTCCTTCGAGGAGACTAACTATAAAACAAACACACACACACATTTAAGTACACAAGCCAGACACCCTATCAGCATGCACTGATTGACAAGAAGTCCTTCTCTCCAGGTAATCTGCAGCCCAGCCTTGTATGTAAACATGCACAGTCAAATTGTTAAAGAATAACTAAAGTGTAGAGCTTTAGCTGAGGTCCATTTACTCTGGAATTTAAAAAATGTCAATGGAACATCATCAACGAGGCTGGGTGGGGGTCGGGATAAGAAATTCCCACTCATACCTTTTTGTTGTCTACATAAGCCACAGTATGAACATTTCTCTACTGCTTTTGTGCTTTACTTTATCAGTCATGATGTCAAAACTACATAAGAAGGATCTGAAATTGACTTAAAGAGTCACAAGCCAAGCAGATCTTTTTAAAGGCGGAAATAATTAATTGTCTTTTTGTGTCACATACTGTACATTTGTTTCAGTGCATTGAATTGAGTTATGGTATTATGCTCCACAGACCTGGTTATACAATCAGATTGGAAAGTACAACAATAATTTAAAGAACTATTTATTCACTCTGTGATCGGCTGGCGACCGGTTCAGGGTGTACCCAACCTCACACCCAATGACAGCTGGGACAGGCTCCAGCCCTAGCCCCAGCGGTGTAGAAAATGGATGGATATTTATTCACTTGCAGTGCCTTGGCCAGTTAGTAGAGCTGCCTGTTGAAAAATCTGATCAACAATGCAATCACGAAGCAAAAATCCACCCGTATTATTGAGTACCTTACCACAACAAAAACAAGGACTTGTGTCACTCAGGACATGTTCTGAACTCAGCCTGCTCAGACGCCAGATCAACTGTTTTCTGCTGCAATCAAATAATACAGCTGTGTGTAGTAGTACCTGTGTGTATTTGCAAGTCCATACCAGCAAGACTCTGCGATGCTCTGACAGGCAAGCAGCAGAGGAGAGAAGGAAAGAAGCTGCAAACAAACATTTACCCGCCTCACTGCAAAAAAGGATTTCTAAGAAAGAAAAAAAAGCTTGTTTCTAGAAATTTGTTCTTATATTTTACCTAAAAAGAAAAATGATCTTGACAAGCGAGATCTGTGTTGGAAAAAAATCTTATTTCAAGAGAATATGTCTAACAAAATCTTAATAAGAAACTACAGCTAAAATTAAGCAAGTATTGCTGGTAACAAGCCACAACAGTGGTTTGAATGAAGTCCCAACAGAAGAACAAGATTATTTTACTTATTTTAAGATTAAGATTAGTTACACAATTTCTCAGTTTAAAAATCACACAAATATAAGTTCAATCCATCTGACCATCTAGAGTTATCTGATATGCCTGTACCCAGAGGCCGGCTGGAGTGTACCCGTACCCTCCCTGTGTGGAGCCAAGCTAAGCTAGCGGCTTTGGTTGGAAGTTTCTCAAAATAATTGGTACTGGACGTACAGTGAAGAGAATGGTCTCTACCTGCTTGTTATGGACTGGGGACTGAGGTAAGACACGAAACAAAGAAAATGTTGAAATATTCCTTTAAAAAAGCACAAAAAACTGCATTTTCTGAGGATGATGACTGAGTTGTTGAGAATTATGCTTTTGGAACTGTTGGTCAGTTGATTCGAATTTTTTAATAAATGGCAAGCAACAGGATTGCTTCTGGTGCCTTGATTTTAGATAAAAACACTTACATTTGTGTTTTATTTTTAAGAAATTATGTCTTATTCTAAGTTAATTTTGCTTATGTTTTTCTTGGAGTTGCAGGATAATTTCTTTAAACCAGCAAACTCAGAAAGACGTCTTGTTATAAGAAAATCTATCATATTCTAAGACTTTTTTACTAAATGTTAACTCTTACATTAAGTGTTTTCGTGTTCTTTTGTTAAGACAAAAAGGTAGGTTTACCTTGACATGTTTCGACGTAACTCTGCCGTCTTCTTCAGAAGTTTCTTACATTAAGTAAAAACATTCTTGAAATAAGATATATCAAAAAGCAGAACGCAAAATTTAAATGAACTTTTCTTAAAAATAACTTTTCTATGCTTGTAATAAGCAAACTTTTCTCGAACTCAGGGCAATTTTATCTAGTTTCAAGACAGATTCCATCTAGATTTATAAGCTAGTTTTAAGAATTATAGCCAAGCAAAATTTGCTTACCCCATTGGCAGATTTTTTGCTCAAAACAAGAAAATTGTAACAAATTTAAGGATATTTTGCTTATTTTTAGTAGGGCTGTTTTTGCAGTGCATTTGGCACATGCTCCTGAAATTTACTCCCCAAAGCAAACTGGCACTTTGTAGGTTTTAATTTTGGATTCTGGTTTTAAGAAATATTTACCATGACCTACGAGTGTAAATGATGATATATGGTGTTGCAGAAGAGTTAAGTTCATATAATGTATAGTTAAATTTCAGTTTCAGGTAAATATATTACGCTACACTGATTGGTGGAATCCAATGTTAGCCTGTTTGATTGAGCTGCTACTACTGAATTAAACCGTGTTTCTCCTTAAAACACATTAAAATTCTAAAAATACCTCTGAAGAGTCTAGTACAGGACACAAATTAGAACATATCAGTCTCATTACAGTAATATTTACAACCTCTGGCAAACAAATGTACCTCCCATAAACATATACAATAGTATAACAGCAACACCTCAGATAAGTGAAGTCCAGTGTTTTACTAGTTTGGTTGAGGGTCAGTGCGACTGAAGTGAATGGTTGTGGACAAAGTGGACAAAACCTGCTCAGCTCTGAGGTGATGAAAGCTGGCACCTAATGTAATCTGCCCTCAGAGTTCACTTAAGAGCAGCATTCAATTGCAGTAGCCAGGTGTCCCCCTGTAGAGGATAGTAGGTGTGAATATTGCTAAAACATAATGTAGAATTTTTAATCATCTCTATTTCAAATGCATATTTGGACCAAAACTGATCAATGCTGCTAATTTCCCATAGATAAATTCCAAAGTATTTTCTTGCTACTCTTTTGTGTTTTATTTAACTCTTTTTTATTATCTGTATGCCTCTTACCTGGCATTCATTGTGTGGACAGCAGAGTAGAAATTTCATTGCGCAGGGAAACATGTTTATTAACGTGCAAATGTCAAACACTTTGAATCCTTAAAGCTCATCTATGATATTTAACTGGATAAGTATCCTTGTTCAGGGCAGCAGGTATGAATTTAAACCAGCTAAATGAAGCAGGGAGATGTTTGAGCCTATAAAAGAAATAGATATGGGAACTTCAAAGCTAATATGCAAACTTCGCTCGTGTCACAAAATGACTCATTTTAATATGACTCAAATCTATTGTAATCTTCTCTTCATATCGTTCAGGCCTGGTCCTCTGTCTGCTGTTTCAGAAATATGGGCCGTGTGTTGGATTCATGTAGTGGAGAGGGAGCTATTTCCTGCACCACAGAGGCCTTCATGTGAGTGCTTCGCCACTGCTGGGCACTCTTCAGTGTGTAATCCCATTAGCTTTGGGAAAAGAGCATGGCAGGTAGCCCTTTTACATTAGAGGATTTAGTAGATCATTCTACCTGTAAAGGACCTCAGCCTGCCAGGTCTACAGGGCCAGACAAAAAAAAAGTTAATTATAGACAGGACTTTGTAGCTAACCTAAACATTACTGTTTAATGAAGCACGTCTGTGTCCTTGCAGAAAAAACAACAGGGGTTACCAACTTCTTTTTAAAGTTACAACACAATTCAAACATCACATTGAATAATCAAAAAATTAAAGGTCATATTTATTTATGTCTGGTTCTACAAGGAAACATTTAAACTTCAGAAGGACAGATGTACAGAGCCATGCTTGTACACCAGCCTGATGATTATTAATTAGAGTATTACATTCAGGGAAATGGGCAGTGGGACCTCAGATGGCTTCCCAATAGCAGTAATGACTCCCCTTGATAGCTGGGGCAGGGCCAGTGAGGGATTTCACCCTACTTGCATCATATGAGGATAAACTGTGTGGGCATCAGCACTTAAAAGATCTACATACAGTGAACAAGTTATCTGGTACAACAAATGGTTTCAGAAAAATACAGGGAACACAGATACAGGAAAAGTGCTTTGCTATTCTGCTTGATTCTTTATACCTACATTTTTCATCTCTGGAGCTGAGGCACTTCTATTTAATTCAGTGAGATTGAACGTTTTCAGGACGAACCTTACAGAAAAAATGATGGGTGCATTATTCTGCAGTTAGACTTAAAAAAGAGGCTGAACTAAAATGATTGATGGAAAAGATATCTGTCATTAGTCTGACCATGTTTATATTTCTTTGGATACTATCTAGGGCACACAAGTAACAGAAGCTGGAGAATGAATGAATTAGTTTCGTTAGCATAGAATTAAACATTTGTAGTAACATCTGAAAATTATATTATCTAAATGAAAAAAACAGCTTTCTGGGATTTTAAGTGATCATGATCATTGTTTATTATTAAGATAAATTAAAAATCACAGAAATTAGCACATGCAACATCAGTGGAAATAATACTACAAAAAAGGTGTTGATGTGTGTCTTTTTACAAACAGTAGTAATGTACTAAAGCTGCACCATCTACAATTTCATAAACTAAAAAAATGATCGAATGTAATTGCTGTGGATATTTGCTTGGGATGCACAGTATTAGTAGCATGCAATGGCAGGTGAAAGTCTTAAAAGTTCAAGATTAATGAGCCATAAGTGTTGACCGACTTTACAAGTGTACCACAACAATGTGAGTTATGAAGCATTAAATAGATTTTGGTCATTTTGAGGTTTGTATGAGTTTCATATCAACACAGAGTATGATCTGCCAAGCATACACTGTGTGATATCAACATGGTTTGACCAGAATTTTGAGCAAGACTTCTGTTTTTACAGGCGGGCTGGACTTCAGGCCAACTGAGCATCATTTGTTGATCAGTGGACACAAAGACATGATGGCAGATCAGAGCCTGACCAACAGCTCCCAAACAGTTGGATGGATTTCTGACATGTTTGATTTTTTGGCTGCATTTCCTCACACAGTGATGGCAACCATAAGTTGACCCCCTGCCCTGTTATTTTTTTAACTGTCACACAGCGCTAAAAATGAACATGTCATGTGTTCCCTCCCCATGTAAGAAATAACAAGCTTTAGCCACGTACTGTGATGGCTGGAGATGTGTGAGTGTGTGTGTGTGTGTATGTGTGTGTGTGTGCCATAGGCTAGGCAGCTTTCTTCGGTGTAAGAGCTTCAGCTGTGCAAAAGTGATCACGTTAAGATGGATGAAACTTTGTTAGCCCTTGTTGATGTCATATCCAGATTTCACTGGTGCAGTGTGAGCACTCAGGTTGTTTCCTGAACATACGAGCGTGAGGACATAAAACCTGCGTGTCAGTCATGCCTCTGAGTTCATATGAGAAGCTTTTGGGGTTTTTGTTAAGTTATGAGGGCTTTATTGTGTTACCTAAGGTTTATCAAGACAGTTGTTTAAACCATCTTTTAAAACTGTTGTTGAAATAATTGAAATTAGTTTAGTTTAATTTGAAAGTATGGGCTCAATGAAGAAGGGGCGTCGGTGGCGCAGTTGGATAGTGCCAGCTCCGGGCGACACATGGCGATGTGTCTTTGGGCAAGACGCTGAATCCCATGTTGCTCCCACTGCTGCGTCAGTGGTGTGTAAATGGGCATGCAAGGGCGTGAGGAGTAGGCCTGTGCTCAAAATATCAATACGGCAAAATATCGTATCGCACTCCTTTGGGATACCTGTATCGATACGGATTCTACAGAATTGATACGGCCTAAATATTTTGACAGTTGTTGTAAATACACTTTGGGTAATGTTAACAGTGGCACAGTTCAAGGTAGAAGACGAGCTACATAATGAAGCATATGTTCTAAATTTGAATTCAGGTCTACCTGAATTTATGTCTCTCAAGTTGTAGAACCACTTAAAACTCATCCTTGCTCTTTTTCTTCTTACAAGAAAAAACTAAACTTGTCAAGAATTTTGCTTAAAGCATAGTCAATGTTCACAATTTACGTGTATCGGTATACGTATCGTATCGTGGCCTTAGTATCGGGATACGTATCGTATCGTGAAGTTGCTGAAAATACCCAGCCCTAGTGAGGATGATAACTAACATAGAAACATAGAAACATCAGTGAGTGAATGTGAGACCAAATGGGTGTGAATGGGTAAGTGTGGCCTGCACTGTAAAGCAGCTTTGAGTAGTCAAAGACTAGAAAAGCGCTATATAAGCTCAAGTCCATTTACCAATGAAGAGAGAAGCACAATTTTATCTTTGTGCTCACCATTGTACAGCACTATTCATAGCTCCAAAAAATGTAGATGAGTAAATATGTAGATTTTTTAGTAATATTACATAAAATTACATCATATGCAAAGTCATAGTTATGATGGAAATGAGCTCTAAATCAGTTAAGGATTTTTTTTAAATATATTTGAGGGAAAATGTCTAGTTTTGGGGTGCTGGTTTGGCGGATTGGTTAGCAACCAGACACCCTATGTACTCGCTTCTGCCGGTCCAGGTTCGAATCCTGCCTGTGACCAGTGTGCAGAGTGTCTTCCCCTACTCTCTCATCCCGTTTCACAAGCCTATGCACTTTCTTTCTCCTATCAATAAAGGCACACAATGCCCCAAAAATACATTTAAGAAAAATGTCTAGTTTTATAGTACAATAAATGTTATTGTTTAATGTTGTTTCAAGCAGTTAAATTCAAGTTCAAGAGACTTAGTGTTCTTTTATACCATATCTATTTTGATAATCGTAAAAATGAATATGGAAATGCTGGCATACCTGACGTTGGCTGAAAAAGTGAATCTCAACCAGTGAAACATCTTCACCCACAGTGGCCATTACGTACTGAATGAGATGTTATGACCAAAATTTCAAGAAAAAACAGGTTCAACCAGGAACCTACCCCAGCTGACACTGGGTGAGGGGTTGGGGTACACCCTGGTCTGGCATTTATAGAGAGTTGGACAACCATTCACAAACAAACTCACACCTAAGGGCTATTTGGAGTCACTAATTAACCCAAAGAGCATGTTTTTGGTGTGTAGGAGGAAGCTGGAGTCCCTGGGGAGAACCAACACAGAGATTAAACCAGCAACCTCCTTACAGTAAGGCACATGCACCACCTGCTGCACCACCATGCTGCCAAACATTACTAGCAACAAAATAAAAATCAATGCAGTCTGGACCTCAGAAGAAGCTCTGAGAAGACAAGCATGCAAGACTTTATATCCCTTCACTTCATGTTGTAAACTTTGTTTCAAATTTGGATGTTTTACTAGAATTTATATCTATTGGTAACCACATTTGCCACCCTAAGATAACAAGAAAAAATGAAAATGTAATTAAAAGGCAAACAGCAACAGTACAAAATACAAGAGTGTTCATTTGAAACCCGCTGAAAACAGACATAACCCACTTTTGGGTCCTCAACCACCAGATGAGAACCAAAGAGTAAAAATAATTACACATTTTCAATAATTTAATGCTTGATGAAAATATGCACCCTTTATCCATCCCGGAAAATTTCATCCATTCTTTAAAGGAAAAGGTCGGTCTCTACAGCTTTCACATTGTTTACAGAATGAAGTAGAACAATATACTCACCCAGAAGGCTTTCCTGATGCAAACAGTGCTTCGGGAGATATTTAGATCAAAAATCTGCATTAATTGTCCAAAAACTCATTAGTTTCACCAATATTCCATCATGGTCCGCTCGGGCTACTCCTCCACGACAGTCTGTGTCGCCCCAGACATGTTTTTGTAACTGTGCCGCCTGCACAGTACTCTCTGGAACGCTGCCTCCGCGTCCTCCTTTCAATGAGCTCCTCATCTGCAAACTCTGGCTCGAAACTGTAAGGACACCCATCATATTCAAAGTTCTCCTCCACAACATCTTCATCTGATAGATATTTGTCCATTTTGCACAAAACTGGAAGAAGAAAGTCGTTGTGTAGCCGGCCGGTCTTCCCCTGAAACAATGAGCCGCACTGCGCATGCGTGGAGCAGCGCTCTTCTTCTTCAGTTCAGAGGTCAGCATAGTCACACAACATGTCTGGAGTGACACAGACTGTCGTGGAGGAGTAGCCCGAACGAACCATGATGAAATATTGGTGAAACTAAAGAGTTTTTGGACAATTAATGCAGTTTTAGGAGCGGCGCTGTATGCCCTATGCTACCATTATACGGATGTCCACCGCTCGATTTTTGATCTAAATATCTCCCGAAGCACCGTTTGGATCAGGAAAGCCTTCTGGGTGAGTATATTGTTCTACTTCATTCTATAAACAATGTGAAAGCTGTAGAAACCAAACTTATCCTTTAATGCTTGATGAAAATATGCACCTTTTATCCATCCCGGAAATATCATCCATTCTTTAAGCAGTGCCATTATTCCTACCATTTTAATTGTTCTGAGACTTCATTCAGCAGCACATCTAATAATATCTTCAGTGCACTCTTGTATCATTATATCTTAAGTCTATTGGTGACTTGGCTGGCAAGAGAGCTAGCTTGAAAACATCTGGGAGCTATAAGAGAATCTATGGGTAACACTGAGGTCCAGATTCTCAGTCTAACTCCAATTGCTCGGGAACATTAAGAGGATGGACTAGAATTATAAGGAGGCGAGCTCCCATGCCTCAGCTTACGGCAACTGCCTCCCCACTCCTCTGCTCAGATCTCTTTCACCCCATCCGTTCTCATCCCATCTCTCTTTGCTGCAGCCCTGTGAAAACAAAGTGAATAATTCATGACCATACAGAGCAGTGTGTGCATGTATCCACAGCAATGTATGTATGTATCTGAAACATCCACCAGGCTTCAGAAATACCTGCAACATTAACATCAGCGGGCACTACCTGCTCCACTCTAACACTTCCTCAGTAGAAATGACAGGGAGGCTGGGGCTGAAGGAGGAGGAAAGATAAAGGTAAGCAGTTGGTTGAGGTAGCGTGAAGCAGAGAGGGTTGGAGGGGATGTGGCTGAGAGTCAGTGGGCCAGGAAAGAAGTATGAAGAACGGCAGCATGGAAGAAAATGGGAGGCTGGCAGAGTGACGACAGAGAGGGAAGGTGGGGGAGACGGCGAGAGGATGGGAGAGAGGGAGGCAGAGCATTACGTACAGTCGGCTTTGACAAACCAGCCACATAGCCTGTGGCTCGGAGTAAATGTGATAACTGTTCACAGACCCCATCAGAGTTTGCTTCACGCTCCTCTACACCTGGTAAAGCAAATGTCACGGCCACTCACAAACTGAAGTCACCTGGGGCAACATTTATTCACAAACACATTCACTCGGAGACAGAGTCAATCTTGACCTAAAACATATTCATTTATTGGAATACAGTAGATTCAATGGTGATGTCGAAAGAATCAAACCAAATGAAGAGTGTGGTTTTAGCTGCATGCTGTGGTATTAGACAGGAGCTTTTTTTCCAGCCAAGCAGGTGTAATAGGATGATTTGTCTTTCAATAGAGCTGACCTCAGAAGAGAGAGGACATCCATTTTTCACTTTGAATAAAGATAAGGGTGATGAATATGCTTTCTCAGACACTTCACCTTAGCCTTACAGCTGGACGACTGGACTTTTGCACTCACATATGTGGACAAAATTGTTGTTACTCTTCTGTTAAAGAAAGAAAAAACCCACATAGTCACCGCAGTAACTTAAAACTGACAAAAGTAATAACAAATCAAAATTAACCCAGCGCTCAGGATGTTTGTTCAGCAAATGTTTTTGTGCTTCCGAGGTGTGTTTGTCTGAAAACGAAGAGTGGTTGGGCCCAGAGTGGTGTATTCCTAATCTGAAAAAGCAGAAAATAATAGTGCTTTAAAGGAGACATATCATGCTGATGCATGATTTAATACTTACATATAATATAATAAATTTGAAAACAAGACCTTACACCCCCATAATTTAAAAAAAATGAAATATTGTATTTTTTCTGATATCCTAGAACGAGATTTGATGCATCTGAAAATAGGTCACTGTGAGATGATCGCGAGATTTAAATCGTCCTGACGACACGAGGTACCTTTCTTTTTATTGGAGTAATCTGATAAAACACTTCCTCCTCTGTGATGTCCGTTAGCCACAAAACCGTCACCAAGGAATACATCCACCAGAAGCAGTATATAGCTCCCTAGCTCACACTCACTCATTACCAGCTCTGGCCTGTAGGGGGACTCAATACGCGGTCGCTGCTTTGAGCCTGCCGGAAAATACAGTAGAAGAAGAAGGACAGGCTGGCTCAGCCCCCGATAGAACTGACCAATCAGAGCACAAAGGGCTGTGACGTTGCAAGGTTACTGTAGGTCATCCTGAGATCCGAGCGTTTCAACGAGAGCTTGATAATGGCCGAAAATGAGGAATTTGAGAACGCTATTGTGGGGCAATGAAGGAACTAAATGACTTGTACTGAGGGCAGAAATGCTCTACGGGCATCCTAGTCTGGCATAGTGAAAAGGAGAAACAAGCATGATATGTCTCCTTTAAAGCAGCTAAAACCTTGTCTTGAACTTTAAGTATGTGGTGCAGTGTCTCTGCTATTTTGAGGATACATTAAAGAGGTCCACACACATCACACGCACCTCTACTGCTATTTTCTATGAAAGTGTTAATAAATATATAGCCAAATTTTCATTCAAAATGACTGCAAGAGGACAATGAGCTTGGCAGTGTGCAATGCTAGGTAGCACAGTGGAGAGGGAATACCTGTAAGGTACAAACATATCTGTGGTACAGAGACTGTGTTGTTTGAAGTTTTGTCCACACAGAAAAATGTTAAAACCTTCACATCACTGTAAATAATTTTGTGTTTGCTGTTTAAGTGGTGCTCCTTCCCGTCTGCTGTGTCTGTGTCTTGATCTGCTCCACTGTGTTTTTGTCAATGGTCCAACCAGCAGAGAGATGAAAGCTTCTTATTGCAGCAAATTTAATCACAACTTAAAATGAAAATGTGAAAAATACAGAGAGAAGCATCACTGCAATCATCTAGATTAGTGAAAAATACCTCAAAGAACTCAGGGGCAATATTTCATCTGGAGTATATGTTTTTGTGAGTAAATTCTTCTCCATCATGTGTTATCTTTACTAATAACATAATGTCTAATTTTGCTCTGTGTGTTGGGACCCTTTCTGATGTTTGGTTTGAATAAAGAGAGTATTTTTTGTCATGGCATCTTAACATTGCTTGTTACTAACTTCTGTTTAATCAAATGCTGGTATAGTGATGATAATTACAGTGCAATCAGTTTGATTTTCTCTGTTCACATCCAGTCTGAATACCAGTACGGCAACAAAGGTATGGCCATTAACTGGAGTTACAGAGGCTAAGTGGCATCACAGTTCAGACAGAATATTTCATTGTAGGGTCTGTATTACTGTGAAATATAAAAAAATGTTTTCAAACTTGTGTAGACTACTAAGTTTACTGGCTTGAATTAAGCTGCCTTTTCACTCCTATCACTATTATTACTTTCACTGTGAGAAGGGATAAATGAAAGTTTTGCATGCAGGGTTTATTCTGTTGTGTCTTGTTAAATATTTATCAAATTTTGAGCTCTTGGTCACTGTATTTGATATTGAAATTAAGTTTTTGCTTTGTGTATGTGGCTTCCTTTCATCTCTGACACTTTCTATCAGAACATAAAAAGCACAGGGTCCCTGTATTGGGAGTGGGTAGGAAAATGACATGACCATGTTATTTTTAACTGTTACATAGACAGGCACACTGAAACACTAATGGACCATTAGGGGAAGCCACTGCAGTATGGGACTTTCAGTGGGTTCCCTTACACATGAATTGATTGGTGTCTGAGGACCGAATAGGCAGGGCTAAATGTCTCTCTAGGAACTGAATGGGGGGGGGGACTGAGGATTCAGACACAATGTTGTCAGAAAAGAAGGTGGCAGTTCTTTTAGCTCTGACATAAAGATGATAATTGGTATTGTGTTGGCCCAGTGCCATTGGCATCATGTAGATATACTTACAGCCACAAACAGTCTACTACTGTAAACTTACTGTATGGGACGGGTTCACTTCTGAGCGCACACTGTTGGGTGCCAGTAGGTATGGTTGAAATAAAAATCAAACCAGAACCCAACTGGGGAAGAGTACAAAATTGTAGTGCACTGTGGGTTAGATTTAGCTGGATACTTAAGATCAAGCAACAATAAGCAAGCAAACAGAGAAAACATTATCGAGCTAGAAAAGCACTCGGAGAGCGTAAACCTCCGCCAGCACCACAGTCCTCTCCCATATTGTGATTTTTACCATAAATATTAGTCCTACCTTTATTTCATGTAAATATTCAGATTCCTTGACCATGATAACATATGATTAGCAATTGGTTTCATCATGATATCTATTTTAGCTCAGTAGTTATTCACGAAAATCACATTTTTTGTCATGGTGGATCCAGACGGTGATCCGGATCAACACCAAAATTGAATCACTCCTTTCTTTTCCCATGCTGAACATTTCCTGAAAATTTCATCAAAATACATCCATAACTTTTTGAGTTATTTTGTTCACAGACAGACAAACTCTCCCAAAAACATAACCTCCTTGGCAGAGGTAATTAGTTGCCACAATGTGGCTCATGTTAGCACTGCTAGCATGGGCAGTCTTCAGTTCTCTGTGCACATACATTTCAAAAAGTTGTTGCTTCAAAACTTAAAGTTCTGCCAAACAGCTACACACGTCTACAGATTAGCTGTTGTTTCATTTTTTCTGGTCAGAGTACGACATTAGGCTAGAGGGAAGGAGGAACTGATCACAGCTACATCCCAAACTAATGCTGGATGGCTGCATTACACAACAGTTGGCATTATTTTACTTTGTCAGACAGAGCTGAACAAAACCTTAACTAATATTGAAACTTAATCCTTAAACCAAACAGATTCAACCAACTATATGCTAAATCTATCCTAAAGTGGCAAAATTGGCACATGACCAAGGGCTTGGGTCCCTAATTTTCTGGATCTTTAATAAAGCTTTGTCTTTAGTACAGGGTTCCCACTATTTCTAGAAATGACTTTCCAGGCCTATTCCAGTAATTTTCCCTCCCTCAGAGGTCTGATTGATAAAATGTGCAGTCGATGGCTGTAACAAATCTATGAAATATCCTACATTCTCTGACATTCTTAGAAATTTTGATCATAGAATAGTGCAGTGACAGCAACAGATTCCAGTGTCACATAACCAACTGAAGTCACAACACTGGTGTGTGTAAGTCTCAGGTTAATCTAGCCTTCTATGAAACAAGATAAAAGGCTGATAACCAATGTCTCTAGCAAACTCCAACGTATCATATTGAACTTGAAATTTATTTATTTCTAACTCTCAAGCATGAACACTGTCTGATAGCTATCTTTAGTCTGGCTTTTACGGTCATAAATTTACGGTTTTATTTTATTTTTATCTCTATTTAATCTGCTTTGTTATACATACATTATGTTGGCACAGTCTAAAATTTATTTTGCCATTCTTTTACCATTTCTTTTCATCACCATTGTTTAGAGTTTTCTATATCATATTTGTTACCTTGCGTTACCAAGTACATTTTAACTTTATTTCCTATGATTTTTGTTCACTGACAAGGTGGAGACAAATCATTTTACAGGACAATCCAAGCTTTTCCAGGATATTTTGCTTTTATTCTCATTTTCCATATGGGTTCCATGCCTGGAAAATTGGTCAATCGTTTTCCAGGTCTTCCAGGTTTTCCAGGATGCGTGGGAACCCTGACAACATCACTCAAACTCTGATTGTCTTTAAATTAGATCAAGCCCTATTTAAGAAGTTATGAGTGAATCCAGCAGACCAAACACTTTTTTAAACATTTTTTAACATTTCCAGGTTTTCCAGGACATTTTCAGAAACATTTCTAAGTATGTAAGACTTTCTCGAAATTAGAAATCAATCCTGGAAATGAGCCGTACTGTTATTGCTGTCTTTTAAGCCAAAGTGTCAATAAATTAATGCAAATGTCTCTCCCAGTTTGACACCCACACATACACACACACACACATTTGACTGATACAGATTAACAACTCAGTGTAAACAAAACACTGCCTGACCCATCCAGAGCCCCCGGCCACATGCAGAGACCCCATATGGAAAAATTAGCCATGCGCTAAAAGCTTTTTGAATCAATATGCTACAGTCGCTACATCACATCCCAAAGCCACCGTCTCTATCCACTTCACATGGGCTGACACAGCAAGTAGAGGCACTCCTCCTTTTCCTCACACAAAAACACACAGCTGAAATACATGAGAGCGATAATATTCCTCGGCTCTCAGCAGGGTAATCATACTGTTACGCCGTTTATGAATTCCAACATCAATATTTGTTTTGAATTGGTTGGCAGACTAGAAATCCTGCTTGGCAAGAGCCTTTGGGATAGCTTTTCAATCCGTCACCCCAGCAGACACGACTGGAAATGTGACAAACTGATGCAGAGAGGCAGTTTAATGTTATGGAAAACCCATTGCATTTCCTTTTTTTGCCTATACTGTAAAGAGTGCATTTGAGGACATGGCCATTTCCACACTCTGTCAGAAATGATTTGGTCTAAAGCCTTAGCAATGTATCACTGGGGCATTTTTAATAGTGGTTTGGGGCACCAATTTCTCCTCTAGACAACGACAGCCACAGCACAGCGACGTGAGGGCCAAAAATGAACATGAATGAGAAAAAAAGAAAACTGATGAGAACCGTCAGTATATTAAGTAGTCTATGTTTTGTCTGGTTATTAACAATGACAAAGACATAACTGGGATTTACAATGTAAACATGTCTTAAAGCTAGGGTCTACGATCTGAAAACCAGTTTGGCTGTTGAGACAGATTTGAAAAATGCAGCCTGCCCCCCCTTCACTCACCCCTCCCCTCTGTGTTCCAAGATCCCGCCCCCAGCTCGTGTCGCCTCCTAACAACACACCCCCTCCAATAGAGCAAGAAGCCGGCCGGCAGAAAATATTCATTGCCGTCGAAGATGAATGAGATTTCTCATAGCTGGAAGTAACAAACACGACAGTCGCCCCCCTTGTAACTCACAGCGGTAGCCATTTCAATTAGACGGGCGGCGAAGCGGGTCTGGCGTCGCCACTGTTAGCCGATCAGAGCAGAGCCGATTGTGGGCGAGGATTTACGTTTCTCGGCGTGTCTTCACCAGCTCAGTTTACAATGCTAACGATGAGTGGCTAACTTATGCTAAAATCTATTGACAGAGCCTACCCGTTCCAGAAGCGGCCTCCCGGTTTCGGTGCTGGTCTTCTCCGGCTCCATGACACTTCAGTAGCTGTTCAGCTAGCTGCTCACCGGTACATGAGGGAAGTAGTGGGGAGGAGGCAGGACAGTGCGGAGCAGGGGAGACAGGGGATTGGATGGACTCACGGACCAATCCGAACTGCAGGGAATGTCAGTTCGGATTGGTCAACTATTATGCCGCTTTGCAGCGGATATACTGAATGGATTTTTTTCATTCTTTTTGGTCTTTATATTGTGTAGATCAGACCATAGGACCATAACGGCCTTATAAACAGTGTTATTAAGATGTACCAAGCTTCCAAATCGGAGACCATAGCTTTAAGTGTAGGGTTTTGGTAATATAAAGTTACTAGCAAAGGTGTTTTTAAGGCTGCAGAGGAAAACAGAAAAAATCAATCGAAGGAACAAAAACCTTCTGTCCAAATGGTATCTGCACCGATTGTTTCCTCTTATCATCCCGGCTATTTCTCCTCTTGTTCTCACACAATTCCTTTTCTTGCTATCTCTGTGCCTGCTCATAAATTCACTCTCAACAACCACAGAAAGTTGTGGATGTAGAGTATCTGTTGATCTCTGTGTTTCCAGGGTTTCTGCTGGAGTGGCAGTTGGCTCTTTGATGCAGCCTGCACATTAATAATCAATGGGACTCCCCAGAGAGAACTTCATAAAGCCTGCCAGCCAATTAAGGCCCGGTTCATACCATGTGCAGCATCGCCTGTCCACAAACCACAGCTCTTAAAAGGGCAGACTGGGGTTGCTAGAGAGGTCAAGCATGTCACAGCACCAGGTTCCACATAATGCTATCAAATACATGCTACATTGGGGAAATCGAGGTTGTGCCTGTTGGCTCACACAATACAACAGCACCTAAGGCAGTTTCAACAGATTCTCATTTTCAGGTGCTTGCAATTGCTCTTTTTTCCCAGATGAACAGCTACAGAACTAAAATTGTGAGCACAAGATCATAAAGCAGAATGTGATAGGTGAGATTTTGTACTCTCAAGCAAAAACACTTTTTAAATTGTGTGTTAGCTTGGGAGACAGAAAAAGGAGATTTTTGCACACAGACCTGACAGTGTGAATGGCTAAAAAGAAAAAAGTAGCTCAGTCTGGGGCACACAATCGTAACCCAAAACGATATTACACTCTAGTTTGCCAAGAAGAGCTGTTGTTGTGATGTTACATAATACCAGCAGGAGAGTTACTGTTATCTCCATCTGGAGCTTATCATGGCTATTTCATATCTTGGTGCTTAGCCAGGGTTTTGGATGGGCTATACTTCTACATAAATAAAGAACCAAATGTTCAAATCATCCAATCATAATTCTAAATCCTCCTCTAGAGTGGAGAATCTAACCTACAGGTGAATAAACCCGCTGGAGAAGCTATGGCATGTTTGCACGTACAAAACATGGCTATCACATGGAATCAGTCCAACACACACGGATCTACAGACTGATATTCACTGAACAGGCTAATACGTCAGAAGCACTATTTTGGCCACAGGACATACAAGCTGTGTCAAACCCTTTTGTTATATCATAACAAAGGGACTTAGGGCGTTTTCACATTAGGTCCACTTGTTTCGAACAGTGCTGCCATGGGTTCGCCCCCCTCCCCCTCCCCCGCTGGCTTGCATTCACACTGGCAATATTGAACCGTGCCCAGACCCACTTGTGTATTTACTCAGTTTGGAGCAGCAGGGGGTGATATGCACGTAACTGGTTACCAAACCTGCTACAGAGGAGAACGAAGAAGAGGCTAGCATGGTAACCATTTCCTACACCAGACAACCAATGTTTACGTTTCGCTCTCTTCTACATTTTCCTTCAAGTGTGTTTTTTTATCGTGTTTGAGACGGCATCAGCGACCTTCTGGACCCTCGTAAATCATCGGAATCCTCAACCAGAATAAACGAATCGACAAATTGAGTAAGCAAAAGATTCAACTGCGGGATTAACAGGACGTAATGCATCAAAAGCAGATCGGTTCGGACCACTTTGTTTCACACCAGTGAAATCGCACCAAATGTAGGGAGATGGAGCGGAATGAGACCACCCCTTCATGGAGGTCTCTGACCAGCTGATTTGGTGCGCACCAAAGTGCGGTGGTTGCATTCACATTGACACTAACGTACCAAACCTGGGCCAAAACTTCTTTGGTGCGCACTAAATGTGGTTGGTGTGAAAACGCCCTTAAAGTAATGCATATGGAAGTAGTTAATGCCGTCATATATTCTGCAAAAGCATGACATCAGAGCAGAATATGCAAGAAACTGAAAGACAAGCTCTGGACAGTAAATGAGAGATTATCTAGAACAGGGCTCTTTAATACTGGACAAAAGGAAACCTGTATATATTTAATCAATCATTTTAGGAAGATGTCAGTGAGATATACTACTTTGTTAAACTGCTTGCTAAAAGTTTACAAATGGATCCCAACAAAAACAAACAAGCAAGCAATCTTTTTTAGTAAGAATTCACAACAGAGATTGCTCAACTTCCTCACTGCCTATTATTTTGACAGATAGGGTTTTAAAAATCACACGAAACCCTTTTTTAATCCTTTGCCTCATTCTCCTTTTGTTTCACAGTGAAATACTGGCTGCCTGCAGCTTGCATTGATGCGAGGAAGGAGAAAAGAGGGAGAGTGGCAAGGTGCTGGAAGGAGTTTTTTGGTTAACTTCAGCTTTTCTTACTCAGCAGAGCTTGTTGACTGGTTTTGTAAGAAGAGACAGCTGAGTATTCATGTATTTCCACGAGGGATTTGTTTTACTTTACTACACGCCTTTAAATGTATTACTCATCATTTCTCCCCCTGTACAGTCAAGTTAAGTGATGGGCTACTTACAAGCTTACTGTGAACAGTGGACACATATTGTTGAACAATGGGACGTGACAATTGATGCTCATGTTTACTTAGGACTCAGTCTTATAGTTTGCGTTTTGTCTCATGGAGTGTTGTCTGTAGCTCATTAAGGAGTGCATTCAAACTCTTATGTTTACATCAATCTGAGCCTTGTTTCTTACACTTTGTACCAAACACAATAATCAAAGAAATGTGCACTATTGTGCCACTTACAAAATCTACATGCAAAGTCAGCAGAATCTGAGGATTGAGCGATAATCCATGCAATCTGTGTAGAAAGATAAAATGTCCCTTTTTGTTCTGTGCCTGACTCTTAGGGGGGCTCAGTAAAAGCACTTGCTGCAGGGACATCTTGCAGAACCACAAGGGCAGCTACAGTGGCTGACCTTAAGTTACATAGCTCTTCAACCCGCTGTCAGCACATGGGTAGTGAGACACTGTCGGTGGCCTTCAGTGTCAGGATGGAGATCATGCCGCAAGGTTAGAGGAAAATATTTCTTAG
This sequence comes from Scarus forsteni, assembly GCA_036419115.1. Classification (NCBI taxonomy): domain Eukaryota; kingdom Metazoa; phylum Chordata; class Actinopteri; order Labriformes; family Labridae; genus Scarus; species Scarus forsteni. The sequence goes on along the minus strand of JAZDUH010000245.1, from coordinate 1,898,234 downwards.
GCTAGTTTTAACCCCCCATAGCTGATCAGAAAGGGTCTGTGCATCTGTCAGTTAGAGCGGGATCAACACAAAACAGCCCTCCACACTCCAGTTGGTCAAAATGATGGGCAGCCTTTAAATTGTTTTGACAGTTTTTAAAGACTTCTACCAAAATCTGGGAATTTGAAGTTGTTACCTGCGTTATGCAACAAACTTCAAGCAAATTTGAAGATGTTTAACTGCAAAGAGATATCGCTGCACTTCCTGAACATTTACCTCACCTTAGACTTTATAGTTTCAAGAAAGTAGACGACACAGGTAGACACGAAGGCTGTTGTCAGCACCACAAACACTTGGGCACACAATGGTCTTAGGTCATGTGCGCTTTTCTAAACAAAAGCAGGGCAGTGAGTTTGTTGGGGTGTTTTTTAATGAAAGCAAACAGATGCCACTTTCGGGCAATTTTGGGAACATCACATCCAGCAAACAGCTCTAACATTGCAGCAAGCTTTCATCCAAGATCACAGTGTATATCAAAGTCACAGGAAAACAAGATGTCATGATCATATTATTCCACTACAGAAAGACATCTGGTTAATGTCAGCAGAGATATGTAATTCATTGTGTATGCAACAATCTCACTATGTGTTAAATATTTCAAAGATAGAGGAAGACAATGAGGGACTGAGATTCATGCTTCTGCAACATATGCTACATAGGATTACATTTTCAGCCACACTAGAGTAAAACACATTAATCCTTTTATACATACACAAACAATAGGACTGAAGGATTAGGAGAGATTAACATTAGGTAGCAGATGAGAAATGGGTGTTAGAAGATCTGCCAGACATTATGCATTGATGGCAGCTTTATCCTTTAATGTACTGTTCACAATGTAAAGAAGTGCAGTGTGCACTTGATATGCCAGGTCTGCAGGCTGGTAATCTGGTTAAAATGGCAGACTGAGTTTTCAGGAATTCTAGCAGCACAGCAGCAAGATTACTGGTTTGATCCCTCATGTCGACCAGAGTGGCTCTGTTTGGAGCCTGCAAGGTTTCCTCCTGCCTTCATAAGGTTTCTCTGGGGACTCTGGTTTCCTCCTCCAGACAAAAAACATGCTTGCTTTGTTATTGCCCTAAGGTGTTAAGTGTGAGCTTGAATGGCTGTCTGTTTCTCTATTACCCCTTTTCCACCAAGCTGGTTCCAGGGCTGGTTCGGAGCTAGAGCCAGACTTAGCACCAGTTCTGTGGTTTTCCACAGACTAAGCACCGGTTGCTGGCTCTCAAAACCGGTGCTTGGCAAGCACCAACTCTTTGCTGGGCCAGCAGAAAGAACCAGGTTACGTCAACGCTGGGGGGAGTAGCAGAGTAAAAACACGGAAGAGAGCCATTTTTAAAAAGACGAGGTTGGAGTAAGCGAAAAACAGATTGAAAAGAATACATATATATATATATATATATATATATATATATATATATATATATATATATATATATATATATATATATATATATATATATATATATATATATATATATATATATATATATATATATATATATATATATATATATATATATATATATATATATATATATATATATATATATATATATATATATATATATATATATATATATATATATATATAAAGAATATAGGGACCAGAAGACCGAGCTGGGCACGTAGTGGCAATGGTCGGCCACGTTTAACAGCCCGCATTACAAAATGCTCGATGCCGTTCGGGACCGACCGGCGTGCAGCGCTACCGGGGCATTGAATTCGGCCACAGCCATGCTGGAGTCTATGCAGGAGGACATAACCATGGAGCAAACCTCCACAGAGCCTGGTAAGTTTATTGTTTTGTTTATTGTTGTTCGCTAGTTGTTATGGGAAACTGGCGTGACTTATACAGACGTATACATTGACGTGCTGACGTAGCTCTCTGGCCAGCACCCTTTTGTGGAAAAGCAAACGGTTCTTAACCGGTTCACACTTGAACCAATTGTGAACCGGCTCTAGCACCAGCACTAGCACCAGCCCTGGAACCAGCTTGGTGGAAAAGGGGTATATGGGGCCCTGTGATAGGCTGGTAACCAGTTGACGGTGTATCCCCCTCTCGCCCAGTGTCTGCTGGGACAGGCTCCAGCCCCCCACGACTCCAACAAGGATAAGCTGTTTAGATGATGGAGGGATGGATGCAGTGATGAAAGACAATCTGTTTGACAGTATTACTTTTGAAACTGCTTATTAAGCTATGGCAATAAATGCAATTAAAATTACTTTCAAGGTGCAGTGTGTGGAAATTGGTATTTTAGTGACATCTACGATTCAGATTTTGGGATGAGCCTGTCCGTTACAAAGACATGACATCCCTAAGTGATGAGAGCCGGTGAAGACCAAAAAGGATCATGAACAGGGCATCGTTTGCTACCATAACAAGGAGAGGGGTTTTATATTTGTAACTATCATATTTACAGATTATAGGTCAGATAAGATGATGATTATGGTTTTGTAAACTTTTAGACTCGTATCCAAAAATCACGTTTCGCTCTTTTTGTCCCCAAAACCCACCAGCAGACAACATGACTTTGTTATGTCAGCCTCCACAAAGGGGAGACCCACAGTACATACATAGAAGAGGCTTTTTCTAACCTACAGTTTTGTGGGGATGATTGTACATATGGCTGGACGAATATGGTAAAAATAAGAATCCTGATTATTTTTTTAAGTGATATTGAAATCACAATTAATATACACAATTATATATTTATTTAAAAACTTCAGTATTGATTTAAACACAACTTTAAAGAACCAGCGAGCTGCACATACAGTATTATTGATGCACATAAGTCAGACACACTAACTGTGGCTGCACGTGGAACACAGAAGCGCTATGAAGCGTAAGAACTTGCATACACGGCACTCCACACTGTGTGGCATATTAGTCGTTTTTCTTCGATTATAATGTTTTTATGATTGTCAGATGGCAAAACTGAAATCACGATCAAAATCCGATTAATTGTCCAGCCCTAATTGTACACCTATTTTGACAGACTTTACATACAAATAGAAACATTATATCCTATATTCACCATTTCTGTTCAGCGAAGTGCTGCTAACCTCTACACACTACACCTTTAATTGATAATGAGACAATATTCAACGTAATTATAAAGATTTCAAACTAAGTATGCAGCTACTTTTTCCACTGCTCTAGGTTAAAAGAACTATTTCTGGATGATTGAGGTCCCCTTTTTTGTTAACCCTACCTTCACAGCCACCTTCTGTCATCTCCTCAAACCAGTCTGCTTTTCAACTGACCAGAATGCAGGACCTCCTCTGGTCCAAATGGGAAGCAGAGTGAAGAACTGTGATCGGACATGCAGAGCACAGCCTGTGCACATCATTTGCCACATGACAAATCCCATGAACAAAGCATTTGTGGGGCAGTAATCAATGATTTGTTAAATAATCATCCTGCTGTCATAATGGTGGGAAGCCAGTATCATGATGGAGAAGGAGTCTTACTGTATCTATTGGCTCTTGTGTTGTGATCTGGGTCAGGTTCTTGCTGTTACGAAAAATAGAGACCCAAGGCTGCTGGTTCTCTTCATCATGAACCCATGATGGGGCATAGCTCACTATGTGGTCCAGCCAATGCGCTGTGGTTGGTATTTGGATGTACAGGAGAGTGCTGAGCTCACAGCCCCGAGAGACACCTGTAATGGGAGCCAGTGTGGATAATACTGTGGTGCATATGAGCTCAGCCTACAGACTGACTTTCAGGAAACTCAAGATCCAGTCTCAAAGGACCTTGATGATCTTATGGACTCTGAGCGGAGGACCAAATTAATGAACTCTGTAAGTAGCATACTAAGAAGGGAAGATAACATTTCCAATTCTGGAGAAATTGTAATATATCCTTGTGGGTAAAAAAGCAATACCATGGGTCTTTTAATCTTTACGTTGAGACAGGTTCTGCATTCAAAAGAGAGAGAAACCACACACCAGCCCATTTCATTAAAACACTCGTCACAAAGCCACAACTCTCTGTTATTTTCATATACATGCTTTCAGAAAGGGAGACTGCTGATTCAAGAGTGGACAGGAGGTAATCCAACTGAATCTCTGAAATGATGTCATGGTCATGTTAATAAAAGATCATATATTGATTAAACACCAGTTGTACTCTACACGCTGCCTTATACGAAGCAAAAAACTCTGTGCATCTTATTAAAGACATATTACACCACCAGTTAAATAACTATGTGCACAATGAGTGCATTGACTGCACCTCTGACACAAGATACTATTGAACCTCTGCTGACACAGCAAGAATCAAAATGAAATAACAAAGGAGGGGGTTTTGTCGGGCAACGCTCATATTGCCTCCAACTAAAATGTGGCACTATGGCCTTGCCCCTCTGATATAGTCATAAATATTTTAAATTGTTTACTCCATTGCTGCCCTTAAACCCCAGAGCTGCCTATCTTTGTGTGTTTGTTTGCATCTTTATCTGTGCAAAAGTGGTTGTGAGTTTGTACAGGGGAAACACCGAGAGGGACAGGCAAAAAAATCCACATTTTTATAAACATAAAAGAAAGAATAAATGATTAACCTACAGATGGTATCTCTAAAATGTTTGATCCATCTCAGACAGGGATATAAGCCATTACTAAGCTGTGTATCTCAGAGCTTTTATGACTATTGATCAACATCTGTCATTTGTAAAAGAAATGCACTGTAACTGGGTCACCATCCAGTCCAGTGGCAGTAAGAAACATCAAACTAGAGCTCAGATATGGGCCAGCATGTAACAAAAAATCACTCTAAAAAGAAAAAAAAGAAAGTTTTTGGTGTGTGTGTGTTTGTGAGTGCATGCATGTGTGAATTTGTGTATCGCTGTGTGGAAACAGCAAAAGGCATCCCTTGAAAATTAGGGTGAGGAAAAATTTATTCCACCAACAGGACAGTTTGCTCCTGTTTGTTAAAAATACCAAAAAATAGACAAAAATAAAGGACAACAGTTTCTAGTACCATTTTCAGAAGATAAATTTGAAATCCTGTGACCATAAAACATGTGCAGAGTTAAAAGAATGCATATTTTACATAACTGGTGAATGACAAGAGCTGAAACGTGATCTAAAAAGTAGACGAATTACGGTAAAACACTAAAGACACTGTAATCAATCTTATTAGATAGTCATTGGGCAATATTTATTAATAATACATGATCAGATGCTGAAAATGAGTGGTCACTGATTAAGTTCCTACCTTTATGTGCCTTCAGGTTGTAAACAAATCGCTCACTTGTCCACTAGGCTGCTGCTGCTGCTCTGTCATCCAATCAGAGAACTTTGTTTGAGCCCTGTTGTTTGACACATTGACCCTGTGTTGAAATCAGCCCTATGACCACAGAATAAAAGCTAATCAGTGAGCTAACATGAGCTCCACAGCTGCACATTGTGTTGGTGATGCATTTAATAATGCAGTCAGAAACACTGTACTGCATTTCTGTCGGCTCAGACAAACGACTATTTGATAAAGATTTGTTCATAATGAGTTAAAGTGTAATTGCAATTATGATTTTGGCTAGAAGATTGATTCAATAATATTGTTTGTAGGTGAAATTTGCATTACTCAGTTACATGGTGTAACTTTGTCATTTCTTTGAGACTTATGCCCTTTAATTGTTAGACTTGCATTGGTTAGCCTCCCATCTGTAGATATAAGTACTGTCTTTTCTTCCTTCTTCTAACATTGTAAATAAAAGAAAAAATGTCTGCTTACACCAGTTGACATGGTCACAATGCAGAAATGCAGCTGGACTTGGCAGTGTTTAAACTCCATTCAAGCTTGGAAAAAAAACAAAAAACACTGAAATTATCTTGACATTACCCGGGCAGAACGTATGTGTGAACAGGTAAACTAATGGCTGATTGCAGCAGCTAATTATCAGGGTGATTCACTGAGACAAGTGTGGAGGGCTGATAACATCCTCCTGTGTGACCAGTGTGAACCAAGAAAAGAGAGACTTGACAGGATGGATAAAAACAACCAATGCAGCAGGAGAGGTTTATCTGAGCGTTAGGGATAACACAAACTCAAATGTACGCCTGGACATCAGAAGAGCTGTTTCCCCTTTACATCACCAAACTCCTGCAATACGTCCCCTTCAAAACCATCTCCAGCTCATCCAAACAGAGGATATGGAGATGAAACCCTGCAGCTTTCTTTCTCCTGTGTAATCGTCATGCACAAAGTGACTCTGGTTCATGTTCTCTTCTGCGCGCTTCAGTGCTCCACTCAGCTCTTAAGTCGATGCTCCTGTTGCACTTTTTAACATGTAACCCTGTAGTAAGGATATAAAGTCCACTTTCATATTATGAACACTAGGGATGGGAATCGAAAACCAATTCCAGTTGAGAATCGTCAACAGCTCCATCAAAGAATCGATATCATTAATCTTTTTGCTTATCAATTCCCTTGTCAATTCCTTCCACTGACAGGGTTCAGAAGCATCAGAATTGTAGCTTAATTTTCATTGCACCTACTACACAACCTTAAGTGAGTGGAAACACCAGTAACTTACAGAAGCAGATATCTATGCTGTGACGAGTTTGACATTGTTGCCACTGAAAATCAGACCAACATTTGCCCACATGCAAAATCTGCAGGAATCGATAAGGGGAATCGTTAAAGAATTGGATCGATTAGCAGGATTGTTAACAGCATTGGTATTGATAAAATCCTATCAATTCCCATCCCTAATGAACACTGACTTCCACCGTGTAAATTTGACTTAGGGTGCTGCCTGTCAGTGTCGGTAATTTTTCACAGAGCAATGTCTCTGTGATTGATCTGTGTTTAACTGCAGCTGTGCAATAAGACGCATCAGCATCATTTGGATCTCTTTCTAAGTGCTGTGCAATGATGCCTTACAAGCCGCTATTTTGTGTGCAGCATCTCCCTGAACTAATTTTGCTTCAGGGTTTAAAGGAGGTGAATGCCTTCAAGATTCACAACTGAAGTGATGAATACGATCAACTTCACATTCATACTCTAATGTGCCTGAAACTCCACAATGTTTCCGGAGCTTCCATCAGTTGCCTGATGTAACAATTAATTTGCATACAAATAGATGCCAGCGACATCAAAAGAGGTGAGAGGAGGGAGTGAATTACACTGTGAGTTGATTGGAGTATAAAAAAATGGGAAAGCATCTAATGCGAGCTTCTCCACAGTTATGAAAACAAGATGTGGCATTTATCTGCTTAAGATTTTAAGGCATCATTAAAGAGGATGGCGAAACAATAGTGCACAGATGGTATCAAAGCCTCATTTGAAGGTGTCAGCCCTTCAGGAAATGGAGTTTGCTCATGGATAGGACTTCAGTCACTCTTTAACTGTACCACTTTCTGTGTCAGTGACTAGCCAGCTCGAATAAATCACGTCACTTCTATTTGGCAATATTATGTAACATAAAGATGACACAGTACAGCTATCAACTGACTACAGATAGGAATCAAATGTTGGCTCCAGTTAAGAAAGCTCCCAACTTATATAATAATATATTATTCACTTTTATTTTTTAATAGTTTCCTTGTGAATTCTTCTAAGTTGGCTCTGCATACCTACATTACAATCTCTTTGGACACAGTCAACACAAACAACAACTGAGGGGCCATCCACACAGACTATTTCAAGCATCTGCACAAGTTTTAAATTGTACAGCCATTTTGTCCACTTGTCCACAATTTTGCACAACATGACCTTCTCAGCGCAGCATTCAATATCAGTGGCTATGTGATTTTTAACTAGAATGGACCCACCAAGGTTCTAGATGCTATTAAAGAGTCCAGATCTGCTTTTTTATGTTTGTTTTTGCTCTTTATTGTGCTTAACACATGTCTCAAGAGCAACAGAGCACTATTACCTCTTTGATTGATAAACAGAGTCCATTATAGCATTGGTTACAATAAAATCTTATCATTTATAATTCTTACAGCTGGCAAGAGCAGGGCAATTACTGCTTCCCACAATTATGAGGACAAAATAATAGAGATTACCAGGTTGATTGTGTAGTTGTGTAGGGATGATTCGGGGTTCTCTTGACCTTAACAACAACTGCCGGAAACAAAAAGAGGAAGACACCGCAAGGAAATGAAAGGCTGGCAAAGCTGCTATGAGTTTACAATAACAACACCAGAATACGTGAAGAGTGCTGTATGGAAGCACTCTGGGCTCCACTCTGTGCCGATAATGTACAAAGCAGCTGTCCCACAATGACAAATCCAAAGACCCATTTGTTGAACTTTTACCACAGATAGAGAGGCCCTATTGAGGTGGGACTTAAGGCCCTCTAACCAACATCAACTCTGCATTTCCAAAACTAGAAAATCCTCAATCGTTGTATTATATATTTAGACTGAAGTCATTTCTTGAACCAGTCTGCAAATTGTGTTTTAAGGCCGTAAAAAGAATGTTCCCTGCATATACAATCATTAAAGTGTCAGGTTTCTGCAAGCATTTGCAGTATTGGAATTTGCTGCCTGGTTGGGGCTCAATTTTGTATATTTAATATCCACAACTTAATCAGGAAATTATGTTTAATTACCATATCATTTCCTGAATTCTTAAAAGTCTTACAGACTGGGGTTCACAATTATACAACATACAGAGTTTCCCTGGCCTTTATTCTGAGTGACGCTCACAAGTCCAACACTATCTCCAGGCATTTCAAAACAAAGGCACATATAATTTAAGGTGAATCCCAACTCTACCCCTTAGCGCTTCCCCCTTGTCTTACCACCTCCACTTGGCCTTCTGTTTTGAGGGTCAAGGGAAGGGGTGAAAACACACTGTTGCGAACGAGACGGCACTCGATTCCCGTTACGTCATCTCCCAGAGCCACTTGTTGGCTGTGACATAAGCAGATGCGACAACAACCGTCGCCACAGCTGTGAAAGCTTGCTTGTTATAAAGAGAAATTTTAAAATGTGACCAACAACTAAAAACATGATTAATATTTCTTTGATGATAAAATAATTATAATTAAGCGCCTCCTTCGGTCTCTGCTTTGCTTTGTGTCAGCAGGCGCAGTGTATTATGGGAAATTCTCTTACCCCTTCAATTTAAGTAAGGTCTTCGTTTCGAGGGCTGTGTAGCCCTTCGTCTTAGCCCTTCAGACAACTGGAACACCACTTCACTAGGCATGAACGCGCAAAGCAAGGGGTAAGGGGTAAGACAAGGGCTAAGGTGTACAACGGGGATGGACCCTAAGTTAATGGGACAAAAAGTGTCAATGCCTTTAGTCACTGTCCCCCATGACCAAAAAGGGCTAAAAGTCTTCTGAACAAGTTCAACTGTCAACACTAAACATATTCTAATATGACAACAAGAACTGGGTAATAACAGGATCGTAATAAAATGTATGACTATGAGGATTATAATAAGCTTTGGGTGTATTAACTCGATAAGATACAGCAAAAATCAGCTGCCAGTCAGTGTGTTTATCCTGCTCCACACTAAAATTTGGGTGAATCTGATGCAGCCTTAACATTGGTTTGCAAAACAAAAGAGAAGAAGTCAACATCTGTGTACTGGTTCGGCCCACTTAATACAGTCAGAGTTTGTCTGAGTTAAAGGAGAGAGAACTGAAGTTGGTACAAGTGAGAAATAAGAACAAGTGACACTGAAGGGAGCAAAGCCAAGGACATTTTTGATTTAAAAAAAAAAGCTGTATAATTTTAATCATTCGGAGGACAAAAACAAATGATGCCGGGTTGACAAAGCAAAATATGTGGGTGGTTGGTGCTGACTAGTACAACAAATCTCTTTCACCATCTGAACATGTAATTACACAGAGAGTATGAAATGAGGTGTAATGATGCTGCCTCGACTTAGTTCACAAAACCTGCAATTTCGGGCCAAAGAATTTGTTCATTTGTGGTTAGCAGCATCTGCAGTACAATTTCTTCAGAAGTGCTGCAAAAAATGAATAAATCATGTTGTCTTTTGCAGCCTGTACCCCATATGAAATCATTTAAAGAGGAGCAGGACCATAACAGGTGTTGTTTTTTACTGCATAGTTAAAGATACTATGTAACTGAGTACAACCAAGAAGGACAGCTACAAAAAACTGATTCAAGTCCTGGAATTCAGATTCAAACTCCATGCAAAAAATGTATGTATTGATGTTTTTTCTGAAGTTTTTGATTAACAGCAGATGCATGATTTTGATTTGTGATTTAAAAAGAGTTAATGGTTTGGGTTCCATAAGCAAATATAAAAATGTGAGCACGAATGTTCCCAAAACAAACTACTTAATTTGCATTTGTTTACTCTGTTGACATTATGTAAAACTAGTGCAGATGTTTTCTTTTCTTTTCTTGAAGATAACACCATTGCTCCCTATAACCTGTGGACATAATTAAACTTAAATGAGCTATGAAAATATTAAACACTTAATGTTGCAAACTCACTATATGATAAACTTAGATGAAGTTTAACTAATTCAAAATACTGTGCATCAACAATAAAAAAGATATTGTGATAAACTTTAATTTCAATCAATACTGGAAAATGTATTGTGATCAAATGTTTTGCCTTTTTGTGATAACTACCTTTTGATTTAAAATAACATTGTCATAAAAACCATTACTTTCATGCTTTTGTTACCATTTTTTTTAAATGGTACACAACAGGGGTGATGGTTTGGTGGAGTGGATAGCAAAAGGCACGTCCCATATACATACTTCTGCTGGCCCGGGTTCAAATCCAGCCTGTGGCCAGTTGCAAAGTGTCCTCCCCTACTCTCTCATCCCTTTCACAAGCCTATCCACTGTCATTCTCTCCTATCAATAAAGGCACAAAAGGCCAAAAAAAACATTAAAAAATGAATAAAAATGGTACAAAACCATAAAGTTTTTAAAGTCGGTATTACCAAAAAGCACACACACACACACAAAAAAACTATTAGTAAAGTGCACATGAACAGCAGGAATAGAGTGTAAATTGATCCCCGATCTACTGCTGTGAGCTGCACAAGTTGCAGCAACTTTGTCATGTGACTGGGTTCAGAGGGCAGAGAAACAGTCCAAGAGATGAGGAGTCTGACTGAGTATGTATCTTTATTGGAGCAACAAAAAAGGGGTGTGTTTTTGTCAATATATTTCATATGAGGATGGAATGGGAGAAAAGATGGCAGATTATTCAGGCTGTTGTGTAAAAAGTGCCTCAATAAAGTCAAAACAGGGGGGAACATTAGCATGGACGAACTGACTGATGGACATCAGAGTTTTACTTGAAAGCATAACCAGTAATGTCTGGCTTACTGAACTGAACAGTTGTCCTTTTGATGTCTCTGATGATTAAACCACTGACCATATTGATGCTCCATGTGCAGCAAATAAACATTAATCCACCTCCACAACAAGCCTGATGTGGACTTAATGCTGCTTAATACACCTGGAGCATCAGTTAAATGAATTACAGGACTTATAACTTAAAGCAAAAGAAGTGCTTCTTTTCTTTCACTCTAATTTTTGCAATATTAATCAGTCAATAAAATAATTAAAACATGCCCGTAACATTTATCAATGAGTGAATAAAATATTTCTATAATAATAAATACTTTTGCTCATGAATATAGTCTATAATGTTCAATCAGTTGTTTCATTCATCTTTTTTTACTTCAAGACAGTACAATGTGCCTCAGATGTTGGTTACTGTTGTCTGTGGTTGTATCATCAATAGGGATGGGAATTGAAAACCAATTCCAGTTGAGAATCGTTAACAGCTCCATCAAAGAATCGATATCATTAATCTTTTTGCTAATCAATTCCCTTATCAATTCCATTCAATTGACAGGGTTCAGAAGTGTCAGAATTGTGGCTTAATCTTAATTACACCTACTTAAGTGAGTGGAAACACCAGCAACTTGCAGAAGCAGTTATCTATACTGCGATGTATGTTTGGCATTGTTGCCACTGAAAATCAGACCATTTGGCCACATGCAAAATTTGCTGGAATGGATAAGGGAATCGTTAAATAATTGGATCAATTAGCAGGATCGTTAACAGCATTGGTATTGATAAAATCTTATCAATTCCCATCCCTAATCATAAACACGTACAGAACATGTTAATTAGAGTTAAAATTAGATTAAATAATACTTGTACGTCGACAGAATGAAAGCTTTATTCATATGGCAGTTTTCATCTCTAGGATTGACTGCTCTATAAGGTCTAGTTTGTGATTTGATTGCACTTTTTTGCTGTGGTACAGGCATTGAATACAGTATCTAAAAACCCTTCCAGCCCCCTTCCAGCACCAAGATATTTTTTACTGGTCTCATGTTGAAGTTTAAATTCTGGAGTCATGATGAAATCACCCTGAATGCTGTGTGTGACTCTTAGAAAGTATTGTCAGGCCACCTCCCCTGACTACTCTACACAGGGCAAACACGGACACACGTGCAGCTTGAGCATTAAAAGAAATGGCTTTAACGTAATCTGCAAATGATTTTTAAATCACCTTGAATTTGCTTGGGGGACCAGACTCTTTCTCTACATCACAGTTCACTCCACAGCTATCCTTTCTTTTATTTAAACCCTTCCAGCACCAAAATTCTTCAGCTGTCAATATGTCGTGACTCTTTACTGAGTGCAGTAATTACAGTACCGCAGTAGGAGCCGAGCAATAGAGGGAGAAGGAGCTTATCAAACATGAGTGCTGAAGGAAACTCCTAAGAACTTCAGGCTGTCACGTGCTACAGAGCACGATGGCTGTCGTCCTTTTTACTAACACAGTCAAAGAAAGTGTGCTCCAAACTGAGTGTACATTATTTATCAAACAAGCCAAAAGGTGCATCCCAGACCTGGTCACTTACATGCATGATCAGGCTCACATCTCTTGACTTGATTCCATTGATAAAATAGAGGAGCAGTTATTTTGGACTCCCACATGCTCACATGCTACACACTGACTCACACAAACACACACTTGTTGATGTATTGCCTATTACACTGCAATGACAGTACTGGCAGTCAGCCCAGAGCAGTGGATAGTTTATGATGTTGGGAATAATAGGCATGGTTAAAAATAACTTTATTATCAAATGCACCTCAGAGACAATGGTGACGGAGGCAAAAGAGGCAGATTTTGTGAAAAGAGACAGAGGAGAGCACAGGTTCCTCAGACAGCGTGGGCTGATGTGGGAGGGGTTAGCACATAGAGCCAAAGATTCAGCTTTAACTATCTCTGAAATTACAGGGGAAGCAGAGCCGACTATAAAGACGTCCTCAGGAATACAGGAGAAGAACATTATTGATGGTTACGCAGCAGAAAAGTTTTTTGGTTTTTTTTGCAGAATGAGGGCCTGACAGGCGTCAGGAAAGACTGAGTCAAGAGATGCATATTTGTCTGTAATGGTTTCTGAAAATACCTAATAATGAAAGAGCAAACATTAATTTAATGTGCAGTGTCTCATAGCAGCATTTGTCACATTTTAATCCACTACAAGGTAAAAAAAAAATAGATGTGATGAATGAGTCAGAAACATTTAGACTGATGATATTAATAGTCCTCTATAGTGGTTCTTAGTCAGTTGTTATAGATACTTCTATAAGCAACAGATTCAGCATAGAGAGTTATCAACGTGGTATTCCTTAACGAGGGCTGACGAAACTGCGTAACAGTGAGGACTTTATCAAGAATATGTTGATGAAGACTCAAGTCATGTTTAAGTCACACCCTGGGATGATTTAATCTTGACTTGGACTTGCCACTAAAAGACTTCTGACTCTACTCAGACTCCAGGTTTAAGACTCATCCCACAAATCCAGCTCTATGCAAGAGGGGAGACTCGGAAGAAGTATTTTCATCTCTGTTCCTCCAATAAGAGGCGAGATAAAGTGCTGACATTAAGTCTGCCCATGCTGATTATTCCACTTTTACCAATTACTTTTTTTTTTTTTTTTTAATGTATGTTTTTGAGCATTTTGTGCCTTTATTGATAGGAGAGAGACAGCGGATAGGCCCGTGAAAGGGGGAGAGAGAGCAGGGGAAGACACTCCGCAAACTGGTCACAGGCGGGATCTGAACCTGGACCGGCAGAAGCAAGTACATGGTGTGCCTGGTTGCTAACCACTCCGCCAAACCAGCACCCCCACTTTTACCAATTACTTTAACAAAAGATGACAGCAGAACATTAGATGAAAATGTTGATAGGTGAGAAAGTGTTATCTTCTTCAGTTACCCAGAAATGTTTAATGCAAACATCATAGTTTTACTTTAGCTTAGGCTACGTTCACACTGCAGCCTTTAATGCTCAATTCTGATTTGTTGCTCAAATCCGATTTTTTTGTCTGGCTGTTCAGATTACACCTGTAAATGTGGCCTGACTGCAGACTGTGATGTGAACAGCTCACGCTTCAAAAGTGACACGCATGCTCAGTTGAAAATTAACGACATCACGATTCAGCACGGTGTGATGAGGGGCAACAAACACAGAGCAAAACTGTGCTTCACAATGCTGGAGAAGTTTGTCCCCATAACACAGAACCTGATGTTACAGCAGCTCACCGTGAGTGAGCTCTTATTAAAGTAATGGCTTTTTTATTTCTTGTGAACCTAAAGGCGGACACTCTTTCCTGTCGACGTCTGCCGATGACAGATCACTGCTGGAGAGCCAAACAGCTCAGAGCCACAGCGCGCTAAACAGGTGAAGAAAGAGGCAAAAAATTAGTTTTGTCATCTTTTCTGATGTGTCTTTGTTTGTCTGACAGCAGATCAGACAGGAGCAGACGGCTCTCTGACTGACGCTGTCTCATACAAACATACAGGAGCGTTCAAATGTGCATGGATGGACAGTAGTGGATCATCAGTGTCTCTGGGTCCTGTAAACTGTTATTTTAGCCTGATAAATCCGCTCAAAAAGTCAGCGCAGTGTTAATAAGCTAAGTTTATCAGATATCATAACTCGAACGTTTGATTCACTTACGTTAATTGTTTCCAGTTGATTACCCCAGCGCACTCTCACTTTTTTCTCATCACTCCTCCCTTTATGCATTGTTTAATCATGCTTGTAGGTGGAAAATCAACTGAAACTCTTTATTTTAGGAATAAATAAACGTTTAAATAATCATGTCTATATATTGACCTCTGATTACGTTCTGTCCATGAAATGACTTTGAAAACATTATTCCCGAGGTAAGCTGCCGACCCCTGCTCTAGAATGACGTCAAAGTTGCATTGAATGTGACCCTGCTGTTCAGACTGCAGTCACATTCAGGAAAATTGGATACGTATCTGATCAAGCAACACATTTGAAAGTGGCCTGAATCTGATTTGAAAATGTCAGATTTAGTCCGACCTGTGCCGTTCACTAGGGCTGTCAGAAAAGCAGATACAGGTCACATTTGAGCCAAAAAATCATATTCAGGTCACTTTTGACTGCAATGTGAATATAGCCTTGGTTAATTTGTTTGCTTACTGGGTGCATACGATGTAAGTAGGAGTTCTAGTGAATATTGCCGATTTTTGCAATCTTTAGTTAGCTTTTTAAAACCAGTGAAAAAGATGAACAATGATGATGCCTACAGACTACCTTAATCAGGAAAAATACACATCACATGTGAGTCTGTTTTTAGGATTTATTCAGCAGTATATATTAACCAGCTGTTTATGCTCCCTCTCTTCAAAAGCCTGGATTGCATATAAAAAGTGGCTTATTATCCCTTCAGGCAACAGAGTTTTTTCAAGCAATATTAGGTTTTGCTTTCAAGATTTAAAAAGGCTATAGTTTCAAAGTGGTTAGTTTTCCCAGCCATCGCTCAATCGCTGTACATTTAAGTCTGGCGAGCATGATAACGCCTCTGCTGCCTGTCACAAACATACATCCCCGGCATTCTGACTGCTCTCGTAACAATGCTAAAAATCAAGACTGGCTTAGCCATGTCTGCATGTTAGTAATACTCATTTTCATTCATATCTGACATCTTCTAAGGAGCTTCCTGCATCCACACACTATGTACACACATTTCAGGAGGAAGGCTAATCAATAGCCTCTGGATGGAGAGGAAAAGCTCTCGGTATGTACTGCTCGGGACTGTAATGGGTGTGTGAGTGTGCGTGTGTGTGTGTGTGTTTTTTTGAATAAAAATATCGATTTTAAAATCGGCAGACAAAAAATCGCGATACTTGGGTGTATCGATTTTTTCTCCCACTCCTACTGTTCACACTGTCAGAAAAGCAGATACAGGTCACATTTGAGCCAAAAAATCATATTCAGGTCACTTTTGACTGCAATGTGAATATAGCCTTGGTTAATTTGTTTGCTTACTGGGATCATGCATAACCCAACTGTAAGTAGGAGTTAGCAGTGAATATGATTTGCATCCATTTTCCCCTGAAAGGTGGTCTAAAACAAATTTAAAAAATGTTATAACAATTAAACTGAAGAAAATAATATTCTGAATACTACCTTAATCCTTAGTAGCATCCAAAGGCAAGTTAAGATCATAGGTGTATTATTGACCATGTAATGCAGCTTTACCAGCCTAATTTGTTATAAATATGTACATTTTTGTTTATTTATTTATTTACAGTACATTTCTGGGAACCGGTTTAATTAGAAACAACTTTAACCCCTACAGTTGGGTTCATATATCTAGTAATTCCCAAAAAATATCTTCCAGTTTCTTTTGGTTACTTTATTTTCTACTTTAACCATGAATGCATTATTTATGAAGACAATGAGACTTTACTGACTTGCAGCTGACTCCTAGAGACTTGAGACATGACTTGGACTTGTAGTAAGCTATTTGTGTTCATCTCTGAGGTATACAAGAATACTCAATGCTCAAGAAAATAATAGACATTTAAGTCTGGCTTTGGCTATGATAATGCCTCGTTTAACAAACATGTCACAAACATACATCCACAAGTATGCATTCTGACTGCTCTGTAACAATGCTAAAAATCAAGACTGGCTTAGCAAAAACTAAAATGCGGGAAAAAGGATACTGCATGTTAGTAATACTCATTTTTCATTCATATCTGACATCTTCTAAGGATGCAATATGCCCTGAAACTAGAAAACAAACACACACAAGCACACACATTTACAGGAGGAAGGCTAATCAATAGCCTCTGGAGAGGTGTTGGAGATGGAGTGTTCATTTTTCTGAAGCTACAATAATGACCTAATAACTCCACTTCTTGGTCCTTGGGGACCAGGGTGCATGTGTGTGAGTGTTAGTGTGTGCCCATTGCCAAGTGTGTAATGGTGTGCATTTCCTGCATGTGGAATTGTGTTTTTTTCAAACTAATAGCCAACAAAGAAAAATGATTCTTCTCTTTCTCGGGGGCAGTGTGTGAGAGCTGATGCCTCTGAAGACTGCACTGCTTTTTGAATACACTGGTCCATCAGTACAAAAACATGTATCCAATAAGATTGTAAATAGGAGTGGATGCAATGCAAAAAAAGCAGAGCAAAGCAAAGAAAAGTGAAGCAAGCAGAAGCCAAACACTCATACAGCCTGTGTGAAAGCTGCTCCAACAATCTGACCTCTGTATGAGTTAGTCTTCACACCTCACAGGATGTTTACTACAGAACCCATCTAGTGTGTGTGGTGAATATCACAGAGCATCTGTTTAAAGCCACATTTATACTTTAAAAAGATGTAAGTGGAAAGAGAAAGGTACAGTGGAGTAACCTTGGAAAGCAAGAGGAGTTGTAAAATTTCATGTCTCTCATCAGGCTGACCCCTCAAGCAAAGCTTCAAGCTAAAATTTTGCTCAGTCAAAAATGACCGGGCTCATCAGCATCCTTTTAAAGACAAAGTAGGAGTTGCAACAAGTTTGCTGTAGTCACACTGAAAGTGAGGAGCAACTGCAAGCCCCCAACTTGCCTGCAATACGTGTTACAGACAAAACACTTGTTAAAGGGACTGTGAGGAGTTTCTAAGTAATTACAAAAAAATCTCGCTTTTAGATATATGCCTGATCGAAACACACACTTTAAGATGAGTTTTATAGCATCAAAATAGGTTATCTATAAATGCTATTCCTTACCTTCGCGGTCGGGTCGGACAGAGCTGGACTGGCCTGGATACTCAACTTCGGGAACAAGACAATTAAAACTGGAGCAAATCTATATTATTCGGACACGTCTTAGAGCACCGGGCTGTAAGTAGCGATATATAGCCGGCTACAAAACTACGATACTAAGTTTTCCAAAAATTGCTTGTTGTCACACATCAACAAGTACCGCCACGTAACTAGAAAGAGATACATTACCTTGTCGCTTTGCATCCTGTAAGTTGTTGAAAAAAGAAGTTGTAAAGTAATGCAGAGTTCTGAGGAAGGTCCGAGCTGCATTTTCATTAGCATCACAACAAAGGCACGCTTTGGCCTGGGTCACGTCTTTTGGTGCGTTCCAGAAGTAGGAATTTCCGAGTTCTGAGTAGGAAACTGCAACTGGAACGTCCCCCGAAGTCGGAATTTCCTGCTGGAAACTCGGCGAAACCTCGCCACCCCCAGTTGACAATGGAAGATGGATGCCCCAGTGTGAACAGTTATTTAGCTCCTGTAATAATCCATTTATTTGCACTTCTGACTGGGGTGTGTCGCTCTAGATCATCCGTATACATAGTATTGTTAGACTTGTATTTACAAAAATGCTGCCATAGTGATAATCACATTCTTCATGTGATATTTGTGAACAACAACGCAGGGCGTGCTAACAACAGCTAACAATAGCCTGGTAGATCGGCATGTTTTTTTCCGACTTCAACTGCTCCGAGAATAGACCAGGTTGGAGCTGCCGAGTTTTCAGCGCACCTTCCGCACGTTTTTTTGGCACGAAATTGTCACTGCGCCAACATGAATCTGTCGGCACCTCCCCCTGGTGCACCGTCGACTCCCCCGGTGCACCGTCACACCCATCTCTGTGCAGACGGTCTACCAAATTGTCAAATTGGCAGCGCACGGCGGTGCACCGGACGAAATTAACACTGCGCAGGGTGCGCCAGGCTTGCGCCCCTTGCGCTGCGCCACGAAATTAGGGCCCATTATGTTTAAGGATACAAGTCACTCTTAGTTTATACCCATGCTGCTGCTCATCCCACACCACTAAAATATGAGAGAAAGATCAGTTGTTATCTAATCGGACACCTCTTCAAACACAGTGTGTGTGTTTGGTTTTGTACATCAAGACATTTTATTTGAAGTGTTTTATCGATAGATCATTTTAAATTCAAATAATTGCCATCAGGATCATAGTTTTTTTAATAGTGTCATCAATATCATGATCACTATAAAACTTCAACTGATTGTGCAGTTTTATTTTCTTTCATCACTACACACAGTTCCCAGATAAACTCAAACAGCGGCCCAGTGTCTTCACAGTAAGACCAATCACCTCGTTCACTGGGATGGTTAAGTTTCATTCTCTGAAAAATTAACCAGCCTCCTGAATAAAAGGATCATCTTCATTTCACTCCTAAGAAAATCAAAATATGGATACACATGACTTGTACTCCTAGGGATAACAAAGGTCTCAATAAAGGTTTAACTCAAAATAAAAAACAGAAAGGACCATATAAAGACACCTACACTGATGTGAAGTGAAGCACATCTGGAGTCAAACAATCTCCCTGATGGATCCTTAACAACCAAAGACACAATATGATCTTAAGTTTAGGCAAAACTAAACTCAGGTTCATGCCTTAACTGGAGCATTTAACATTTGAAGCAATAAAGAGCTGATTTAGACAAGTGAACCCTGGGGCAAAAGAAGGAACAAACTTCATTTAAAGAGTTTTAAAAAAAGCCAAATTTACAGAGCGTTGGCGAAACAAACTCAAGGTTCAGATAACTAAATTTTGTTTAGTGTAAAGTGAAGCTGAAAGGGAAGATGTACGCCTACAGCTTGCTAAAGGCCCTTAAGTAAAGCCTCAGACACAGGCAGCAGCTCCTCGTTTGGCACTGGCAGGCAAAAAACTTGGCATGTCTTGCACTTTATACATTCAACTACTCATAAAACCTGAAACTTACACTTCCCCTAAACATTTCTTAAGTCATACAGAGCTCCCAACAGTGTTCTGGAGAAAGTAATTGATCAGAATAATCCAGAAGATTGTTTTGTGTCATCTCATTTTTGTGTCAGTTCACCCAGCTGCCAGTAAAGACGTGTTGCTTCTATGTCAGAGCTGTTATGAGTCATGATCAAACTCAGACGAGGGCTGAACGATTTGAGAAAATAATCTAATTGTGATATTTTTCACCAATATTGCAATTGCGCTTTACTCTGCGATTGTTTTAATGTTCTTCATCTGATGTATTCTTAAACAAACATAAGCAGTAGGTCGTTTTATAGTATAACAAATATGACAAAAGACAAACATGGTCTGACAGTGGCCAAAAAAAGATGAATGGGAGCAAGATAGGCATAAAGTTGTAAAAACTGGGTTAAAAAAGGTTAAAATAGACACGAAATTGCAAGAAACTACATCAAAATGCCAAAATGTTCAACACATTTTGGGTTAAAAATATTGCACTGTCGGCGATTTGAAAATTGCAACAAGCCATATTGCGATTTAATCTAATTTGCAATTAATTGTTCAGCCCTAACTCAGACTAAACTTCATCCATGAGCACAGATGGACAGAGTATCCCCGCTCATATAAGGGTATGCAATATGACCATCCCAACTCCTCTCATCACTTAGATTAAACAATGGGGAGTGCCTTTCTATTGAAGGTAGACCTTAATATCAGTGTGTACATAGTTATTCTTTTTTAGTTTAAACAACTTTCATATTAATAAAACTTCAGTTTATCAAAATGTTTATATGAATAACTGTAATGAATAAATATATTTGGCTTGTTTCATGTTAAAGAGGATTGTATTCAAAACTAAACTCATTCAGATTTTATATTCTTAATATGAAATAAAGTTGATTGTAAATAAGAAATTTAAGGTTAGGTTTTGTCTATTCTTTATTTTAAAATCTCATTCTCATTATTTTTTTATATTAGTAATAATAAATGACTTTTATCATCTGCTTCTCTCTTTTCCCGACCCACACTAGGGCTGCCACAAATGACTATTTTGATAGTCAACTAGTCAACGACTACTTTTGCGATCAGTCGACTAGTCACTTCATGCATGAACTGCAGCGTACTGCACCAGCATGCAGCTGGTGGCCCAAATCGCTTATTATGAGCAGACCTGGCAACTTTGGTGCCTGCGTAGTTGTTCATGCGCCACATGCATGAGTGTGTTTCGGGGTGTGTTGGTTTGATTCCTGCAGGTGTGATAACCAGAAAACAGAACAGATAGGCAGACAAGACAGCAGAGGTACAGCGGCAGTTTTGTGAGAAAACACACCTAAAAAACAAAACAACTAGTCGACTATTAAATTAGTAGTCGACTATTTTGATAGTCGACTTAGTCATGACTAGTCAACTAATCGTGGCAGCCCTAACCTACACAGTTTGAGTTATGAGAGAGGAAACTTTCCCTTCTCCTGTCTTGATCTTGTAACTGACCAGAAAACTTTCTGTGTATGTATTTTTTTACAATTCTAAAAAGAGCAAAAAAGGCTTGACTAAACATTGGGGGTTTTGAATCAGCAATCAGGCTCTGAGTTTATTGTTATCTGTGTCCTCAGGTCAGCTTTAGTCAGTAAAGTTGTGTGCTTTGTCTAGTACATAAGTTTGATATTAAAGCGTTGAATGAACGTGACACCACTGAAATACAAGACACACCGCTGGCTACATTTACAAGAGAGCTTTAATTCCCCTTTAACCCAGAATAAAACTTAAATCCTCTTTAAAAAGATTAAAAAGGACCTTGTAAACACCTTATTCTGAATGAAAATGACCGTTCTGAGTTAAACTTAATTCTGAAGTATGTGGCTGGTTTATTCTGATTTAAATTCATGTTGGAAATTTCCTCAATCCACTTAAAATCAATTTGAGTCATTTTACACATGCTCGTTCCCGCTCATGGGAAGCTGACGGGAACAAGGTGGCCACCCAAAGCAAGCGCTGGACTCGAGCCAAGACACTTTACTAAATAGGGGCCAAAGAAAATTTTGAGATAATAAAAAGAGTGGATGGATGTAGGCATAAAATGACACTGTTTTCTTCTAGACGTAAATACGTCAGATTTGCCCCCTGTCCAATCAGAACCATGCCCAACCCTGAGACCTTAAGCACGAATTGAGTAAAGAGGAACAAAGTGCTTTCCATGTAAACTTCAAGTCAGCATTCAGCACCATTTCCATGTAAACAGAAAGGAGAATACTTTAAAGGGGACATATCATGCTTGTTTCTCCTTTTCACTATGCCAGACTAGGATGCCTGTAAAGCATTTCTGCCCTCAGTACAAGTCATTTAGCTCCTTCATTGCCCCACAATAGCGTTCTCAATATCCTCATTTTAGGCTGTTATGAAGCCGTCGTTGAAACACTCGGATCTGAGGATGACCTAAAGTTACCTCGCAACGTCACAGCCCTTTGTGCTCTGATTGGTCAGTTCTATCGGGGGTTGAGCCAGCCTGTCCTTCTTCTTCTACTGTATTTTCTGGCAGGCTCAAAGCAGCGACCGCGTATTGAGTCCCCCTACAGGCCAGAGCTGGTAATGAGTGAATGTGAGCTAGGGATCTATATACCCCTGCTGGTGGATGTGTTCCTCGGTGACGGTTTTGTGGCTAACGGACATCACAGAGGAGGAAGTGTTTTATCAGATTACTCCAATAAAAAGAAAGGTACCTCGCGTCGTCACGATGTTTGAAATCTCGCGGACATCTCGCAATGAGCTATTTTCAGAGGCATCAAATCTCGTTCTAGGATATCAGAAAAAATACAATATCTCATTTTTTGAAAATGAAGGGGGTGTAAGGTCTTGTTTTCAAATTTATTATATTATATGTAAGTATTAAATCATGCATCAGCATGATATGTCTCCTTTAATTTTGAATTATTTAATTCTGAATACTTCACTCCAAATTAAAAAGACATCATGTAACTGTTGCCAGTGTTTAACTGCTACATATCAGACACAAATGGTCTTTCCTCAGTCTTGCACAGTGTCAGCAATTCCCACCTCTCACCTGATTTAAAAGCACTAAGTATCAGCTCTTCCGACTTTCTCCTCTTGTTTCTATCTGTTATTAACCCTCTCTGTGGTCTTATTTTCTAAATTTGAAGCACTCTGCATCAGATTTCCCCTGTCTCTCCTCTAGCTTCTTCGGCCACATTGCTCTCTGCTTGCTCTTGTCGTATTTCTGCAATGTACTGACTAAAGGATTTGTTTGATGGAGTGGCATCACGTGTGGCCACCATAAGGAACAGAAAAGCTGCACCCTCAAGAAACAGATGGCTGTTGAAAGCCTTAAAAGCTGCACTGATTAATACATAAACACAGTAATAACCATACTGACCTTTAATTATATCCCATTAAATGCACACTACTTGCTTAGGTGGACTAAGACCCAGTTATAACCCTGGGCCTGGTCGCAATTTGAGAAACTACAAAAGGAAATAGAGTTTCAAAACACTGGCCTGGATGATCTTTAAAGCTTAGCTTGATATCATATTCATTTTCACTCATCTATTACATAAGAGTAAGCAATCATAGGTATCATTAAAATACATAAAAGTAGAAAGAATCAAAAACAATCTCAGTACCAGGCGACAGATTTAGTGTAAAATGTTTTTGTTTGAACTACCTCCCAGCTTTTGACAGCGCAAAGAGAGAAATAAACAGATAGAAAGGAGAGAGTGAGGGAGGAGACTTCATTGTCAGATTTTTTGTTCCTCTTTCATTAATGGTTTGCTTTTTCAGTGAAAAAAAAGCCTTCATGATCAGACAGAATTCATGAATCTAGTTTCAGGACTGCATCTATAGCACATCAGGTACAGAGAACAGATAGAAGGTTATAATCCAAGCATATATGAGTTCTGCTTCACCTGCAGATTCATTAAAATACACGAATCATTTTGTAATTGTTCAGGTAACAGGTTGGTGCAAAGGAGGGCTGTTATAGAAGTGAAAGCATCTGTTAAATTGTACGGCAGTGTAAACCTCACAGCCCCTTTGGGAGAAACGTAGACCCCTGCTGACACGCAAACACACAGACTAAGTGTTGAGGCATTTGTTAATCTTGTAAACATCCTTTCACTGATCTCTCATTAATTCAGCCCAGAGGATGACAGGGGGTGAGAGATAAAGAAGAAATGTGTGTCTGTGAGCAGGGGGGGAGTGGGTAGTGAGGGCGAGGGGGTTGAAAGAGAGAGAACCACGCATTTAAAATTAAATCAATTAGGGGTGCTGGTTTGGCAGAGTGGTTAGCAACCAGGCACCCCATGTTCTTCCTTCTGCCGGTCCAGGTTTGAATCCCGCCTGGGACCAGTTTGCAGAGTGTCTTCCCCTACTCTCTGACCCCCTTTCACAAGCCTATCCATTGTCTCTGTCCTATCAATAAAGGCAAAAAAAAAGCCCAAAATATACATAAAAAAAAAAAATTACATCAATTAACCACCACTGCAGAAGTATCGTCTTTCTTTATGTTAACCATACGCTAATGCAAATCAAACAAATCTCTTTTACTATTTACTAGACATTAAAGGTGTAGTCAGCGATCTTCTAATCTTCTAATCTAATGCACTATTTGTCATATTCACCCTATTTCTCCTCTCCATCCACAAGATGTCACCACTGACAGCATGTTGTAAAAAAAGTCCGGTTTCAATAAAAGGCCTTGGCTCTGAATTTCAGCAGGTAAATACTGTGGCTTGGGCCGAGTTACCAAAACAAAGTACAACCCCCCACATCCTGGGGACGATCATACTCATGCGCAGATCAGACAGAGGGGGGAGGGGGAGTAGTAGTTTGCGTAGCGTGCGCAGTTAGCGTAAGAGAGAGATACAATGTGTGCAGTAGCAATGGCGGAAAAACAACGCAAAAGAAAAAGGTCAGAGGAGCAGAAAGTGAAAAAGAAGGGCTATGACCATGAAAGAGCAAAGACCCGGGTCAACATTGGTGTTGCTTTCCAATGGTGGAGGGAATTCCGCAAACTGGAAGACCTAAAAACAGACGCGGATGTTGCCGTCTTTCTGCTGGATAGGTAAGCAGCACTAGCTTTGTGGTGCTTCACATAACAGTAACAGCCGTCGGGCATTCATCTTATTGTCTAATCTGCCAGAATGTACTGTTGTTGTGATGTTATCAATATTGTCAGTCGAGTTGTCTGACGAGTCGGGGTTACCTTAGCTACGCGGGGTTACTTTCGCTACGCAGTTTCTACAGCCGTTTCCATGACGATACACGTCCATCAGCTTTCGGGGGTGGAGCCAGGGGTGAGGTATGAAGGGAGAGGCGGGTCTAAATTAGTTTATAAACAACCTCTCCACTAGTTTCCTCCCACATCGCTGACTACACCTTTAACGTGCAAAACCGAGGGTAACCAAGGTAACTTGTGTACCTCTGCTTAAGTGAAAGCAAATCACAGAAACATTCATCTAGGATAACTGGAAAATCCTGGCTTAATCCTCGATCTAGGCTTAGTGAAATACCCTTCTGGTGGTAATATGTGTTGGCGCAGTTTCTGCTACTTCATCACAGACTCCCTTCATGTTAGCTGCTAATGCTAAATGAAGCTAGCCAAAGTGGATCCCTCCTTACTAGGGCTGAAATATGGTAAAACAATGTTATTATATTGTTTACTCTCACATCTATTATGATATTTTACATTAACTTATCTGATAAATATTGTCGCTTTTAAAATTCACTATGTTTTCTATGAGCCCACTCATTCTTCCATTGCACACTGAAACCCTTTGACACTGTGATGTTCACACAGGGCAGGAACAGCACAAAGTGTTTTTCGACATTTACAGATAAACTGATGGCTTGTAATTGTGCCACTTACAGTATAGCTCTATTAAAAATAGAAAGTGCCATTGCAGGTGCCTTTTTAGTCTAAGACTCAGAGAATCTCCATAATTGTGATTAAAACAAGGATTAGGAATAAAATTCTTCCCTTTCCCTTTTAAACACAGTCACACAAAAACTGGAGCACTAATGAATCCATGTCAGCACAGTAAAAACAGCTGGGTTATGTCATCTACTAAGCCTCGGGGTTATGAAATGTTTTACCCATAATGAGTTATTTATTTATTTGTTTGTTTTTTGCACAACTCGTGCCCTGAGTAAAAATCCATCAACCCAACTCACATTGGTTTACTCAGCACCTGGGCTGTTTGTGCTTCTCACGTTGACAGTCAAGCTCCACCATGAATCCACACACCGCCAGTTTACAACAGAGTTTCCGGTCAGTTTCAAAGCATTGAGCGCCAACACATATTACCACCAGAGGGGTATTTCACTAAGCCTAGATAGGGGTTTAAGCCAGGATTTGCCATTTATCCTAGAGGAATTTTGCTGTGATTTGGTTTCACAAAAGCAGAGGCACACAAGTTACCTTGGTTACCCTCGGTTTTGTATAGCAACGTCTAGTGAAGAGGTATCCAATTTCTCCAAGGGGAAGGGCTACACAGTCCCTGAAATGAAGACAAACCAGGACCTCACTTGAAAGGAAGGGGTATGAGAAATTATTAATAATACACTGTGCCTGCTGACAAGATGGCAGGGCACAGACCAAAGGAAGCATATAAATCTAAGAAATTAAGCAAATTTATTGTTTTTCATGGTAATGAGGCTTTATCAGATATTTAATCTGCTCAACGCAAATTTTAACCATGATGCAAGACAGCATTCTGGAAGTTCAATAAGAATTGTAGCATCAACACAACCTGTGAGCAACACTGGCATTTGGGTGGAGTCTATGACAACTGTATGTAGTTGAAACCACCCAGAATTGAAATTCATTTGCCCATTATCTGAGTAGAGTATATAGCACACATATGTAGTTGAAACAACCCAGAATATAAATTAAATAGACGCAGAAGTTGGATAGAGCATATAACAAATATTTGTTGTTGAAACACCTTAGAAAAAGGTCAGCATCAAAAAAATAAACTGACTGCTTGCTATCCATCAAACAAAACCTAAGTGACAGCATAAAATGTTTAGAGTAATTTGGCCAACACTGCACATCCTACAAGGCATCTCACATGCATTGTTGAAGCAACATAATTTTCAGCCCAACTCTGGATGGATGAAGAAAGTAAAAGACAAAGCAAAAAGTCATCAAAGTTCATTGTCTCTGAATTATAATCAGTTCTTTTGATGCCATATAAAAAACCACCTTTGAGTGTTGAGTGAGACTTGCCTCTACCTCAAACATCTATAAATGATTGTATATATATATATATATATATATATATATATATATATAAAACATTGGGGACACTGCAAGCCTAAGGAATGTCAACAGATAATGATCAGTGCCCAAAATTTCAGGGCATTTAATTTAGTAAGGATGCACAGTATTGTTGGCATGATTTTGTCCTTGTCAAAAAAGACTGAAAAAGTAAATAATTGTTGTCAGCAGGTAAAAAATTGTCTGTCTACATTTTGAGCCAATATTTAATATTAGATTCACAGAATCTGTTGCCTGGTTAGAAATGATAATCTCAAAAAAAGGCAGAAGAAACTTGATTATAGCTGTTAGCATTAGAATGTATTTTTTCAATGCTAGAATTTTAAAGAGGATACATCCATCATGTCATCTGTATTTTTTTTCAAAACAAACAGACTGTTACATAGGAGGCAAGGTGGTGCAGCAGATTAGATAGAATTAGATTGGAAGCTTTATTGTCATTGCATTAAATACAGTGTATAAACACAATGGGCTCTAATTTCGTAGACCAGGCGCAGGCACGGCGCACCTGCCCTGCATCTTGCCTGCCTCGCCGGCCCACGTGCCTGCCCCTTTGTGCAAGTGCCAGAGAGGGAGGAGAAAAGGCATGAGTTTAACACAGCCGAGTGTTGTCTTCACCAATCAAATCAATGCCTCTCCTTGCCTTTTAATGCGCTGCGGCCAAGACACAGCAACTGATTGGTCTGACTGACCCCCGGTGGCGGAGACGGTCAGAGCTGCTGTTCCTTCAGCAACTGAGAGAACGGACTGGCCATCAGGGCGTGCATCGGAGGCCACAAAGCGCGTCACCGTGTGGGCCAGCTCCCGGAACAAATGTAATCTGTTCCTTTGTCATTAATAGGAGTACAAAATTAAGAGACAGTTACACAGCAGCTGGCTTATCCATTCCTAATGCTTGTGATCCACCTGCATTCCTGGTTTGTCATCGCCAAATCGCAGAGCCTTTAGTGATATACTGTATACTCTCCTGGTGTCTCTGCCTCATCCTCCTTGCAATAATGTACTCCACCTTTTTAGATCATGTTAAAAATAAAGACTAAAACAGAGAAATATGGGAAATCACAGGTAAATCCTTAGGGACATACATTTATTTTCTCTTTTTTCTCTGTCTTTTTTCTCCTTCTTTTCTTTGAATTTCTTGAAATGAGATAAGCCAGCTATATACTCAGTATCAGATGTTAAGGCTGTTTATTGTTGACTTGTAAGATGTGCATCAAACTTCCAGCTGCCGTCAGGTTAAGTTTCCATTATGACAAACGACTTTAATCCAACATTAGATGTGACGGGACAATTAATATAGATACAAATGTTTCTGCTGGTTGGTTCAGACGTGTGCCCATATGTGCGCCTGACACCAAATTACAGCTGCCGCGGGTGTGCTTTGCCTCCGCCGAGAATAGACCAGGTTGGAGCTGGCAAGCTTTCAGCACACCCTCTGCAGAGTTGTTTGGCGCAAAATTGTCACTGCCCCAACATGAATCTGTCGGCACCTCCCCCTGGTGCACCGTCACCTCCCCCCGGTGCGCCGTCACACCCATCTCTGTGCAG
Source organism: Scarus forsteni (assembly GCA_036419115.1). Lineage (NCBI taxonomy): Eukaryota > Metazoa > Chordata > Actinopteri > Labriformes > Labridae > Scarus > Scarus forsteni. Next base: position 1,869,343 of record JAZDUH010000245.1, on the reverse strand, counting down.
ACGGTCTACCAAATTGTCAAACTGGCAGCGCACAGCTGTGCACCAGACAAAATTAACACTACGCACAGTGCGCCAGGCTTGCGCACCCTGCGCTGTGCCAAGAAATTAGGGCCGAATAAATTGTAGGATGCTACTCTGAAATACTGCTTCCTAAAAAGCACTGAAAAAGAAAGCTGAGACCTGCTGCACTAACACACACAGACATATATGCCGGTGATGCTTCTGCCTTATTCAGCTGACATTGGGCAAGAGGCTTGGTACACTAGAGACAATTTGCAAGCCAGTCACAGGGTCAACACATAGAGACAGACAACCATGAAAACTTAACCTTACACCTCAGAGCAAGTGTTTTTGTTTCTTTGAGTTTGAACATATCAAACGTAAAAAGTCAAATCTTCTGTTTCCCCAATAATAAGCCTGGAAGCTAAAACATCGTAAATTATTGACAGCTAAATAACTCACCTTCTCCTTTAATCTGCTTTGGTGGTTTCAACAGAGTAACCACAGAAGTGTGAAGTAAAACCAAATAATTCAAAAAACAAAAAGGACACAGCAAAATTTAAGAAGGTGCACAGACAACTGAGTGTGCAGCTGACCTCAATGCGGTACATCTGCAGGCCACTCAAATCAGAGCAGACACTGAGGCAGATGGTGATTTTACAGCCGCACGAGAAAAGAAACGGCTCTTTAACATCAAACCTCAGCACATTACTCTGAAACCAGCTAGCCAGACAAAAAAGGGATTGTGAGTATAGGGAAAACGTCCAGACCCTTAAGCAGAGGTGCCAAAGAAATGGTGAAGCAGGCAAGATGGAAAGCAGCCCTCCCAAATTACTTTCTGAGATGTCTGCATGATAATGATTCACTGTGCCTGTTTTGAAATATAGTTTCTAAAATACACGATGAGAGACAGGCAGACAGGGGAAGTGAAAGAATGGAGCAAAGAACATTTTGGCCCAAATTACTAGTAGACATTAATCTGATGATCGAATGCTTGACAAAAATAGCCTTAAAACAGCATTTAGGAGGATCATTGCAGACAGTTGCAGCCATGAGTTTGGCTTAGCTAAAAACTTATTAAACTAAAAGGACAAAAAAAAAACATGTGCAGTAAGAACATTTCATTCAAAAAATGAAGTATTCTAAAATGAAGAAGCACTTTCTTTATGTTAGCATAAATGTAAGAAAGAACATTCCATATTCTGTACATTATGGTCGCCCTGCATAATACAGCTGTTGACAGTCACAGTCATAGGATGACTCTGAGGGCTCCACACACAAGGATCACCTGAGATTAAAACTTGCAAATCAAACATTTCAGAATAGGGTATTGTCATTGTTTTATCTGTAGTTCCTTAAGTTGGCAGATTTTCCAATAAAAAAATATGGACTGTGAATTTTGACAAGGAAAATGAACATAAAGAAGAGTCTGAAAAAAGGCTTTAAAATCAAATATCAGTAAAAACTTGCCCCTTAAAGCAAGTCCATTTTACCAAGCCTGTATAATTAAATAACTATGCTTAAGATGGTTCATTTGAGCACAACAAATGGAAATGCACTTAGAGTTCATTTGAGTCAGAAAATTAAAATACCTGTTAATAAGTTACAGCGTGTTCATTGTAATTTCCCATGGCACTACACATTAATGCATGCTAAAAGTGCCTTAAGCAAGAGAAGAGCATTTCCTCGCCCCAGGTCTGAGTGATATTCAGCTGTGTTTATGGCCCATCATCTCGCTTAATTTTCAACCTTTTACACGTCATGGGAAGATATAAGTGGTGTTGCTTCAGGTAAAGCACCTCATCAACAAGCACATATGCCACTTTTAAATCTGTCCTCAGCTTAGCAGCACTGAATATGCTGGCATGTGGCCATTAACAACTAAAAAACTAGAGCAAGGATATGCAAGAGTGAAGGCTCTTGACTGTCCTGGATAAGAAAACCTTTGTAAAGGCAAGCTTTAGGTATTGGAAGGTGTTTTACAAACACTGAATTTACTGTTGTGTTTAAACCTCAAAAGGGTAAAGGTACAACCTTTACTTTGAAATTCAAATTAAGCAGCCAAGTCACAAATATTTGTGTCGATGTAATCCATTTTGGCAAGCATTAAGTTAAGAATTGCCCCTAACGACATTAAGAACAGCGTGTCGCTGTAGCTGAATCTTTGGTGTCATGGATGCCTGTCAAATGCTCGTATGTTAATATTAACTTTAATGATCAAAGTCAGAACAGAAATATGTTGACACAGATGGGGCAGGGAACGCAGGAAGTCATAAAACCTGCATTTTATGGTCAAAATCAATATCAAACATATTTAGTGAAGATAAAGCGAATGCTCATGAATATTTAATAGTTACATAGAAAATAAAACTTCAGTATGGAAAATCTGCTATTTGTTAAGCGGTAAGTTTTACTACATCAAATGTTTCTAGCTCTCTCCTTCATTAGCAAAGACTTTTTATTGGCAACATACACATGATTATAATAAAAATTATGACAATGATTAAAATAGAAGCTAATCCAAGGATTTCCATATACAGGGAGAAGTACCACGAGGTCAGCATTTGCTGTTTTAAATCACTTTGCTTGTTTATTTGGTTCAGTAGTTTAGTTGAAATGCATCCTTTATAAATCCACAGAGCAGATACTTTTTAGGACAGTGCTGTTTGGGATTTGGTCTAACTCCACAATTGCAAAGCTCATGGATTCAGTGAGGCACAAGATTTTTGGTCCTGTTTTTGCTCCTTACAGGTTCAAAAATCATTTTTGGAAATTAAACTCTCAATACTGTCTATCATAAAAGTTTATTTATCTCGAAGGGCCTATTGCACTGCTTGGTCTTCCATCTGTGACACAGCACAAAGTCCAAGTGTTGAGAAGAGGACTATGGCAGACTGGAAGAGGCAAAAGTCTGGCTAAACTTCATTCTAATGTCAGCAGTAAAAGCAATTTCTCCAGAATAGGTTGCAAAAATGACCCAATGAAGCATTTTCCTCTTTTTAAAGTTTTTTTTTTTACCTCCAATTCACATAAAGTACTCTATCCCCAAAAACTTGTAGCATCAATTTGGAGAAGACGCAATGTGTGATAACACATTTCAATATTACAATGACAAAAATTATCATTATAAATAAACACGAGTGAAGTACAAAATTTAGCTCCAAAGTTGTGTAACTTTCTATCCGTTTGAGCCAGAGCATTACTCTGTCTTGACTCTTTAATCTTTGCCTTTGATTCATAAACCTCGTACACAGATTAGCAATTAGTAAGAAGGATGTTTTTCAAATGAGTGACATTTAAGCTCTGAATTTTAAAAAGAACATAAAGTTCACCTCATTAGCACAGTCAGACTCAGATTTACTTAATGATATTGATTATTGTATTTATGTGCATCACATCCTTTACTACATAACATGGCCTCTGCCATTTGCTGGTTTTTGTATTTCATTTAGATAAATGTATATATACTTTAAAATAAGTAGTCATATTCATAATATTAAAGAGGCAGTGTTTCACACACATGGACATGATGGGTGTCTCATTCAGGCATATTAGCTGTCAGTATATCAAAACAAGTATTATTTATTCATGGTAAGAAAAATTGTGAGATATGTAATTAAGTAATAAAAACAAAAGGTGCCTTGCACTGCACTGGTAATTTATATGTACATACATACACACATACATACTTAAGCCTGTCACGATAACAAATTTTACTGGATGACAATTGTCCAAAAAATTATTGCTGATAAACGATATCATTGTCAATGTTATTTTGAAACATCATTTTTTTTCATTAATGTAATCATGTGTTGTAATAAAGTGAGTACACCATATCAAAAGCACTTTGATATGAGATATATATCTGTGTGTATATATATATATATATATATATATATATATATATATATATATATATATATATATATATATATATATATATATATATATATATATATATATATATATATATATATATATATATATATATATATATATATATATATATATATATACAAACATACATATATACATAAATAAATAAATGAATATGTATGAACTTAAATTTCTTAAGAGTATTTAATTGTAATTGGAAGGTCAAGAGCTCTTAAATAAAATAAATTAAACAATATAATAAATTAAACAAACAAAAACAAAGAGGAAAGAATACTGAAAATGAAATGGACTCTTTTGGGAAAAACTGCGTGTAAAAAATTATTATAATCATCAAAAACAACAAAAAATAGACCCTGTCTTTGTAAAGAAAAAAAACTCAGGAAAAATTTTAAAGAAAATAAAATGTAGTTTATACAGTTCCTGAATTGTTTGTGGCATGTACTTTCTCCCAGTCAATTTGTACTGTCTGTAAAATGTAACATTGCTGGCTTTTCAACAATATTGAAGGGCTGCATTTCTTTTGCAGTGTAGTGAATGACACCGTCTGTGAGCGCGCACCATTTTGCCCTGTTTTATTTGTATTTACTTTGCCGATCAAACGCCTTAGTAAGCACTGACTGTTGGGACGAAGACATTGCTGCACCTCCCCTTTTTTGTCATCACTACTTTCAAAAAAATACGACATATCAGCTCGTCCGTGTTCGTGGGCTCACACCTTGTTCATTCTGCTAAAAACTAAAGCATTCCCACACCGGGGCTGTGGCATTCATCTAAGGAACCATAGCTTTCGTGCCATCATTCCTATTAGTGTTTGTTTCCTCGTTACTCCTCACAACGCTCACTTCAGCTCTGTGAGTGTACACGCAAGTGGCCTCGCCTCCCCCTCAAAGATTGAATGAATGACAGATGCATCACTAACCCTGACCCCGCTCATTCCGCTATAGAACCAACGTGCCCAGGCGTTGAGAAAGATGGACGGAGTGAACCATCTTCTCATCCAGCCAGCAATCCAGCAACGAGAGGTGGGAAACAAACACGCGCACATCAATTTATCAAGGCCGGCAAACTTACCAAGGACATTTTTATTTATCTTTCGGTTAGTTGATTTATTGATTATCGCGACAGGCCTAGATAGATAGATAGATAGATAGGTAGATAGATAGATAGATAGATAGATAGATAGATAGATAGATAGATAGATAGATAGATAGATAGATAGATAGATAGATAGATAGATAGATAGATAGATAGATAGATAGATAGATAGATAGATAGATAGATAGATATGTACATATATAGATATAGAAATTTATATACATATATTTGTATCAACAATGGACAACCAAAAGAAACGCAATTTGTGTAACATGTTCAAGAGAGAAAAAAATTGCCCCTTTGCATTAAAAAAAGAGCAACACAACAGATAAAACACTGTGCATTGACTCAAGCATCTACTCACAACACAGAAGATCAACAAAGTGCTTCAAAGGATATTTACCGGGAGCAGTGCTCAGCCCTCCTTCTGAAAGGATAGGCAGAGAGCTCCTAGGTCTGCTCAGAGTTAATGAACAGAAGCACAAAGCCTGTTCAAGTGAACTGTCTGCTGTGGGATGCTGAAGCAGACAGACAAGTGAGAGAAGTAACAGAGGTAATAGGATCATGGCCGTCCATCTGGCCTCAACCACACACAGCCTGACTATAAATAGCATCACAATGGCTCGGGCTACTGCATTTATAATTGTGATTACACTTTTAGATATTTGGTAATGTTACACAAAAGAAACATAACAAATGGTACAGTGTGATGTTATTTTTGTACTGACACAAAAACAAAAACATTCAGGAGCAGAAAAGCATATCTGGGTTAAACAAACAATTGAAAACCCCCTGGTTGTCTGGGCTTCACGGTACATACATGTGGAAGATTCCTTTGCTAGTTAGCTGACCCCAATCTGCAGAAAAGACTAGAACAGCAAATCTGCTCACAAGGGTCATTCAACTTCTGGCTAAGGAGCATCAACCCTGATATTTCAAAAGAGGGGGCAGCAGGATGGGAGGGGGAGGAGATAAGACATGCCCACTCAATCCTTTGACACTCTCCTTCAGCCACGACATCTAACAGTCTGTGCTGAGTACATGTATTTACGTATCAGCAATGATGCCATGACCATCCAAGGCAAAGTTGCAATAAGCAAACTGAACGTGAAATGATGCTAAATAGTATTTTATCAACCAAAAAAAGTAAATTTATTGCAATCCCAAGCACACAAGCTGAACTACTTACATTCACAGAGTGACATCTGTGCGTGCTGAATCCATCGTTACCTGCAGCCCAGCTGACTGAATTTAAAGCTCTGTTTTCAGCACAGAGCTTTAAATAGCAGAAAACGGTGTGGATAAGCCAATACAACCCTTTTTAATAATCAATTAGATTGGTTGGATTAAGAAAACAGTCTATTTGCCATTAACTCGCTCCTTAATTTTTGAGTTGTGATGTGCAATAGTTCATTACCTGCATCAAGGAGGTAACATTTTTGCCAGGGTCTGTCTGTTTGATTGCTTGTTTTTTGTCTGTTAGCAAGATAATGCAAAAACTACTGGATGGATTTACGAGAATATTTTACCAAAGGTGTGGTTTGGTCTAAGCAGGAAGCCATTACATTTTGGTGATGATCTGCACATTTATCTGTATGCAAAAAAATCCCCAAATACTCTTAAAATCCCAGAACTTAACATTGGGACGTATTTCAAAAAATCATATCTCTGACATCACAACTGACTTTAATGTTTTTCAAGCCTATGTCACTACATTTCCCAGCTTCCCTTGCAATGTCAGCGGAGGAGTTCTCACATGGACAGAGATGAGTAGACTCATGCTGCGTTCACACACGCTTCTTGTACTACCTCGGCGATCACTCTCCATGCAAAGTCAATGTACAGTCGCGATGGGGCGGGGCTAACCCTTCCGCAATGCGTTTGCCGCGTACAAGACGATCACTTCACTCGTTGCGCGATGTCAAAGTTAAAAAAAAGTTGATCTTTTCAGACGATGTCGTGTGTGGCTGTGCGGCAACAGCCAATCAGCGGTGTGTACGTACGTGACGATACCCGTGACAGACAGTTTTTCAACCGGACTACAGAGGAACAATCCATGTCCGTGTGGGAAACATTAGTCAGTGAGGACATTAGTTCCGCCTAGACGGACCGCAGAAAACTCACAGATAATGCTGCTGCAGGGCATCAGCTGCAGTGTTTTGTGGTTGATAAGTGAAAGAAAAGGATAAAGCTGGAATAATTTCCGCTTATACATCCTGTTATATGATATATGATATGATCACGGTGAAACTGGAGCGGAAGTGACGTCACCGAGCGACACCCAACGGCAACGGTGACCAAAATGAGATATTTGTGGACGCACGACGATACTTCAGTGTGCGACGCGATTTTGGTAGCTGGGTTGCTTGCGGTGTGAACGCAGCATCAGCCTTCCAGTGGAAGCGCGTGGTGATTCAGAATTGTATCTTTCACAGGGGTTGTGGAAAAGCCACTGCCATTACTGCTCTCTGAAAGCTTTTCTGGTTTGAACGGTGAATTAACATGAACTTAAGGTAACTGTTATGTGCAACAACTTGAACTACTTACAGCTCCAGAGTCACAGACATGTCTCTGATTGATCAAACCCCCTACTGCTCATAAATTTTGGCTTTGGACTGCTAATACAGTAGGTAATGCTTGTGGGAAAAGCAATGGTCACACACAAATCAAATCAGTTTAAGGCTCAGGCAAGTGGCAGCCCCCCTGATCATGCAGGTACAGCACCTGTTTGAGGTCTATGAAAGAGACAAGCCACGATGAAGACACAATAAAACACAGACGGGGAAGTGCTGTGAGAGGCAGTTGATCTGCGATGCTGCCAGAGTCTTTGGCGTCTGCGTGTCAAATGCCAGTGCACTCCATAGGAATACGATAACGAGGGCTGCACACACAGGGAATGCCAAATGAGATATCAAACACAGAGGAGAGCTTAAAAACAGAGCACAGCACTGAGCCATTTAATCAGACATAAATGCAAAGACTGCATGCTGTCATTGTGCTTTAACTCTCTTACTGTACACAGTTTTGGAAACACAGAAGCTGGCAAAGGATTGAACTTTGTAACCTGACTGAGAAATCTCAGGGGAAAGTCCTCAGCCAAAGTGTGTCTGGCATTCTCTAAACATCCAAATAATCTCTCTAAAAAGTGGGATTAAAGATGCACTACCTGATATCGTGCAATGATTGATAGTGCTGTCAAAGTCACTTCTACTACACATACATTGTTTGTCTCCAGATGTAATGGAGAGCATAAAATGTAAATAATCAATACCTTACAAAAGGCAGTTTTCATAGAGCAGATGACAAAAAGACAAAGTGACCACTTGTGGAGACATCACTACCATAATGTAACCTTGGTGTTGTGCATTTCATCCAACATTTATATTCCAGAAGCCATGAAGTTACAAGTTACAGTTACAGGGAGTTACTTGTTAGGCAAGTCTACTTTACACAAATGTCAACAGCTCTGATAATGGAAGTGAGGCACCTAAAAGGAGCCCACAAACAGAGAAACAAGTCAAGGCAGCACTAGAAAAGGTGTTTCTCTGCACACAGGACGTGATTTCATCGAAATAAATGCATTAATGCTCTCCTCATAAAAACCTCTGTCTTAAGTGTGTTGCTTAAATGCTTAAATAAGCTCAACAGCAGTGTGTCTGCACTAGGGATGTAACGATATTAAAATTTTGTATCACGGTTATTGTGACCAAAATTATCACGGTTATCATTACTATTGCGATATTGTTGCGGCGTGCTCAAAATGTACTTGAACACAAAATTGAAATCATTAACCCCTTTAATATTATAATAACAGTTCTTTTTTGTCTTTTTTGTCAACAAATGTGTCTGGAAATGCCCTTTGAATACATTTTTTTACCCTTCTTTCATGAGAAATAAAAATAATTCTATCAAGTATTTGTCATTATTTTGTAATAAACGCTTAAACAGTGTGTAATTAGAAGAAAAGAAAACAACAGATTTGAACTTTAAACAGGATTCTCTTTATAAACAATTGAAAATGAACAACAAATAAACTATTTTACAAACACTCACAGATTTGTGTTTGCCTGCAGCATTAGTGTCCATGTTACAGCTCGTCATATATATTCATGTTTAGACAGGGTGACTGTCTTCTATCAGTTTCCCCTTGGCATCCTTATAAAATTCAAAATTTAACCAGACTTAAGAGTCCGTTTCCAGAGGGAAATCTCCGCTGTCTCTAACTTCCGCTGAGGCCAAACAATGCAAACTGTGCATGTGCGCTTCCTATGAGGCTGTTTCATCCAGGAAGAGCCTCATAGTTCGGGCTTTTCCAGGCAAAGAGCAGCATCACCGTGCGTTTTTGACGCATTGTGGTGATCAAACACGGTAAAACGGTAATTTTTATAGGACGCGGTAATGATTACCGTGGGAAATTTTACCGCGGTTTACCATTTTGCTGGTAACCCGTTACATCCCTAGTCTGCACTAAGCTCTGTAACAGTTCAAACAGTTCAGCTTTTTATTATTAATGGCAAAACTTATAACAAAGCATTTTATTGTGTGTACCTTTTACAACAGTCAAGGAAGAGCTTAATGTAAAATCAATAAAACCATATTAAAGGGATCAGTAAGAATAAACAGTGAATGAAATATGAAGTATTCCTTCTAAAATTAAATCAATCAGACTGAGTGTGCAGGTCAAAAGAGACGGGTTTGTGAATGGGATCTGAATATGGAGAGCGAGTCAAAGCCCCAAATGTCTGGTTGAAGGGTTTGTACACAACTCCAAACTTTAAACAGAGTTTACACTGAGGTGCTGCCTGAGCTGAGTTTAGGCTGAAGTTATTTTATTTATTTATTTATTTATTTATTTTATTTATCTCAAACTTAAAAAACAGAAAACAAAAGGAAATAAAGAAATAACACACAACAACCAAATCCAACAATTAATATGTAAACCAAACTGTACTGCTACAGTATATTAACAAATTAAGCATGTGAGTACAAACACATGCACAGCAACCAGTTTGAGAAGGAACAGAAAGAAGCAAAAAAGCTGACTTAAAAGCTTTTATGACTTAAAATACACTCCCACCACCCAATGGGAGTAAAGACTACAGTAAAACATGGATAACTTGGAGGGCATGACAGAGCAGAGGAGTGTAGCTTCTGTTTGGGAGCGGCAGTGAGTTCTCTGTGGCAGATCAAATCCCTCAGTTTAAACGATGATGGTCTTGCTTGCATACTTGTTTCCATCAGCTAATATCAGCAGTTCTGTTCTGTTCATATTGATCTACTCTGAGTGTACGCTGAGGCATTAGCTTTGATTATCACCCAGACACAATATTTTGACACAATCTACAAATATTTTTATCACTGGGTATCAATAAATGGCAGTAGGGTTGAGCCTAAAAACAAAACCCCCACAAAACTCGATTTACAATTTTAATCGATTTTTTTTCCCTCTAAAAGCAAATAAAACTCCACGTGACACAAAAATGAAATTAATCAAGTCCTGTCTTGATGTTTTTAAAATATATTCCTAAATAATCAGAATTTCCCTCTTAAAATTAAAAGGTGTGTCATAAAATGTTGATTATGTAGTTCTAACGCAGGCAGGTTTGCCTACATAAACACTGAAAGCTGAGGGATTTTTGCAGCTTGTTAAACTTGTTTCTCTCTGATCAATATTTAATCAAATTTAAAAATAAATAAATACAAGCCTATAAAATTGCCTGTGCAAAACCTGACAAGTGCCACCATCATAAAAAACTGTAAAATTAGTGTTTAATTTTTTTTCAAACTTTGCAACTAATTTAAGTGAATGAAAAAAAATCTTGTTTTTTAATTTTTAAATCTTCTGCAGATAATAATTTGAATTAATCGATTTAATCAATATATTGCCCAGCCCTAAATGGCATACCCAACCATAGAGGTGTAGAAAAATATCGATATTGCTATATATATCAATATTTTGACTCCCAATATAATATCGATATCTCAAATCTTAGTATCGATATTTTTTGTAAAAATAAAAACTCATATTTTATCAGAGTTGGGAATGAAATACAACTTATAAAGATAAATGCACATGTTTTTTTTTCATGCACTATTCAGTTCAGACAGTGACAAGAGAAATATGTGACTTTTTTTTAACTTACTGTTGTTATGTCAGTAACTCAAAGCTCTTTGTTTCTCATGGGTTTGATTACAGTTTGAGCTGGACTACAGGTTAGGATGATTTCAACACTTTGTTAAAGGGAAAACAAGAACAATTTCTTTGCAACGTTAGTTTAATTGACTTGATGCACTCTGTGTTAAGTGTATGTATGTAACGCTGCATTTGACTTATTTCAATTACAATAAAATGGAAAAGTTACATATTCACTGTCTCTAGGTTTTTCCTAGTTAAATGTAGAATATCGCAATATACCACAATATTGTGATATCGTGATATATCGTGATATTATCGTATCGTGAGCTGAATATTGTGTATCGTATCGGAAAATAAGTGTATCGCTACAGCCCTACCCAACCATTAGCCTTTTCCAAGATGGTGCAATCCATGTTCTTTAGAGCTTAAAGGCAACAGACCACAGGTATCTAAAGTACACCCAACTGAACAGCAGGAGTTAAACACTATAAAATATGTACAGGGCCCTATAAAATCCACAATCACAGAATTACAGACAGAATCACAGAATTGGACATTAAATACGGAATTCAATATAAACATGGCAGAAACAGCTGACATTTTAAAAGCTTTTATTTCAGACTAAAAATGAACATATCTCATGGGAAAATGCTCCGAGGGGGTCACTAAGGCTGCGGACAATGCATGCTTCACTCAACCTCTGCTTCCTCTTTTTGTCATTAATGCTGTCAACATGTTCAAGTGGACACCTTTATTGTGTGAAGTTCGTGAACAAGCTACAAAATGCTCTGGTAACTCCAAAGAACAGGGCAGAGCAGTTTCCCAACAATTATTATGTGTCCGGTAATCAGATGTTCTGCAGATTTTGTCATCTTACTGTTGACCGGGCCCGTAAATATACGTGTGAGGACCTGAAGAGTGAGTGACTATAGTTTTTACTTTATACAGTGTCTCAGGTTTAAACTTTGGGAAAAAATAATACAGTTTTGATTGGGCCCTACATAGAGCTGGGCAAAAAATTGATTAAATCGATTAATTCGAATTATTTTCTGCAGAAGATTTAAAAAATTAAAAACTGAGACTTTTTTTTCTTGCCTTCGTCCAATTGTAAATAGCTACAATTTTTTTAAAAATTACAATTTTCATGATGGTCAGCCTTGTAGGTTTTGCATAATTACTTTTGTAGGCTTGTATTTGTTATTTAAGTAGATTAAATATTGATCAGAGAGTTTCATGCTAATATTGTAAAAATACCTCAGCCTTTTAGTGTTTATGTAGACAAACCTGCCTACATTTATACGACATAATCAACCTTTTATGACCCAGACTTTGACCTCAAGAGGGAAACATTTAGACAACACAAAGGCAAAACTTGATTTGTTTCATTTTTATGTTACTGGGAGTTTTGTTTCTTTTAGGGAGGGAAAAATCGATTAAAATCGAAAATCGAGTTTTGTGGAAAAAAATCGGGGATTTTATTTCTAGGCCATATCGCCCAGCCCTAGTCCTACAGTATATGTAGAGTTGACATAGCCAAAGTGGCAAGAGAATTTCTTTTCAGTAAGTAAAGTAAAGCAAAGTAAATAACGTATCATTTCCCTTCTGCTTCCCAGACAGGCACATTCCAGACATATGAAAAACTTCAAAATTCATTATGGAAACTTTTGCCCAAAGTGCAATTCATCTTTTTAACTGTTCAATGACTGTATACACTAACTTAAAATACCTATCATAATTAACAGTACCAGTGCATCACATAATAAGTAGGGACAATATGAGGCATTAAAAAAACTGTGGACTTGCTGAAAAAAAGAAAACAAAAACAAGAGACCAGGCAGTTGTGAACTGAAAGTCGTTGAATGTACTCACCCTTTGGTAACAGTAGGAGACCTCAAGATGACCTTTCAGCAGTGTTACAGCCCCAGCATCAGCCCTCATGTTGCTTGCAGCTGATAAGAATTTTTTAATCTTGAGCTACATGTGATGTCAAACATCTGAGCCAATCTGGATCCTTCCAGGTGAGAATGAAAAGAGAAGGGAAAGGAAAACAGTCAATCATCCCATCCTGAAAAATAATGTGCAAACTTCAAACAAATATTTTGGTTAGGTACTGTAGTGAATAATGGAGTTGTAATCTAAACCACATTACAACCAACTTATAAAATAAAGAAAAAATACAATTTCACCAAACAATGCTATTGAAGGAGGTAAACTTCAGTCTCTTTTTAAATAACAAAATAGTATCAAAGTATGTCAGTACAAAAACATACCCCACTAAAATTATTTTCAATGAATATGAAAGGAAGATTTTACAGTTATTAAAATGAAATAAAAACTTTAATTCAAAGCTGAGTTGACTTAGTTATGCTTACAAAGCTTAATATATACCATGTATCATATCACATCTATATAAATTAAGTTTCTCTTGATAAAAAGATTCAAAACACTGTTTTGTCGCTTATACTTTTTTATAAGAGCCAGACATAATTTTTAGACTGTAAATGAAGTATGCAAACGGGTCTATTATTTAACCCACAGCAATATTGATTGTTTAAAGGACTAAATCAGTATGTTTTTCTTTCTGAAGCTTGTGTTTTTATGATTTAGATAGTGTTTTTCAAAGTGGGAGTCATCAAGGAGCACTGAGAAGTGGTAGCTAAAGCTTGTAGGTTATTACAGGAAAAAAACAGAAACTGAAGCTTACATTAATAACATTATTTTTTGGTAAATATGTGTTTTTTTAATCTTAGTAATTGCAAATCAAAATACATACGTTGTATAAGCCAACCTTACATGAAAAACACATCAAAGAACATTTTCCATCCATCATCTATTCTGCTCATCCCTTTCGTGATCGCGGGGGCCGGAGCCTATCCCAGCGAGGCACCCTAATCCAGTCTCCAGCAATCACAGGGCTACATAGATAGACAGACAACCATTCATTCACACACTGATACCTTAGAGCAATATGGAGTCACCAGTTAACCTTATGATCATGTTTTTGATTTGTGGGAGGAAGCTGGAGTGCCTGAAGATAACCACGCATGCACAGGGGAACATGCAAGCTCCACACAGAAAGGCCCTGCACATCCTAGGATCAAGCCAGCAACCTTCTTTCCTTGAGGAATGTGCAACTGCGACGTCATGGTGCCGCCCAAAGGATATAACTAGTTTGTAAATTACACAAAAGAGACACAAACTTTAAGAATAAGTTTACCTTTGCCATTAAGTTTAATAACTTAGACTGATATTAGCTATATGAAGATTTTACAAAAAGGTAAATTAATGATAATAGAATGTTAATGGAAAAAATATACTGAGATATTTTCTCTTTCAGGTTAAATTACTATACTGTGCAAGGAATTAAAGACATTTGAAGGCAGGTGTCTCTGGATGTGATGCTGGTTAAGAGCTTTTGACACAGCAAAGTTTGGAAACCCCTATGTTGAACTAACGACAAAGCAATAAAGCAGTGAAAATAATATTTTCTAACTTTATCATGTGGTTACAGAAAAGGGAAACTGTGCAGGTTATCACATTAACTGGATAAATATATAACAATTAGGTGGTTGGCTGACGTTATAATCAGTCCCACATGTGTCACAGACTCTGGCTGTAAAACTGAGCTAACCAACTATTTTTTTTAAGTCTTTAGTTACTAGACAGATACACATACAAGTTAATTTTCTTTAATATGTTAAGGGTGATAGAACTGAGCTTGTAACCCTCATCGGTATTTAAATTTAAAAAAAAACTTCATGTGTCACTGGACTTAACATGACAATGCTAACGGAAGTCAGCTAGCATTACATTCTTGCTAACCAAACACTAAAGCCGTAAATGTTTCCGCCTTTTACTCGAAGACTTTTGTATGTACCAGGTTACATTAGCCTGTCAATGCCAGCTGCATGAAAAATACGACTTTTACCTTCAAATGCATGAAGCATTTGTGTTGTTGTAGTGAGTGTAGTCTGCTGTAGGTCCACATGTCTGAAGCTGAAGGGTGCTTTTCAACCAGAGGCGCCTTCAAAATAAAAGCATTCTCAGATATATATATATATATATATATATATATATACATACATATATATATATATATATATATATATATATATATATATATATATATATATATATATATATATATATATATATATATATATATATATATACACATATATATATATACATATATACATATATATATATACATTTATATATATATATATCATTGTTTTATATCTGACAAAAGTACTAACAAAAACTGCACTCATGATATTATATTATATGTAAAAATATGATTTCTTTATTTCTATTTCTATTGTGTTTGAGCTGTTCTGTAGGATTTTTATTCTATTTCATAGTGCATCACACAATACCATATAGTCTATATATTTTCACATGATTATACTAAAAGTGTATAATTGAAGATTTATGTTACCTTTCAAAAGCGTCTCATCTGCATTATTCTGAGCTTTCATACATAAATCTATATTTATTTCAGTATAAAGATATTTTTTCAGTTCTATGAATCCTCTTACATTATTCCATATAGTAACAGATACTCACTAATTGATGATTAATATTGATGATGTCTACCTATTGAAAATGTTTTTTTATTATTATTTTGATTCATTATCAGTGCTAGTCTGCACATCTGCCAGTGTTTGCTAGTTTTGGTACACTGTTTTTTGTCTGTTTTATGTGTAATGAAAATTGGCTTTTGCAGTGTTTGCAACACATTTTAGTATTTTTACTTTTAAATCATGAGTAGGTATAAGGTACCTGTCATTACAGTCTAGTCACCTATCAAGGTAATGCTTAGCGACCTAGCAAAGTCTTTTTTCCTAAATGGGCAGCTAACATGATGACGAGGTCCTTGTGCAATGAAAAGCTAAATAGTTCAACCCATCATGAAGCATGAGAGGGACATGAGCTTTCTAGCAGGGTTGAGCAAATAGCGCAAAACATATATTTGTACTATTTACTTCTTGAACAGTGATACATGACCTTTATAAGTAATAGTAGCAACTAAGAATTATGCTAAAGGTAAAATACTATGAACTGTGTGGTTATCTCTTTGACTACAAATTACTCAAAAAAGTAGATCATATTAAAGGGATATGCCAACATTTTTTTCATGTCTTGCCTCCTTCCTGAGTCCATGACAAGCAGATAGACACCATTTTTTCAACTGTGCATATAGTAAGAAGGAAGAGACGGGTAGAGCTAGCTCATCACAAATTAGCTTAGCTCAAACACAGGGAGTAAACAGGTAACTATGTGCTTTGTTTTGTTGACCTACTAACAAGCACATCCACTGTGGTTTTTAGTTTTGTATTTATTTCCTTTGAAAATAACAAAGTGCCAATCAGAACCATTTAGAGTTTCTGTATCCCTTAAAGTGAAGTGGTATGAGAACATAAACATCTGCCAAAGAATTTTCAACATTGTTTGGGGACTCGTTGTCAAAAATGTAGAAAACAGCACAATCGAGCACAAAACCTTGAAAAACACGTGGATCCACCACCAAAATGTCATCACTTGTCTCTTGAGCCATGACCAACATTCCCTAAAAATTTCATCAAAATCTGTTGGGAACTTACTGAGCTATAAGCCAAATGTGGAAAACTGCAGTAGCTTCAAAATGTATAGAGAAAAAAATGCCTGGATCCAGCAAAAAGTAACTTTATTTTTTTCTTCTTTCTCATGAAAATGTCATAAAATTGCATGAAAAAATTTTGGAGTTATCCAGTTAAAAAACAAAAAAATTTGTATAATTATGTAATATGGTCGTCTATATCGGGGTGGGCAACTATCAATGCCAACAGGGCCACATTCCTTTTTATTCCGTGGCTGAGGGCCGCACTGTTACGTATGTTGACACTCTCAATAAGAAAAATACATAAATAAACAAAAACAAGCTTAACAAAGGATTATACCTACACTTATATATTCTAACTAAAACTAATTTAAGCTTCTTTTTAATGCTTACCAGTTTTTAAAGCTCAAAATTATTACCATTACCATAGTTTCCAAATGTGTTTTTTTTTTACTGATACTATAAATTATATTTTAATATCTCATAAAACATTTTTTGAGATACAATCATAGCAAAGTAAGAACTTTAATTACTTTTAAAAACACAAAGCACATACCAGCAATTTAAGGTTAGTAAAAATATTTTATCACCTATCCTTACTTACGCATTATGTAGTACTGGTTACTCATGATGAATCATGTTCAGCAACTGTTTTTTTGTTTCTTCATATTTCCACATTATTTGGGTTTTTTTTTTTGGCAAATGACTGGTGGGCTGCATTGAGTGACGTAAAGGGCCACATATGGCCCCTGGGCCGCCAGTTGCCCACCCCTGGTCTATATGCTTCTGGCTTTATGGGATCTCCCTGGAACAAAGGCAGTCCTGCATTTTTATAGAGGCCAAAAGACCGTTAGGTTTGACTTGCACAGAGCCATGACTTCAAAAGCGAATGCCTTGAAGATGATATTGGAAATCAATTCTGTGCCGGGCATCAGTGGCTAACCTCAGTGATGGTTATGTGTCAGGAACACACTGACCAAAATCCCTACAGCCAGAATGATAAGGATGAAAAAAAACAATTGTGATTCATTCTTTGCTGATGGATGCTATTGTGGACATTAATGTAATTTCATGACCCCATTACTGTCTTTGTTAATTCTCTAATGAACATTTTAATACAATGTTATCTATACCACACTTAAAAATCATCCCACCAATCATCCTATTCAAAGGCTAAAATTGTCATTCTGATGTTTTTAGTCCCAGAAAAAGAACGGGTGTAATTCTGTTAAAGCAAAGGTTGAAAATGTACCTCTGCAGTTGCTATTACTGTCTGTTTTCAGTGTAGTTGAAGATAGTTTGGTCCAAATTATCCATTAATAGGATCTTCACCCAAAACGTGTTGTGACTTTTTATGCACTGAATGCCCAGCAGGTCAAGACATTTATCTTCTTCTCCTTCAAACCTTCATCTGATCAAAGAGGAAAATCTGTAAAGCCAAAGATGAACTACACCCTCAGAAATAGCTCCATTTACATGCTGTGTAGGGAGGTGTTGAAGGTTAAAAGAAAAATAGAGGCGTTAACTGCATTAAAGGGTCCTTTCTTTAGGGAGGAGTACTTATGACTGATATTGTAACCCGCTTTTACTGGGAAAAAATGTCATTAAACATCTTCTGTTGTGCAGCATGGGCTTTACAACAAGGTTTGAGTATGATTTGTATATATATAAAGTGCATGTAAGCCTTGTTTTCGGATGTCTTAATTGAGTAAGTTGTTGCATTTTGCAATTCAAGTGAATTACAAATTCAGTTAATTCAAGGTAAAAGCTTTAAGTAGCTCCGCAGATTAATACCTTTACAAAAGATTTTGTTAAAAAATCATAGCTGGAGGTAAATCATTTTAATGAAACACCAGCAATGTGCACATTGGGGCAGTGATTCACAGTGGGGTCTTAAACCCTTTTTGGTTACAAGGCAGGGAGGATGGGGGAGGGTTGCAAAGTTGAAAATGGATAAAATGACAGTCACAGTAAAACATATTAACAAAATCCTTACATCATCAGTTCATTATGTTCTACAGCTATTGCCAAGAACAGTGGGGGTCCCCAGTTGTTGGTGTTGTTATTTAAGAGGCTGGAGGCTGAAATGTTAAAAGAGAGCAACAAAAAAACTACTAAATTTTAGTGATGTCACAGATTTAGCTGTTGCAATACACACATGACACAGTCCTGACAAGAAATGTTCATTATACAAACAGCAATTATTTCTTATTATGTCTGCATTATACACCCTGCATGAGACTGCCCTGAACAAAGAGGAAAATTAAAGCTCGCAGCAGCCTTCAGAATAATTGTGCCAGATTTAGAGGTTGTAAAAATAATGCAGGTTTCATATTTACTTTAGGGGAAGACGTGTTGTGCATACATATTTTCAAAGGGAACTTGGTTTATTTAGTTTTAGATTATTTAACAAACTCATACCTTCATGGGGATTTTCAAAATAATACTGTGCATTACATCTTTTCCCTCAGATAGAGCGGGCTTAAAATAGACTTGAAGTCTGAATTTATAAGATTTAATTTTGAGGCAGATGCTCCAGCTATCTGTTTCATTGTTGCACTACGACCCTTAAATGCACAAAACCTAATGATTAAACATTTAGGGCCCTAATTTCGTGGTGCAGCGCAGGGGGCGCAAGCCTGGCACACCCCGCGCAGTGTTAATTTTGTCCGGCGCACCGCCGTGCGCTGCCAATTTGACAATTTGGTAGACCATCTGTGCAGAGATGGGTGTGACGGCGCACCAGGGGGAGGTGTTGGCAGATTCATGTTGGCGCAGTGACAATTTTGTGCCAAAAACAGTGCAGAAAGTGCCCTGAAAGCTCGCCAGCTCCAACCTGGTCTATTCTCGGCCAAAGCGGAGCGCACCCTCCGCAGCTGTAATTTGGTGACAGGCGCACATGTGCGCACACGTCAACAAAGCCTCAGAGGCAGGTTTCCAGAGTGTCAGACACATTTTAATACAATAAACAATCACAGCAATCACTATTTAATGCAACCGTCTGAACCAGCATATACATTTGTATCTATATTAACTGTCCCGTCACATCTGATGTCGGATTAAAGCCGTTTGTCATAATGGAAACTCAACCTGACGGCAGCTGGAAGTTTGATGCACATCTTACAAGTCAACAATAAACAGTCTTAACATCTGATACTGCGTATATATCTGGCTTCTCTCATCTCATTAAATTCAAAGAAAAGAGGGAGAAAAAAGAAGAAGAAAAAAGAGAGAAATAAATATGTCACTCAGGATTTACCTGTGATTTCCCATATTTCTCTGTTTTAGTCTTTATTTTTAACGTGATCTAAAAAGATGGAGAACATTATTGCAAGGAGGATGAGGAGGAGATACAGGGAGAATATACAGTATATCACTTAAGGCTTTGCTATTTGGCGATGACAAACCAGGAATGCAGGTGGATCACAAGCATTATAAATGCATAAGCCAACTGCTGTGTAACTGTCTCTTAATTTTAAACTCTTATTAATGACAAAGGAACAGATTACATCCGTCCCGGGAGCTGGCCCACATGGTGACACGCTTCGTGGCCTCCGATGCGCGCCCTGATGGCGAGTCTGTTCTCCCAGTTACTGAAGGAACAGCGGCTCTGACCGTCTCCGCTACCGGGTCTTTCCAGCACACTGTTTCCGCAGTGGCGGGGATAATTCAGACCAATTAGACGCTGCGCCTCGGCCGCAGCGCATTTAAAGGCAAGGAGAGGCGTTCATTTGATTGGTGAAGACAGCACTCGGCTGTGTTAAACCCACTCACGCCTTTTCTCCTCCCTCTCTGACACTTGCGCTGAGGGGCAGGGACGGAGGCGTGGATGCGCTCCTCTGCGCTCCTTTGTGCTCCTCTGCGCCTTGAGTTCGCCTCTCTTGGCACTGCAGGAAACTTGCAAAGTGTGCTGGTCACACCCTGTCCGCGCGGCGAAGGCCGGCGCAGGGCAGGTGCGCCTACAACTGCGCCTGTTCTACGAAAATAGAGCCCATAAAAGTATCTAGCTGTAAGCAGTGGTGCAGAAATTAGTCCAAATATGCAGAAGTGAATTAGCATTTAGTACCCCTGATCCCTGAGGCCAAAGTATATGAGATTTTTATGTGATGGAAAAATGTCTGAAATAAAGTTTCTGATGATCATACACACACCAGATTTTAATGTTTACCTGAAATAGTTAAGTGCACATGATATTGTTTGTGTCAGAATTTCAAAGTGCTGTTGTGTGTTGCAAAGGACGGTTGCAAATGAATTGCTAGTTGTGATACACTGACTGGAGAAATTCCATCATTTCTGATTTTTTAAAAATAATAAATATTCATACACCATGGGGACAGAACTGCTTCCAAGCTGAGGCTGGTCATGATGGCAGTGCTAATATGTCCAAAACTCTACTACCTATTTGATAGTTTTCATTAATGCTAATACACAAATGCTGTTGTGGATTCTGAAATATCAAGAAAAATATCTTAGAATGCATTGCTTTTGGCTTTCTCTACTTTTTCAGTCAAGCATGTTCAGATTGAATTCAGACACAACAAACACTCTTGATGGCAAAACAGAAAACCGTCCTTTTTTCAAGGAGAGAAAAGTTAAGCTCTTGGGCCTAACCAGAGGTAATTTCTGCTCTCACTCCACCCCAAATCAAACAATAGGATTCGACAAACCACACTTGTTATTTGTACCAATGAAACATGTAAAGTGTGAAAGTGACCAGAGTGTGCTCACAACATACAAGTTTTTATGAAATGATGTTTACCACAGCTAGAGAATGTCACTAGTTCCAGTATTCCTGAGCCATGGTTTACATAATTTCAATGTCAGACCTTCACACACGTCACTGTTTCACTCTTAAAATTACTTGTTGGGAGTCTTTCACAATAGCCTGTTATTTCTGTGTCATCAGAGTACTGGCACAATGAACTCACAAGCAGGGACAATGTGTGTTATTAATATCATCAACAGAGCCACCCCATGCAAAACAATGTACCCTGGAGTGCGCACCAAGAGGGAAAGGCCAATGCCTTACTTCCTGTCTATTAGAGCAGAACAATGAGTATGACTGACCTTGACTAAGATGGTATGAACATAGGGTTATCAGGGGGTCACGTATGAAGGATGGCCTTCACTAAGCTTTTGATTATAATTCTCCTTGGGTCTGAAGGCAGCCTGTTATGAGGCAGGCTATGAGATGATATGATGCTGTTTAAACACCATTATGACTGGACGCAGAATGCCCTCTCAAATGGCTCATCGCGACTGAAATGATTGAAATGCACTCAGTGTGATATAATGGGGCATCATGTCTTTTAAACTCTGGCTCAATAAGGCTGTGGAGGGGGAGAGGTTGGTGCTCTGAATGGTTAGCTGCTAACCAGTGGGTCAGTATATGGAGACAGATGGCTGTGTGGACCCACTGTTAGCCTTGGCAACAGGGCTTCAACAATAGATCTGTGATGTGGCAAACTCCTCAGCTGCTGACTGCTAAGACACATGGGAGCACTAACACAAACACAGATTGCAGACAAAACATTCCTCTGTGCTGCCTTGGCAGGAGAGACCCCTCTGGGCAGTCTCACAGACCATCCCACCCTCCTGGTTCCCTTCTCTCCCTCCTCTGTCCACTCTGTTCCTATCTCTCAGGATCTCTACTGGATGGTTGCCCAGTAAATGCTGGAAAAGCCCTTTTACAGTGCAAGACATAAAAGTAGAGACGGGGAGGGGGAGGTTGGGTGTCTGCAGTCCTGACAAGGCATTTGAGGATGTGATTTTAAACACATCATTAGATCCCATGGAATTCCCATGGGAATTAATTTCCTGTGCTGCTATGATCAGGATGGGGAGCTTGCTTTATGACCATACCTTCAAGCATCTAATTTGCATAAATACAGAAATGAAGACAAATTATTTGTATAAATTTATGCTCTTCAGATGTTTTAACAAAAACACTGGGTATTGTCTCATGGTACTGCATTCCTCTGGAGACAAAAGGCTAACTCCTCATTTATACTGTTTGGCAAGAAGCAAAAGTTAAAGGATTAGTTTGGTATTTTTTCAGTGGGGTTGTATGAGGTCAAGTTGTCAATACATTTGCAGAACAGATTCTGATCAGCAAAGAAGATAGACTGTACGATGCTGCTGTAAAGGCTTAGAGCTCTGCATATGCTTGTGAATTTTGGATGAAAATGAACAGTCAAACAGCAGCTTTTGTAAGATTGCACAACGTACTGAGCACATTAATAACCTATTGCTTTATACAAGCAAGCCTCTTGTGGCACAAATTTTTTTTCCCAAGTAGAAGGACACCAAAATCCTCTTCATGTTTGTTTGTGAGTATTTCATGCTTGTATTTGTTTAATCACATACTGTAAGCCACAAAGACGTAGATTGATGGTGGCAAAGTACTAAGGGGAGGTTGGTGCTGTTCTTGTGGCAACATGCAGCCAGTGTTTGTTGCTTTTGCACATCCAAACACTGCACTTTTGAATTACTTGGTAGTAATTTTCCAAAATTTTTTTTTAGCTCTGGACTAAACTTTAGTTAGTGGTTTTGTGTATGGTGTTTTTTGATACTGTGTTTTTTTTTTTTTTTTTTTAACTCTGCAAAACTAAGGCCATCCTCGTGTGAGGAGGGCCTGAGACTGTGGCTGTGACAATTAACAGTTTGGTCACTGAAGCCTTCGTAACCAATCCACAGCATCATTAATAATTTTCTTATATGAACCAAACTTTATTAGCATGCTGCACTACTAATAAAGTACTGTTGGCAACACAACAGGTCTTTTAAGGTACTGTATATGATACTTTAATGAATGGTAGTATTCTCAGGGGTTTGATGCCGGGAAAAAAAAAAAAAAAGAATCTCTCAGTGACCAAAAAGAGAGGCTGAAGTTTGTATGCTTTACTGATTCTCTGGGTCTTGGAATTTTGGAACTGGTTTGGTACCCAAGCCTCGTCCAAGGTTTGTGGAGTCCATAGTCTTTGTTAATGCTTTTCAATTGGTAAAAGATAAAGCTAAAAGAGCTGTCAGAGTCTTGAGGTTTATGGGAGAAATAAACAGAAACTTAATGTAATGATAACAACTTTGGAGTTTCACTCTGAGTGTGACACCACAGGAACATGGCTGCCATAAGAATACGGTCCCTTACAGTTTTAATTGAGCTATAGCTTTACCTCTAGTTGTGGAAAAGTTTTTGCTCATGATTCATTTAGACCCAAGCACTTAAGCTTAAAGAAACATTTACAGCTCGAGGACTGTGTGGGAGTTTTCCCGGTATGTGTTTTCTGAATGGGCTCTCAGAATAAATGAAGTAGGATCATTGTTATTGATCTATGAGCACATGCATACAGAAAAGGGGCGCAGCCACAGTGATCTGTGAGTGTCTATACCAAGGATATTGATCAGCCATTGCAAGGCGTGAAAGAAACAAATGTATGCAGGATAACAAGGCCCATTGATCACAGTAAACAGTGGAAACAATATAACGCTGGACATCCTCCCTGTGAAGTTTATATTCCACACAAAGCAGCGAGAGAGACAAACTGAGTTGAAGAATTAATGGAAAGAGACGGAGACAGAGAGCTTAAAGACAGAGCAGCATGCAGATGAGCAGGGAAAAGGGAGATAGAGAGAGATAGATGACTTTCACCTGGCAGAGAGGGGGGTTGATTAATTGTTTTTGAACAGGGAGAAAAATTGAGGAGATCATGGAAAAGAAACAGGAATAAAAAGACAGGTGAAATGATCACCTTGCTGATAGGGTTCTGGATGTATGCAAATGTATTGCTGTGGGATCAAAAAATGGTCAATAAATTTGAATTGTGTGTTGCATGAAGGCAATAGAAGAAAGATTCAGAGAGATTGGGGAGAGAGGAAAGGAAGCATAACAACCCGAATCACAAAGTTCGTCCTCTGTCTTCCTCTGTTCATCCATCATCTACTGTTCCCACATCCCAGCTGCTGGGCTGAGGCCTGGCTGTGTGTACTCCTGGGTGAATAAACAACCTGATAAATGAAGGTCACAACTAGACAAAGTATCCACTTGAAACTGTTGCTGCGGTCCCACAGGGGTCCAGGTAAACCATTCACTGACCTGCAGTTTGGGGTGTCAGTCAATGTTTAACAGCCACACTCTGTCCCATCTGTGGTGTCAGTCTTATTCATATTAATACGTCACACTTTGGATTAATTCATGCAAAAGAGATTCTCTTTTTTGTCCACCTTGTTTGAGATGCACTGCAGTGTTTATGATTGCCAGTTCTGATGGATGTGAACAGCTGGTAGTGTAAATAAATTGGACTCTACTTTGTCTCACTCTGCTTGTTTGTGCGTTAGCGTGTGAGAGTGCGTGTGTTGGGCACAAAGACAGATAACCAGCGCTGCTATGCGGCTCAGTGTTCAGCCGTGCAGAACACAGACTCAGAAATCAAACAGAAAGGCAAAAAAACAAGCCACCATGACTACAACCTGGAACACCTGCTCTAACACATCTGACTGGGCCTAAGACTCAAGCTCGGCATCAAGGATTTGTTATGCAAATATCTTTGGTAACCAGGGAATATGGTTAGTCATTAGTGAAGGACACCGATTAAGAGGAGGAGGTGAATTTGCAAATACCGTGGAGCAAATCTGCATGAAATAAAGTTTGTTTATATAAACCTTCAAAATTAGATGCCACTATGTTCTTAAAATAAAAAAAATAAAACAAAGATAACAACAGGCAAAGACAACTGCATCGAAGCAAACACAGGTTAAACCAGGTGATGCCAAACTTGTTCTATTCGGGACTCATGTATGAAGTTTGTTCTCTCCCTGGGACCCAGACTTGCAAAAATAAATCATATAATCTAAATCCTGATGTATCAAATTGTAAGTGGTCATCTAAATTAAAATGGCTTGAAAAAAATGGTCTGAATTGAGTATTGCAACATGGGACTTATTATTTTGGCATTGTTTTTGTTTTGTTTTATGTTTTTCATCATGTGTATGAAAAACATGCATAGCCAAAATTTGAGTTTTCTTTACTGGTAGGTGTTTTAGAGTTGAGTTTTCAAAAGCAAGACAAATTAATGTTCCTCATTTGAAATGCACTTTTGACTCAATTTAAGAAATTAGAATCTTTGGTTACACTTAAAGTTGTCTGTCTCTAAGCAGAGGCCATGTTGCTGTCCAAAATTGCTAATTTTCAGAAAATTAAACACAAACACTTCATTACTGAATACAGGAAACTGCTTTGTTCTGATAATAAACTTTTTTTGTACTTTGATTTGGTTAAAAGTTTATAAAAAAAAAACATCTCACCAACATGGATGGAAGAATGATGAACATAAAAAACAAGGATATAAGATGATTGTTCCCAACAGCAACAGTGTAAACAATTGCCATATCTTGAATTTGATCAGGATAAACAAAGGGGAAAAAATATATTTTAGGAATTTTTTTTAAAGAATACAGCCAATGGGTGAACACCAGAGGGTGTGCTTTTGTTTTATTATCTACAATTTCACCACACATGTTTATGATTGCCCTTGGGTGCTAGTTACTCTCCTTAATTAATAATTTTGAATTGATTTAAACAGAAGAGAAAAAATACAGAACTACTTTTATCTTTTTGTACTATTGTATGCGTCTTTAAAATAAAAAGTTGTCAGTATAAGTGTTACATCTGTCCTCAGTCTCCCCCATCAAATCTTCCATCTAAAGATCTGGCCCAATGGAAAACTCTATTTCCATGGAGGCTGCAGATTAACTGTTTATGACAGAATATTTATTTAGCAGCTTTTGATTGCCTTGAAATAAGTTGTTATTATGAGTTCTGGTGTGCAGGTTTGGTGGAGTAGTAAGCAACCCGGCACGACCCATATATATGCTTTGGCCAGTCAGCACAGTGTCCCACCTACCCAGTCCCTTTCACAAGCCTATTCTCTATCTCTCTCCTGTCAATAAAGGTCTAAAATGCCCCCAAAATTAATATTGTAAAACAAATAATAAATAAGATAAGTTCGCCCATGTTGTCCCAGTCATGTTTCACTGACGTGATATACTTTTATACTGATGCATTGTGTGTAATTTTGTTAATGGGTGACTCAGATTTAACGTACAAACATAATGCCTGTGATAACTTGCTTTTAGGCTGCAAACAAACAGATTTTTGTGTGCTTCCATTTACTCTGTTTATTGTGACTTTCCCTGATGATGTAGGGGCTTTATCCCAAGGCTTCTGTCCAGCTTGTAAAGATAAGCCTCATGTCTGAGCACCTACCCTCATAAAACTTTACATAGCCTCACTGTTACATCTGAAAGACTTTGACTAAGCTTACATTTATGAACTTGTCTTCACAGTTTCACTTTGGCTTCTTGGAAAATGCGACATAAAGTGTCACCCATGTTCACGTAGCTACTGCACTCTCTCTCTGGCTCTGTTAAGCCATTGAGTGCATGCAGATGTCAATGTGCAGGGTCGCGTGAAGATGAGGCAGTGGATAATAGTGACTGCTTCCAAAGACATTTTAAAGATTTAGTCTGACAGTCCACAATCCAGTATGGGTTGGTAGCCAAACTTTGAGGAAGATAAACAGGTGATTCTCTTTGTCACTAGTTGGCTTTAAGTGTCAGTGTTTTTGCTTACTTAGAGTTTTGCTGTTACATTTTCTGTCTGGTTCAGATAAGCTGTTTCAACCCATGTACTAAGACACATTGAACAGCATTAAAGATCCTGTCAGAGCTGCCTCACAAGAGTTGTTCTTTAAAATTATTATTATGTCTGGCCTAATCTTGCGTGTCCTTTTCATATCCTTCTGTGCTTCCTGTGTGCATCTTCGGTATAAAACTTTATGTACCCGCCTACTTCTCTGTCTTTTAAGTCTTAACATAGTTTTTTTGGTGCTCTCTGTTTTTTAAAATAGCTCAGCTTTCCTGGTTCCATGTCTTGTTTTACATCCTGCCCCAAGCACCATGATTATGCTCTCATGTGTCTTGTCTTCTACACCTGTCTCATTTATCTCAACTTAGGCTACGTTTACACGGTGCCGAAAACGGTCAAATCCGAAAAGTTTTCGTTGCGTTTTGGCCTTGCGTTTAGATGAGAACGCGTTGCGTTTTGTCTTAAAACGGAAACTTTTGAAAATGGGCTCCAGAGTGGAAAGTTTTGAATACGCTCTCCATGCAGCTCCATGTAAACCCGTACCAGAGCGTACGGGTTTACACAACGTCACCACATGCACAGTGCTCTTTCACCTGAAGGCTGCACGCATACCAGGAACAACAACAACTTCGGCCGTCTGCCGAGTAACATGTGAGCCTCTTACTGTAGCCCACTTGGTTTGTTATCCAGACAAAACTATCGAGACAGATTTGTTGTCTGAACTGATTTGCTGTCCAGAAAAGAAACTCCTGCATCTTTGTGCATCCACTCGCCATTGTTGTTTGTGAAAAGTTTTTCTTCTTCGTTCGTGTGTTGTAGCAGCGCTGCCTCTCTGCAAACCTGCACCGCCATCTACTGAACCAGCATGCATACTACGGTGGTTTCACTTGTCCCCAGCATCATCGTCTGAACGCAGAAGAATTTAAAAACTTAAAGGAAAAATCTTTGCGTCTTTAAGTCGGGAGTGTCTGTGTAAACGCAGCCTACAATCTGTTGACCTCAGTGTGTTCATAGGCTCTGTGATTCTGCTAGTTTTTGTAAGATTGCTGTTCTCCAACACTTTGTGCTTTAGTGGATCTGTCCAGTGAAATGAATGCTTTCCCAGTTTTTTGGGTTTAAATATTTTGGACATCTCAAAAAGGGAGTTTTCGTTGGGTGGTCAAAACTTTTTAAAAGAAAAATCATTTTTTGTTTTATTCGATTAAAGGATCCTTTTTTATTTACTGTTTTAAAAATGTGATTTTGAACTGTTTGCTTTTTTGTCTTTTTTTCTAATGGACTGCAGTTTCATCTATTAGATCCATTGGGAAGAGTTCCCAAGCCCAGGGCCAATGACCTCCGATGCAGTCTACTGTGTTGAAGTCTTGTGTGGGAAACCCTCCAGAAGATGATGATCAGAAGGCTGAGGAGCACTGTGAGAGGAGGATCTTAAGGATCAAGGATCTTACACTATACTGAATTTAATCAAGAAGCAGTGTGTGGATGGAATAGGTGTAACTGAGACCTTCTACCAAATTAGTGAAATAAAGTAGCACAGGCTTCACTTGTCTTTAATCTACACTCTATTTCCCGGAGGGGTCATAACTGGTACCTGGTACTTTTTTTGTATAATTTCTGGTGAGGTTCCAAGCAGGCTGACCAGACTCTAAGACACTGTTTACACAACAACAATACTGGCCAAAGCGCCTTGAAAACAGGCATTCTTTACCCATGCACCCTATGGTCTGGTTAGAGCCATGCATGAGTAGGCTTATTACACTTGCATATAACACTAAAAAACACACACAAAATTTTGTGGACTAGAACAGTTGCTGACTCTGCAGTTCCATTCAAATTGCTCTCTTTTGAAATTAAAAATACTTTCCTGCAAAATATGGAATGGCACTTTAACTCTAGCCCTTTAAAACATGCACATTAAAAATGTTCATTGAGACCCAGTGCACTGTTGTGTTTTAGATAGTATTATTTTTGATATATGCACATGCAGAGTAGATTTAACCTAGCCTGTATTGTTTTTATTGTAACTATATCTATTATTGTTTGTGGCATTATATTGTTTTATATCTGTCACTTTGTTTTTATACTTCTCCTCTGTGTATTCGGCAATAGACAGATGAAAACCAAAAATGAGACGTCAAAACACTGCTCAATTGTATCCAGAATTAGAGGCCAAGTACATCTGAATATCATCTGCATATGAATACAAAATATCCTTAACGGTTTCCATGATGTACAAATGGGATCAGATATAAAGAAATTAACAGAGGGCCTGGGATCCTTTGGAAAGCCACAGGATAAGGTTTGTTACAATACCACAGGTAACCAAATTTAAAAGAAATTTAACAGTCATTGGCTTTATTGCAGACTAGACTGAAAAAAATATATTAAACTCCCTATCACACTCTCCGCTTGAGTTAACACAAATTTAAAAGAAATTGTTTGGAAAATGTCACCAAGTGTTCTGTCAAGGCAGATCCCGACTTTGGGCATATCAATTTTAAGAAATGCAATTTATTCATTTTGTGTAAACCTTTGACATTTTTTGTAGTAAGACTCATTTTGTTTAGCTGAACCATTTCTTAATTTAAGTACGTGTTAAAATACAGAACTAAAGTTTACCAAAATCTCAGGTATTGTATCTCTTTTTTTCTTCTCCTGATGAACACACATAAGTATTCTTTACACATAATTCAGATGTAAATTACAGGTTTAAAGGGCAAATGGAAATTAAGAGAGTCTTCTAAATGCAGATAAAGATGAGCACAAACCCCTCTGAGTCTGGCATGAATTGAATTTTGATTTTAGTAAGGACAGCTGGAGATAATTATACACCAGGGTCTGAGCAAAACTCTTCTTGAAGGAACTAACAGCTCTCACTGGAGCAATCTAGCTGCACTGTTAAACTATTTCTCCTAGCATTACCCACATTATTTAATCTGAGGTACCCCAACACTGACATGGCTCTTCCACAGAAGGCATAACAAAAAAAGACGGCTAAAATGAATGCTACCATATATGACAAACATAGGCAGACTCTCTCTTACAGTAATAATTGCTGATTATCAGCTTCATCAACCTTCAACGCATCACTATGGGGTAGATTACACAGACAACCATAGCCATGATGATGATAATGAAAATGGAGTGTACTCATCATCAGCCATGAAACACTCTCTGATTACAGTCATTATTAGTTACGCTGACTTGAACTGATTGGAAATTTAAATAATCAAGTTGATAGGTCTAACTAGGAGAAGTACAATACTGATTTGAATACATCTCTGGCTAAAATGTTTTCTCAAGAAACATTTTGAGTGTTTACATATCAGCGTTAAAGAGTTTTCAACATTAATATTCGCCAAATCTTTTCAGACAATCAGACAGAAACGACAGACTTTTCTATTCATTATTAAATAGGACACCATTATGTGTGCTTGTGTGTAAGTGTTCATGCAGTGTGTTTTGCTCCACCACTGACAGATTGTTAAACTAACAGTGCTAAATGAGGTGCCATCTCATTAGCCCCATTAAGCTGAACCCTTGTTTCAGTAATTGACATAAAAACAAACACTTGCTCCTGAAAGATGAGCTGCCAATTATCTACTGCCCCCTCCCCTTGTTTTCCCTATTTCTTATGAATGTGTGACTGTGTCTAGATGTGAATGTAGTATGTGTCATACCCCACAAGGATCCTTTAATCATACAAAATTAAGCAATCTGCTCGCTTCTTACTTCCTTCTGTACTTATAAGGGAAGTTACAAGGCTATAAATGAGGTCTCTCTTTAAATTCTCTGTTTGCATTTATAAAAATGCTTTCTTAAAAGTTCCAGGAAAAAATCATAGTTATGAGCAGGAAAAACAAAGCACACACAAAGCACTCCTCACTTCGCTCAAGCACAGCTCACCATAAATTCCACAAAAACCTGGCTCCTTGAGGGCTCCATCAGGGCTGGAAATAAGCTTTTTTCAGGCTGCCACTCTGACAAGTGAATTGAACAATAATAACAATCTACCACTCGTTATTTTACCAGTTATTTCACTGTGAACGTCTTAGTGGTGTCATGCGGAATGATATCATAACAATAGCTAGAAGAATTAAAAAGGAAGCATACTCCCCTGTGTTTGCTTTTTTTAAATTCTGTATTGAATGTGTTTATTTGATACTGCCAAAAACACCCCATTTCCTGGCATGGTTGTCACAAAATAAAAAGCACATCAACAACAAATAAACAGGGCACTATTTTTCCAGAGAACAGGTGAGTGACATGAAAACAATACAACCACTCCTTACAACAATGACCAAACAATGGCTCGGTATTATAACCTGGCAGGCCAGATGGACAGTTCAACATATCTGCCACGGAAATGAATCAAGCAGGTCTATCTGCTTTGCAAGGCTATCAGTATTAAGGTGTGTTCACACCGGACACTACTTGTACTACCTCCATGTAAAGTCAATGTACTGCCGCAATGGGGCGGGGCTAACCCTCCTGTGATGTGACAGCTGTTTTTCACACTACCACATAGCTTGACGCGCGATGTCAAAGTAAAAAAAGTTGATCTTTTCAGGCGATGTCGTGTATGGCTGTGCGGCAACAGCCAATCAGCGGTGTGTGCGTGTGTGACAGTGCCCCTGACAGACAGTTTTTCATCCGGACTACAGAGGAACAATTTATGTCAGTGTGGGAAACATTAGTCAGTGAGGACATAAGTTCCACCTAGACGGACCGCGGTAAACTTACAGATAATGCTGCTGCAGTGTTTTGTGGTTGATAAGTGAATGAAAAGGATACAGCTGGAATAATGTCCACTTATACATCCTATTATATATGATATGATCGCGGTGAAACTCGAGTGGACGTGATGTCACTGAGCGACAGCCGACGGCAATGGTGACCAAAATGAAGTATTTATGGACACGCGACGATACGTCAGTGGGTGACGTGATTTTGGTAGCTGGGTCGCTTGCGGTGTGAACGCAGCATTAAAGTTATAGTCATAGTTTTTATGCTGTTGACTCTGAGGCTAGCTCTCAGGCCCTGATATGGCTGTGCCTGTAACAGTGTGAGTGTGGACCAGCGGGACCCATGAGGGGAAAATTGAGCCTGAGCCTGATATAGGCTGATTGAACCCATGTAGTATGAGTTCACCCACAAGTTAGACAAGATTTTGCTATAGACATGACTGCTTTGTGTTATTCCTGGGTGGCTGCTCCTCCTTTCCCCACCTGTATGCTTTGTATCTAACCATGTCATTTTGGGCCTGAGCACAATAGCATTTGTACACACTCCGATACAGTGGTGGTGCACGCAGGGTCCAAAATAATACCCGCCAAGGTGGTGGGCAGATCATCTGATGGCGAGTAAATTTCACAGGTCTATGTGCCAAATGCCCCCTGACCTCTACATCAAGCTGCAGCTTCTGTCTCCTACTCATCTGTTATCAGAGTGTCACATGGTCGTGCTGACAGAAAGTGAATTTAGTCTGTTTTTTATTTATTAATTAAAGCTTACTTATACACATTTGCGTTTCAATACATCCATCTTGGTATTGTGTATTATGAAAAAAGCTATAGCTATTCTTTTAAATAACCTCAGTAATTATAAATGTTTACTTTGAAGTATGGTTAGCATGTTACAGTTTGTCCCTGTGACAGTGTGATAGCATTAATGTAGGTGGGTCTCCGACAGGCAGCACACATCAAATGTACTTGGTGGAAGTCGGTGTTTGTAATATGAGAGCAGACAAACAATTTATATCACAATTTATATCCTTACTTAAGTGTCTCATGTTACACAGTGAATCAGTGGCATTAACTTAGGAGTCGAGGGGAGCACTGAAGCATTTCTCCTGCAACAGTGGTTGTTTTTATCCATCCTGTCAAATCTTTCTCCTCCTGGGAATCGAACTGGGAACCTTCTTGCTGTGAGGCACGCTTTACCTGCTGCACCACCGTGCCGCCCCTTTCCCAATCATCTCAGTGAATTACCCTAATAATCAGCTGCAGTGTTAAAAAATAAGCCTTCTCGTTTTTTGCACAGAAAGTTACTTGGAGGGCACAAGGGCACAAAATTACCCAGGTAAAGTCTGAGTTTAAAACTTGGCTGTTTGCATTCACACATACAGCTTGCTGAGATGATTTCAGGGTTGTTTTGCAAGTGTGAATGGGGTTTAAGGAGACTATTGTCTTTAAGAGAAAAGCAACTTTATTTTCAGTACATATTGAACTTTGATTTGTTATTGCAGTGTGTTGATTTTCAAAGTCTGCAGGGGAGAGCTTGACTGATTAGACCAAGGACTGTTTTAAATCCTTTCAATAAAGTAAATAAATATTTCATTGCAATTCCTAAATTTTCTGTTCAAAGAAAATGAATCCCAGAATAGTGGGGTATGACCACAAAACTCAATTCAATGCTCTGAAACAAACGTATGTGACACTGAAATAGGGTTCATTATTTTGGCTGGTAAAAATCTGCTTGGCATGGTAAGTTTTTTGTCTACTGGCCAACTTGGCTAATGAGTCAAAAAGTTCATTTCAGACTTTGTAAACATGCTGTCAACTAGCAATTGCAGACAGAGGTTTAATCTACAGTAACCACTTCTTTATTTTTCGTGCAGACATACCAGGACTATGTTGCTTCTATCTTCTTTCAACACAAACAATGATCTAGAAACCAAGTGTATCTAGATCTGGATATGAATCCACACTAAAATATCAGGAGAGCAGGGAGAAACACTGCCAAAATAGTAAAAATCAGCATTCAAATTAATGGCGCCAGTAGGTTTTAATTGTAAAGACTACATAATCTCTGCTGTGCCAGATTTCATCGTTTAGCTATCATTTTGAAAAGACCCAGAGGAATAATAAAGATTTAAAGACATTATCTGCTGATAACCTATGCTAAAGATGATGTCTGTCTATATTCAAAACACTGTTAATGTTTGTCCGGCGGTGTGTAAGTAAAGCAGAAATCTATGTGTAGCAAGAATAAGCTGACGCCCTTGTATATGCTACAGTTCAGAGTATCAGTCTTCCAAGTCTTGCTTCACTTCATATAAGTGAGAGAAGCTCGCTTTCAGGTAACCATGGAGACCACTCGGCATCTCAGAAAGGAGGACAGAAGAAATCCTTTGTCACACAGTTTTACACCCTGTGCAAACGACCCTCTGCTTTGAAGGATGCACACATGCATAGAAACAAAAGCCTCATGCAGAGAAACTTTCAGCTGATAATGAAATCACTGAATGTGGTGACTGACGTGCAGATGGAAGGTTATCGCTCTCAGTAAACAGGCTTTCAACACCTCTAACATTTTTTACTGCACTAATTAAGACACACAAACACACACCTCGGTGTACACACAAATGCTGGATGCTCTCCCCAGGACGTCTGTCAGCTCTGTCTGTGTTGTTGGGATGGTGACAAATGCAGATTAAACAAGCAAAGGAGGGAAATGAGATTTTTGTGGGATTTCTTCCACACATAGTATTACCAGATGACACTGCATGAAAACAAGGAGACAAACACACACACACACACACAGCTCTGGAGAAGAACTAAATGTGAAAAGGAAGTGGCAATCATTTCAAATTGGACACAACATGTGTTGATTGAATGAAAGGGCTATTTTATTTTTCTTCCTTTTTTTGTCTTTGAAATGTGTCCACAGCAGTGGGACACAGTGTACAAACAAGAATTTAAATGACATCTGTTTACGACTGGGAAAATACAAAAGACTGTTCCCTAATAAAAATTGTTACACTGATTACCAAAAACTCAGATATGAGAGAAAAGTGGTACAGTGTAAACACACTCCAGTAAACTTGCCATCTCAAAAAGTTAATCAATGTTATTAAAGTACTGAGTACTGAGATACATGCTTTTATCACCTGTTGAATTGACTGTTGCAATGCTCTTCTTTCTGGTCTTGCGCAAAAGAAAATCTTCCATCTTCAGCTCCTGCAGAACTCTGCCGCATGGATGCTGATGGGGACCATAAAGAGAGCTCATACACCAATTTTAAAGGTGCTATGAGGAGAATCTATTACCGGCGACATTAGGACTCTGCCACCCATGAGCACGTGCGGCGACTGTCGTAATGCTGCGTTACAGTAACCTCGGAACTGGGAGTGACATCATCTCCGACTTATCGGCGTTACAGTTGAAGTCGGAAAAAAACATGCCGATCTACCAGGCTATTGTTAGCTGTTGTTAGCTCGGGAAGGGTGAGGTTTCACCGAGTTCTCAGTAGGAAATTCCAACTTCGGGGGATGTTCCAGTTGCAGTTTCCTACTCGGAACTTGGAAACTCCTACTTCTGACTACAACTGGAACGCACCAAAAGACCCAAGCCAAAGCGTGCCTTTGTTGTGATGCTAATAAAGCATGGACCTACCTCAGAACTCTGTATTGCTTTACAACTTCTTTTTTCAACAACTTACAGGATGCAAAGCGACGAGGTAATCTATCTCTTTCCAGTTACGTAGCGGTAGTTTTGATGTGTGAAAACAAGCAATTTTTTGGAAAACTTAGTATCGTAGTTTTGTAGCCGGCTATATATCGCTGCTTACAGCCCAGTGCTCTAAGACGTGTCCGAATAATATAAATTTGCTGTAGTTTTAATTGTCTTGTTCCCGAAGTTGAGCATCCAAGCCAGTCCAGCCTTGAGCGACCCGATCGGAAGGCTAAGGAATAGCATTTATAGATAACCTATTGTGATGCTATAAAACTCATCTTAAAGTGAATATTTCGATCAGGCATATATCTAAAAGTGAGATTTTTTTGTAATTACTCAGAAACTCCTCACAGTCTCTTTAAGTCTCTGCATTAGCTACCTGTTTCTTTTAGGATAGACTCTTTTACTGGTTTTTAAAGCTCTTAATGGTCTTAGTCCTTCTTGTTAATTAGCTTTACCGTATGAGCCCAGTAGAGCCCTCAGGTTTTCAGGAAGTTCTCTGTTAACAGTTCCCAAAATTAAAACAAAAATTTACAGTGAGGCAGCTTTTTCATCACTACAGCCTCTGCTTATGGAACAGCGTACCTGAAGACCAGTGGGCTGCACCTAACG
Source organism: Scarus forsteni (assembly GCA_036419115.1). Classification (NCBI taxonomy): domain Eukaryota; kingdom Metazoa; phylum Chordata; class Actinopteri; order Labriformes; family Labridae; genus Scarus; species Scarus forsteni. The sequence goes on along the minus strand of JAZDUH010000245.1, from coordinate 1,832,903 downwards.
TTAAAGTTTTAAAAAACAAACTCAAGATCTACCTTTTTTAGTCTGGCTTTAACTGAATAACCTTTTAGTGTTTTTATTCTTATTACAGCTTCACTTATTATTATTGTTATTTATTTTATCTTTTACTTCATTTCAGTTCATTTTTATTTTATTTCATGATAAACTTAATTTTACACTTTAACCTAACCTCCAGTGTTTGCTTATTTTAAACCATTAAGTTGGTGTTTCCTTGCTAGATGGTAAAACAAGCTTTATTATTGTCTTTTATTTGTGATGCATTTTACAAATACTGTGTATGGATTGTGGGGTGGGTGGGTTTGGGGGCTGGGTAGTGGGTTTGGGTCATAATTCCTTTATCTTATCTTAACTATCTGTTTGTAAAGCACTTCGTGCTACAGTTTTTGCATGAGAAGTGCTATATACAGTCCTGCTCATCATTATTGGCACTCATGAAGTTTAATTACACAATGTGAGAGTTCAAACAGCTTCTTTACAAACCTCTCTAACTTTGCTCTTCATCACTTTATCAGACTCAAACTTGGCAGATGTAATGTTAACATATTAAGGTTTGTAAATTATACTTCATTAGCTACTATGATCATGCAGTCATATTTAGAATAGGCAGTCTTAATTGCAAACACTTGAAGCCTACAAGGAAAAGAACACCCTACCAACAATTAAGCATGGTGGAGGTTCCATAATGGTTTGGGGCTGCTTTGCTGCATCGGATACTGGAGGCCTCGACCGTATCACAGGAATCATGAAATCAGAGAATTATCAAGAAATTTTAGAGCCAAATGTCCTGTAAGAACACTTGGTTTGAGTCGAAGATCGTGGGCCCTCCAGCAAGACAAAGACCCAAAGCACACATCCAAAAGCATGCAGGAATGGCTGAAGAGAAAAAAAATGGCCAGTAATGAGTCCTGTTCTCAATCTGATTGAAAATCTTTGGAATGGCTGAAATCTGCCATTGGGGAAAAGAAACCTGCAAATGTTCAAGAGCTTGAACAATTTGCATTGGAAGAGTGGGAGAAAATACCAGCTGAGAAGTGCAAGAAGCTTATAGATGGCTACAAGAAACATTTAGAGGCTGTCATCAGTGCCAAAGGGTGTTCAACAAAATACTAAAGAGGGGTGCCATTATTACTGCACATGCTTTCTTCAGTTCTCACTTTGAAATTACAATATATAACTTGTAAAATTGTTTTTTTTTTTGTTAGTGTTTTGGACCTTCAATTAAAAGATCTTGATGACATAAATTTTGTACATTTCAATTTATTTCTGAAGATATTCTTAAAGTAATGAAAATAATGAAGAGGTGCCAATAATACTGAGCAGGACTGTAAATAAAGTTTTATTGATTGATTGGTTATGTATTCTGGGTCGTTTTTCTGTGTCTTGAGAAAAGGAAACAGCTGGAGTAAAACAGTTGTATTTTTTGGTAATTCATGGTAAAGTACAATATGACATTTGACCCAAACACATATGATCAACTAAGAGTATAGGACCACTGAAATACAACACAAATTTTGAGGTTGACACTTTTTTTGGCTGTAAAAACTTCAGAATTTGACAAAAAAAAGAGAGAAGTTTGAGAATGAGAACAGCATTCATAGAGTTCTCAAAGTGAGACTGTCTTTCTCAGATTTCAGATTGAGAGATTAAAGCCAGAACTCGGACTTTTAAACTTTATTCTCAAAGGAGACACAACAACTCAGAATTCGGACTTTTTCTCAGAACTCTGCCTTTTATCTCAGAGATCTTGTGGGGTTTTTTTTCTCACAATGTCTACATCTTCCCTTAAAAGTCTGTCTTTAATATCGGAATTTTGATATTTACACAAGACTTGAAAAAATTGTACCCCTGCAAATGTTTTTCCAGCGGCCCTACCCCTCTTTCATAATCTTTGGAGTGACTTCTTTTTCCTGGAATACATTTTAAAAATCAGTATTTAAAGATAAACGTTCAATCATATTCTGTTCACTCAGGTTTGTCATAGTTTTACAGTGGTAGACGGTGTATTAGCCCAAATAAATCTGATAAACGGACAATTAGCCCAGTCCCAGGATCACTTCTTGCAGTCTTGCCAAAGGTCAGAACCAAGCTGTGGGGAAAGTGCTCAAGCTTGCTGCTCTATGTGAACTATTTGCTTGAGAAGAAATAGGAAAAGACCTAAATCACAGTTAGCTCCTTTCACTGAATTCTTTAAAAAGATGTTAAATGGCTTGGCTGCAGATGTTTTGCCTAATTTTATTCATGATTAATTGGCATTTAATTAATTTAGGCTAAGTTCAGTGGATGATTTGTGTCTCTAAATTTATTGATATTACAATGCAAAATGATTGTCTGTTGTTTCTCAGAAACCTTCTCAACTGTGTTTCTGTCTTTCTTAATCGGAAAGTTAACAAAATAGCTGTAGTGATTTGATCAGCTCTGCCCTTATAAGATGACAACCAGCACGGAGGGAGATTTATGCTCGATGTGCAGTTTAGTTGCTTTTACCTAAAACTTGGCAAATTACTTAGAGCTTTTGGCTTAATCTGCCAAACAATAAAGTCTAACTTCCATGCCAGTTCACAGTTACAGAGGATGAACTTATCAAACTTACTGTGCCTGATGAAAATGCACCTAATGCAGCCCAGCGTCAAAACTGTCTAACTACAGTTTTGGAAATGCTCCCCAATGGGACTTTAGACCTCTGAAAACACACACATGCAAGCTCTAGAAAATAAGAGAAAGGGATAGAGAGAGGAAGGCGCAGAGTTGAGTCTGAATAATACATGATAAACACAATGTTTACCAAGAGCTTCTAACAGACTCATCTGCCATAAACAGCTTCTGTATAGGGTAGAAGGAAAAATGAAAGCTAAAAGAAAATTGCTGTACTGGAAAGAATCGCAGCAACATTTCAGCTACTTAGCTGTAATTATCCTCCATTACATTTATGTGAGAGCAATAGGTGCCATTTTCCTCTGAGCTGTATATCCTGAGAGACTTACAGTAGAACTGCCCTATAAGATGTAATAAAATGATTAAGTATCCCAGAGGTAAGGAATTTCTCTCCACTACTTAGCTGCAGAATTACTGCTTAAATGGTAAGATGTCATTTATATGGGTCCAAATTTAGAGCAATTCATGAAAGGATAGTGTGATGCAAAATGAAAAACACAGATTGAATTTGACAAAGCATTTTTAAGAACAAGTGTTGGCCTTGTTACTCAAGTATTATGTATGAACTCATCATATATTCTTTAAAAGTACTGAAACTTCATTCATGACAATAATGTTAAGTATCTGATTTATTTACTTTTCAGTTTCTCATTACTTTTCCTATTCAACAAATTGTTTGTTGTTCGTTTTTGAAGTGAATACACTCCATCCGCTTTCCTCTTCTAATTTAATCCACTTTTTGAGAGTATTTTGTCTGTTATAAACCAAGGTAAGGGTTAGTTGATTATGTAAACTAAAAATGCCCCAAGAGCACAAACAACTGACAAGACATTTCCAGCATTGTCAACCAAGCTATTGTCATATGTGGAAATCTTATGCTGTTTAAAAATCATTGAAAAAAATGTGGATCCACCTCTGGACTCTGAAAATATCATCAATCCATTTGTAACTTTTTAGGTTATTGATTGATTGGTTGGTAGGACTTGCTGTAAATACGGGAAGATCTCTTATAACCAAGATTTTGGTATGTGAAACATTAAGAGATGTAAAGAATAGGCAGGCAGTCTGAAGCTGTGCTTGATCACATGTGAGACCTTCAAACACACATGCATTATGAGCAAAAATGCATCCAGTGTGAAACCATTGTTACACATCAGAAATCCTTTTTTCTACGTTGATAGCCTGTCTATTCAAACCCTCCCCGGCTTTGTTGTCTGTTTTCAACCTTTTTCCCACATCTATTTTAGATTTAGACAAAGGAAAAAGTTATAAATGTCTTCTATGTCAATGTCTAAGTTGTAGTTAGATTAAGTTAGCAAAACATTTTAGTGTCTGTGTGGAAAGTATATGCAGAGGAAAAGAGAAGTTGTCAGATTTACAAAAAAGCCATTCTCTGCCTCTGCTCCTAACTGAACACTGTCATTGGCCTCGCAAGAAATGCCACCTGCAGTAGCCTGGGTGGCAATTGTCGCGAGGTTAGTGCCGACAGCGGGAACAAACCTGGGACAACAGAGGAGAGAGATGGATGGATGTGAGGAGGGAGAAGGCATTTCTGCCTAAAAAAACCAAAGAATTCCTGTAAATATCTCAAAAAATGGGACAGCAAATTTACTTTCCTAATGTAGGAATGTTAAGCTGTTGACAAGTTGTTTTTAGACATCTTGTACTCCTACCTTTAAATGTATGGGATACTGGAGCTCGGTTGGGGTGGTGGGACAGCTCACAGCAAGTGCTGGAAAATTCCCCTTTTTTTCAAATCCAAAACTTGGTATGGGTCTATCTCGGTTTTAAAATTAACTAAGATTTAAAAATCTACACAGATGTGCCAGGCTTTAGGAAAAAATAACACAAAGAGCAGACAAAGATGACAAGAGGAACAGCATGTGAGGATTTCCTGCTGTAAAAAGAAAAGGTAATATTGCTGTGCCAAGTGTCCATGTTTGTTGTTTCTTGTTTGAGATAGATATCATGCCCCGAATAATCCCAGCATACCCTGTTCCACAGACTGATAAACCTGTCCTCTGATATCCTTCCTGAGTACCTGCGTCTGTGTTCGAGTGTGTGTGCTTGTGCTACAGGGCTGACAAACTTGATGTTTTGTGTACTTAAAGCTGTCGGCCATTTGTTCCTCTCAGAAGTTATGAACATGAACTATTAAAATGTGTATGCGTGTTCATTTATCGCCTAGGCTGTCTATAGTGGGAGCTCCATCTGAAACTTCATGCTGGTGAATGAGCTTATTAAAGTCAGCGGTCTCAGCAGTCCAACGCCTCAAAGACAACCAATTACCATCCACATTACAAAGAGCGCACTGATGTAAATGGATGTGTTGTTCTGCTTCATATCCTTTCAGCCTGAGATTGTCGGTCTGTGGTGCAGATCACTGATGAGCCCAGCAGGACTTTGATTAACCTGACAATAATAGAGGAGACAATGTTACAGCAAGAACCTGATCACTCAGATAAATACTTGAATTAGATCGATAAGAATTTAATCTTGACAAGGCTGATTGTATACTTGTATACACACACATTCTGCAATGTTGAAAATCTTTCTCTGAAAGCCTGTGAGACATAATACATCAAGGTCTGCTCCTTTTCTCTCTGGCTCTCTCTCGCCTCTTACTTGCTGCAGAGCTTTCACTAGGTCGCTATGGTAACTTCGGTTCCCTGCCAAGAACACTTCCAATGCACCAGATTTGACATTTTTCCTTTTCCCATTTCTTCCTTTACCTCCACTCTCCTCTCCTTTGCCATCTGTCGATCAGTCAGGTAGTCTTACCCTCCTCTCCTCACCTCTCTGTGCATCCTCTGAAGTGGCTGAAGTAAAGAGGATCTCTGTAATGCACCCTAAACTACAGCTAACATCAGATAAGTTTGGAGAGACCTTATGCTCATCTTCCTTTACTGTACAATGCTTATTTGTGCAGTTTGATCGATTGTGCTGTTTTTTTTTGCTGTAAAATAAGTAATTTCATGTTATAAAAAAGGGAAACTTCTGAAAAACACATGCATTTCTTCCACTTTATGTATACTCACACAATAAGGAGTGTGTGCATGCTTTTGTGTTTGCTATTTGGAGTTCAATTACCTGTGGTTATTGGCGTAATTGTGTCAGATGTTTGGGGATTAGAGCTCCAGTCAAAGTGTGTTTATTGGAGCGCGTCTTTTAACTGCTTTTTCAGGGTGAACAAAATCAAACCTCTTTTGAAACCAAGCAACCTTTATGTCACACACTAAGAGCAATGCTTTCTGTTTATTGCAACAAACAATCAATCTAAGACTGAGAGTTTGCAAGTCAGAGATTTACACACAACAAGATAATCTGACCCATTTTAGGTGTGTTACCCCCTTCCAAACAAAACCAGTTAATGCCAGATTATCTGACGGCTCTAAAAACCTCTTAACCACAGGGTGTGGGGTAACCTTGCAGAGCAGATGGACCTGCCTCATTTAATGTCTGTAATCAGGCAGGTCCATCTTGTCAAGCACCAGTCTACAATGATTGCTAGTGGCCCAAAGTGGGGCTGCCAAATCAGTGTCTTGTGGATCAGGAGGAAGAGGGAGCTATGAGGGAGACAGCAGCAGAATGCAATTGCTAGGGTGGAGATAAACACAGATGCTAACACAACAGCAGCAGTTTTACAGATATGGAATCCATTTCCTTATTAAATTAAAACAAGTATCACCACTACAGACTTCTCTATGGAAAATATATTTTTGCTACACTTCTGAAATGATTTTCCAAGAATTTGTTTTATGAATTGGTTTGCATTTTGTCCTTTGCACCATCAATCTTTCATCAATCAATCAATCTTTATTTGTATAGCGCCAATTCATAACAAGTGCTATCTCAAGACACTTTACAATAGAGCATAAAGCTCTTCATTTTATGGATACACATATATGCATAGATACATATAAAAATCCACATATACATATATATACAAATATATACATTCAACACCCAACATGAATCCTACCACCATGTTGGTAGCACCCCCCTGCACCATTTTATCTACAAAAGTATTTGGCCCATAATGAATGTGATGGATTAAACAATGGGCCAATCACCTGTGAGATATGCTATTAAATGGCTCTGCCCACTTTACTCCCAAACACTTTTTATCTGGTCTTTCTCCGATGAACTGGCAAAATATTTTTCACAGTCCATCTGATGCAGGGGTGTCCAAACTTTTTACATAGAGGGACGCATAAAGAGGAATACATGGGCAACCGAGACACTTGCTTCACATCACTTTATTGAAGTTTTATGGAAGTTTTGATTTTTGTGAATAACTACTGAACTAAAATAGATATCTTTATGAAACCAGTTGCTAATGGTAAGTTTTCATGGTCAATTAATCTAAATATTTCGATAAAATATGGGTGAGGACTGTGGTGCTGGCGGAGGTCTGCGCTCTCCGAGTGCTTTTCTAGATATTAGTTTAAAAGTTATTGACCGAAAACAATTGTTCATTAATGTCTTTAATTTGGATCACCACCTAAATCTAATAATTTTTAAGCTGGGCCATTACTAGCATCTTCAGAAAACTGTAGCCAAATCTGCCCAGCAGTTTTTGCGTAATCTTGCTAACAAGCAGACAGACAAACGCAGGCAAAAACACAACCTCCTTGGCAGAGGCAACAACAAAAATAAAAACAATAATCCATTAAAACTGTCCCATATTCTTGTTTCCTTTCTCTGCTTTTGCTTTCTTACTGCTTTTAGGCTACTATTGTGGGCTGACATTGTACTGGAAAGATTTAAGTCTTTTTGGGGGCATATTTTGAGCATCAATAAAATTACCAGAGGATACTTTTGTGTGAGATTTATATTTTAAGCTCTGATCCAACATGAAGAGTTATTTATATCTCAGCTAAAAAGTGCTATATAACCTTGCAAATAACTGTTATCTTTCTCTATAAAACAGTTTAGAATAGCAAGGAGGAAAACACTCACATCAACACAATCTGACATTTACATTTTTTATTACTATAATGAATCTGAGTCAGTCACCCTTACCATAATGGAGTCAGTAATTTGCGTTGAAATTCTTAGTCCAGAAATTTGCATATTTCAGTGGGATTAAAAGCACAAGGATCTCTGCAGGCCTCACATTACCAAGTATAATCAGCCCCTATAAGACTCAAAATATATTCAGTAAGTTTTTAGTGTGTGTTGTGCTTTGACCTTACTGTTCAGTTCTGTCACTTAGCAACAAATGTTGTCCAGGACATTCAGAGGACAGAAACAGACACTTAACAAAAGACTCAGCAAGTACTGACCTATACACACAGCTGAAGTTTTCTGTTCTGATAGCAGAGCACACATTAAGGTCAGTATAAAGGCAGACAGTCTGAGCACACAGTCATTAACACAAGACCATCACATTCATATAGACCCACTTTTCAAGCCTCTCTCAGCTGCTGTCATGATCGTATGGGTCACCTCTTCCCTCACACACCCTGGACTGAATCCTGATTCAACATCCTCATCCCATGAGGAACCATTTGGCTAATAAGGTCTTGACAACAACCTTACATGCAATTACTTTTCATGGGTTTGTATTGTAGTGGGGGAATGAGGACTTCACAAGGACAAGCCCCCACTCTTTCTGTAGCACACACATGCTCACAGAAACACAAAAATACTGCTACATCGTGGTGCTCAGCTCTAATTATTCCTTCTATCTGCCTTCCTCTCAGCTTTCACTCTGGACTCATCAAGCTATTGGCTGATAGCTTGGTGGTGTTGAGCCCTGAGAGTCAGAGGAAGAGCAGAAAGAGATCCTCTGCCCCTAAAGGGATGCTCTGGATTCATGCCCGGCTATGAGATGAGGGACTGGGAGACCTGTGCTCTGATATGTCCGTCCAGTGGCCACTTCTGGTGGGGCACAGACAGACAAAGAGGGCATCGCTAAGGCCCAGATCTGATAAAGAAAAACTCATCTGAGAGATGGAGCAGATTCATCAGTATGCCTTGCATGGATACAGATTTCAAGATCTTGTGATACTCAGTTTGCATGCATGTATCAGCATTTGCTTTGCTTATAGGCTTTGCAATGCTCAAACAACTGCAAGTAAGAAAAATATCCTATGTTCCAAGGGGAAATATACTGAAAAATGTTTTTAGTGTTTTTGCAAATCTATATATGGATATCCAGTCGTGAGGGACTATCAGGATAGGCCAAATTATTTCTATAGTTATGTTTGTAGAGTTCTATCCATCTATCCACCATCTACACCACCTATTTCTTTTGGGGTCACAGGAGGCTGAGCTACTTTTCATAGAGGGTAACTAAGTAAAGTAACAAGTTATTTTTTTCAGAAGCAACGAGTAACGAGCAAACACTACATTTTAAAAGTAACTTTCCCAACACTGGTCATGCCTCTCCGATACTGTATCTAAAATTAAAAGGGCGAACACACACATTCCTGTGCAAGGAGCCTCAGATAAAATATGCCTTAAGTATTATCATTGTTTTAACATATGTAAAAAAAAACAAACTCAAAGCTGACAGGGCCTTGTGTCTCTGCAGACCCCAAGCTGGAAGGCCCTATTAGACACATACCAAAATCAAGAGTTCTGAAAAAGATGTTTATTACTGGTTTATGGAGAAACAAAAACACTCTGATGCTTGATATTATGTTACACTCTGACCAAAGACCATTTAGATATGGGTTAGACAACGTGTGGCCAAGAGCTCAGTTCATATGATCAAAAAAAAAATGCTTATTCTCGAAATCAACCTGACAAGATCTGAATTTTTTTGCATAGTTCAAAAGACAAGTTAAGATACAATTGAATAATACTATGATAACCACTAAGTACTCTTATTCTTTATTTAAAAATTGCAAAACTGGTTTGAATTATGTGTTCAACTCATTAGATTAAGTATTACTAATTGCATTTGAGTTCAAATATAGAATCTAAATGGTCATAGCATAACCTCTTTTGGCAGCTATGTATGTTTGTCTCCTCTGATGCAATTCATATAGAAATGTGGCCTACAGTATTGTGATTACTTTCTATGTGGCCCTCTAGGTAAACACAATTTTCCATCCCTGAAAAGTGGAAAAGTGGTGTGAGTTGTAGCCTTGTTGACTGCATAAAGCACAATGTAAAGGACATTATAGATATCGCATATCACATGCATATACTGGTTTTGGTAACTTATATAATGTCAGAGTGTGGATTTTTTTCCAAGTAAGAAAGGAAAAACATCCCTGATGTACATGTGGATGCAGACACATACATACTCCACATATTTCTGTAGTATTTTGCAGACTCCTCCTCTGCAAAATAAATCCAACTGGAAGGCCACTGAAGCAGTAATGAGTTTCCCTTTTTTCCTCTCTGCTCTTGGCCGACAGCTGAATCGTGATCAGAGCGAGTCTGCCACCAAGACACGAAGCGGCCAGAAGGAAGTGCTCCATAGCGGAGACACATTTTTCCAACTGTATGCAGAGGGCAGTGCTTCAAAGGCAAACGCTCAGAACTCAGCTTTTACACGGTTAATGAGGTTAGGCCAGTTTATATGAAAACAAAAGGCAATTATTCAATCAGAAGCCTAATGTGTTTCACTAACAGACTGCAATCACCAAATTTACACTATTATAGTCATTTTCTTCTATTTGGAATGGATGGAGTGTTGATAGTGCTGATAATGAATGTGTAACAACCGTATTGTTTTATAGATGCTCCCCTGTGGTTCTCTGTAATTGCATTTACTTCACTCAGTGTGTGATTGGTTGCACAGTTATGCAACGCTGCTCCTCTCCTAACTGTTTCTATGTGCACCTGGACCTCTATCCAGCAGACCTGATGTTACCTGTTTACTAATGTCTGTGCCTGTTTTGCAGCATAGCAGGCTAACACTGGGGCACAACTACAGATGCTGGGAGATTCAGCGAGAGCGTGTTCCCATCTCTGCAGCATGTAAATTGCAGCCCTCAATCAATGTCCAACTGTGTGCTTTTTTCCATCTCCGAGCCGAGCAACATAGAGGACAGTGAGCTCTTTTTGCATGTAAACAGCAGGTTTGCAGCTATGACAGGGCCCTTCATCAGGCTCATGATCGCTCAGGCTGCTGTTCCAGCTCTCACTGATTATAATGGAGCTGCTTAATTGAGTTAACCACTGCTGAGAGCTTGGGGCTGCTAATAAGTGTGCAATGGATGGATTAAAAAGTTAACCATCTGAAAACAAAGAGTGCTGAGTAATTGTAGCCGTAGCGCTGTATACATAACTCATAAGTGAAGTATTTTGTCTTAAAACCAGTCATCTGAAACCTCGATGCCATTGGCCACTCAGTCAAGCCTGACAGAGAACCATCACTTAAATTACTGAAATCTCTCCAAAGTAATAAATAATACACACAACCTGCCACGAACAGATTTATCCTCATCCAGTGGAACAACATTGAGTCAAAATGAAATTATCCACTAAATTGAAGCTGTTGACTTGCCTCTAATCCAAGCCCTCTATGAACTGCGGGAGCCCCTGTGAGTGGATAATTTAATTTGGACTTGACGAAACCAGTCAGAGATAAACAGCCACTCTTCATCTACCTTTAATAATGCACCCAGTTGCAGCTAACAGCATCAGATGTCCCAGAGCCAGTTCTACACTTTCAGAGGGATCAGGGACATTGAGCACACATGGTGATCGTGTGTTACTGCAGCTTCCTCCAAACAAACTGCTGAGGTTCAAAGATGTGTGGAAGGTTTTTACATTCAGCAGAAAGATAAAGAGCCAGTCTCTTACTAACACTGCCTAGGGTACAAGCTTGTGCAGAATCGCACCGGGGAGAGCAAGCTTCTGACTTCACCCTCTGAGGCATAGAGCCCATTAGAGGGTAAAACCTGCATAAAAGAAAAGTAAAGAGGTGTTTCAGTCTGCCTACCTGAGTGCTTCTTGTCTCACACATGTCTTATTTACATGAAACACATTTTCATTAACAGGGTGCTTAGGACTGAAATGATGTTACAATGAAAGGCTAAATAATTTCAGATTATCAAAGCTGTTGGGATGCACTTATTTGCAGTAGTTATAATCCAATGTCGGTCACATGATCTGAGGCATGACATGCTTACATCAGACTAGAAACATACAGACAGTGAATGAGAGAAGAAATGAAACATGCATAATAGGAATCAGTGGGAACACAGGAAAGTGGTCTATAAACCTCTTCCTGCTTACAGTTGGCATTGAAAGAAACATTTTGGTGCAGTGGGTATGATGCCTACACTCTGGTTTTTTTTATATGTGGATTACTTTACTCATGCCTGAATATATATTCCAATATCAGTTACTGTTCAGTAATGTTTAATCCCATTACAGTGTACACAATGCTGTATTTACATGAACAATTAGGCTATTCATCAAAATTCAACTGCTCTGAAGTGCAAGCAATTAAATAAGTATTAAGCACTTAGATTTACCAAGACTTTGAGTTATATTTTATCAAAAAGCAACATTCTATTTACCACACAGAAACTACTAACATTAAGTAACAAAGTATTTATGTGTCAGAAGATCTATGGGATTCTTCAGTAAACTATTTTAATGCTAACAACAGCTGTTAGCATGTGCAATCTCACACAGTCCATAACTTAGTATTTTCATGGTTTAACTGGTATTCAGATTCAAGGTAGATGAACTCTTGGCTCAGAGAGACGGCAAGTTCCTTTTGAACTACTAAGGCACAAAAGAATCTGCATCTAAAAACTGCAATGGAATAATGAAGCATCAGTGTTATTTTACACTTTGAGGGAATTAGTAAATTTTCAAAGGGTTGAGCATTATTCAAAAATACTAAGTTAAGATTTTAAGAATAATTTAAAAATATTTCATTCCATATTATGTTTATGATGTAGAATATTTTATTTATAAAAACATTCAAACTAAGTTATATTTGAAAATAAATGCTACCATTTTTTTCAGTATAAGGCAGTCTAAGGCACACCTGTGCACTAATCATGGTGTCTGATGAGCATCTTGATGTGGCACACCTGTGAGGTGGGATGGATTATCTCAGCAAAGCAGAAGTGCTCACTATCACACATTTAGACAGATTTGTGAACAACATTTGAAAGAAATGCTAATATTGTTTATCTGGAATGAATTTTAGATCTCTGAGTCCATCTCATGAAAAATGGGAGCAAAAACAAAAGTGTTGCGTTTATATTTTTGTTGAGTGTATAAGCTTGGGGTGTTTAAATGCTAAAATTAGGCTGTGCTCCTTCAAAATATGATGATATGTCCTCTGGACATGAGCAGTGAGAGTTGTGTTTTTTTCAGGTATGCTATATCTGCTACATTTCAACAACTTATCACCTGGGATAAAGCTGTACGATGTTTGTATCTTTATTTAAAAAGAGCTTGAACCTTAAGAGCTGGTGAAGCAGCTCTACTTTTATTAATCACCTTATGTAAATTGACTGTACAAAAGCTTATTTCAAACAGCTTAAAAAATAACAACAACAAACATCCCCCATATTTTTAACCATGAGCACTCATAGCTGCAAGCCATGTGTTTCAAGGCAAAACATCCTCCCTATAAGGTTTTGTCAAACCTCAAGGGGGGGAACACTAATTTGTTTTTGTAGTCAGGCACGTGTAACATAGAGATCTGCTCCACCAAACAATGATCCATGCTAGGGTTCCTTTAATTTAGAACATTTTGTTCAATTAAAGTGTAAGAATTTACCATGACAACAGCCTTGAATGGTTCCAAAACAGACATTTGATGGAAACACACAGCCCTTTTGTGGTGATGTGAGAATTACACTACAGAATAATCCATAACTTCATTAAAACCTCCTGTTCTATTGATCCTCGTGTACAACATGAAGATGCAAGCACATTTTCATCAACCCGCAGTTTACAAGTTTATGAATAATTGACTCAAACAACAAAACAAGACTTTTCACATCCCACGCACAGAGACTCAATCCATGGTCATCTTCCAGAGACAGATGCTTTACCATAAAGCTAAGGAAAGGCAAAGACGGAGGAGAAAAATTCACATGAACCCAATCAGATCAAGATAACATAACATGAACAAGCAGCGTGTTTTACTTATGTGAATATTCAAGCCCGAGCTAATGTTCAACACGCTGAAACTCCTCGAAGATGGAGGGATGGGGGGCAGAAAACATGGAGTAAGAAAGAGATGAAGAGACAGTGAAAATGAGAGAGACAGCGGAGCCAGAGGCAAAGTCAGCACTGTCATTACAGTGACGATTAGATCAGCAGGAGGGTTGAACCACAGAGCAGAGACCTTAAACACAGCTGAGGGGCTCTGACTCAACCTTCAGGGGTCAATGTGTTGACACGACCCTGAAAACAAACAAGAAACCAACAACTTAATGAACAAAATACAAGCAGCAAAGAGAGGGCAGGTCCACTCCATGATAATACACAGGCTGAAGTGGCATGCATATGTTCTCAATACTGACTAATGTGATATGATCATGTTTTCAGGTTGGCCATCTGGCTGATGGTCAAAGGGGATGTGCTTGTAAATACAGCAGACACATTCTGAAAGATTTCCTCAAAATTTGCTCTAATTTAAAATGGAACTAAAACAATCTCTGTCCATACTCTACATAGTTCAAAACAAGTCTCTCCTGCACTATAAAGCCCCAGTTACACATTCCCGTTTCTCATGGTGATTGTGCACGATTGTCATAGTCCTGATAAAAAGTGCTTTGGTCGTGGTGCATGCGCTGCTTGGACTAGATCACTGTTGTATAGTCGTGGACGAACGGCAGGGAACGTGGAAGGGTCCTGACAGTTTTCAACTGTTCAAAACTGTCGTGGAGAATCGCCGCTCTCAGTATAACGGGATGGAAGCCTAATGCAGTCCTAATGCGAACGGTATTAGTGTGGCATGTACGGAGCTCAGTCTGGCTGATGTGGCTCAATCCTGAAAGCTTTATGAGGACGACTGACAAGTATGTATCTGTTTGTGCCCCGACGGTGTCCCGTTCAAGACGGCGCAAGCGACGGGGCTCAGTCGGGGCTCAGTTGGGGCTTACGTAGCGTGAACTGAGCTCGAGCGGGGCTGACGTCGTGTCAGCGGGATGAAAATTCAAGGAATCCTCGTCATATCGCTGTATTAGCCTAACTGGCGCAGGACGAACGCCCCAGAAGCGCTGTAGAAGCACTGTAGAAGCGCTGTAGAAGCGCTACTGATGGTGTATTTACGGGGTGTGTCCAGGGGTGACACAGTAATTTCATCCTGTATCATAGCGATCACACCAGCAATTGTGTACAGTTGTGCAAAATCGCCATGAGAAACGGGAATGTGTGACTTAGGCTTAAAAGTTTTATTGATGATTTTATCCAGATGCTTTCAATTATATGCACAGACTTAGGTAGTTTGGTCATTACAGGCGATTTTGATGTACAGTACATGTGGATAATGTCTGTGACAGAAATGCTAAAGAGCTCAGTGCTGTCCTTGAAACCTTTGGCCTGACTCAGCATGTGTGTGATCTTACCCACAACAGAGCACAGCACACTCTGGACCTGCTCATTACAAAGGGGGTTAATATTTTGAACACCAACGTGGTTGATGTTGCCCTGTCTGATCATTTCTGTGCCTTCTTTAGCCTGTCTGTTTCTCCCAAACCACCGGCTGGTCCTGCAGCAGTACAGAGGAGACACATAAATAACAGCACAGGAAGTGATATTCATGGAAATGATAAACTTGAAAATGTCTCATGTTCAAATGCTGATGATTTGTTGAGCTCTGTTACTTCAAGTGTTTTGAATGTTCTGGACACCACTGCCCCTGTGAAAGTTAAAATGGTTAAAAATAAGCAGAAATCGCCAAGGAGGAATGAGGACTCGGTCAGGGCACAGAAAAGGGAGTGACAGAGGGCCTAGAAGAAATGGCACAAGTCAAATTTTCATGTTCACCATGAAATTTATCAAGAACAGTTGTGTATGTTCAATCAGATCTTATGTAGAACAAGGTAGAGGTGCTTTTCTGAAAAGAGTGGAAACTGCAGTTACAACTCCCGTGTCTTATTTGCAACAGTGAACAGATTAACAAACCCTCATGAGACCCTCAAACCCCAAACCCTAATGAGTTTGCAGTATTCTTTTGCGACAAGTTCAGACCATATAAAATTCCACAACACCAATAACAGCCCTGCAGCCCCATAGAGACTTAGTGCTGACTCATTTTGGACCTGTAACTGACAAAATTAGTCAAGAGATCATCACCAGTCTGAGTTAATCCTCATGCTGCCTCGATGTGTTACCCACTAGATTTCTGAAGTCTGTGCTGAGTAGTTTGTTACCAACACTCGCTCGGATAGTTAACATGTCACTACAACCTGGAACATTCCCAAAGGCCTTAAAAACTGCGGTAATAAAGCCTCGATGCCACAGTACTGAACAATTACTGGCCTGTCTCAAATCTGCTGTTTTTAGGATAAGTCCTTGAACAAGTTGTTTACCAACATCTTACTGACCTTCTCTTAATGAACAGCTCATTTGATGTTTTCTAGTCAGGTTTTAGACTCCATCACAGCACTGAGACCGCTCTTATCAAGGTGACAAATGACATCCTGCTAGATCTAAGCGCTGCTTTTGACACTGTGGATCATCAGATCCTTTTACAGAGACTAGAGGACTGGGTGGGCATCTCTGGGACTGCCCTAAGTTGGCTGAAGTCCTATCTAGAAGACAGGTAGCATTTTGTTGAAATTGGTAGCTATGTCTCAGACCACATGGCCTTGACTTGTGGGGTGCCCCAAGGATCAATCTGGGACCCCTCCTATTCAATCCTCATATGCTGTCTTTAGGCCAGTTAATACAAAGTACTAATGTGTCCTACCACATATATGCAGATGACACTCAGATCTATGTCTCACTGACAGCAGGTGAATATGGACCAGTGGATTCACTCTATCACTGCATCCAGCAGGTCAGTGTATGGATGCAAAACAACTTTCTCCAGCTAAATTCAGACAAGACTGACGTCATCATATTTGTTCCTCAGAATCAAAGAGAAAGTGTCAGCAGTCACCTCCAGTCACTCTCTCTAAAAACCTAGAAATCAGGTTAGAAATCTCGGGGTTATAATGCACTCAGACCTGAACTTCACCAGCCACATCAAATCAATAACATCAGCAGCCTTTTACCATCTAAAAAACATTGTCAAAATCAAAGGTCCGAACGAGCTGTAAGACAGCTGCAGTACATCCAGAACGCTGCTGATCGGATCCTGACCAAAACCAGGATGTACGAGCACATTAGTGCTGTGCTCAGATCCCTACACTGGCCTACTACCAGCCTCCTGTTGGTGCAGAGTCCAGAATAAACATGGGGAATCAGGGTTTAAGTTTTATTGAGTTAAAATCTGGAACAGTCTTTCTGAAGATGTGAGACAGGCCTCTACTCTGGCAATGTTCAAATCCAGGCTCAAAACAGCTCTATTTAACTGTGCTTATGGCTGAAAGGATCTTATCTGCACCCTCCTCTTTTAAAGTTAATTTTCTCATGATTATTGTTGTTTTTATTTGTATTGTGATTTTAATGTTTTTTTCTTGTTCTGTAAAGCACTTTGAATTGCCTTGTGTATGAACTGTGCTCGACAAATAAACTTGCTCTGCCTTGCCTTAATATCCACTCTGACTTAAGATTATTATCATAGTATGTTATTAAATACCAAAAGTCATGGCCCAATGGCCAAGAGCACTGAGCCTCAAGTTCATCACTTATTAAAACAACATTTTGATTGTACTTTAAGGGGATTTTCTCCAGGCTTTATATGTCTACTTTGACTGAAAGATGAACCAAATAGATTTAAGAGGTCATGATCAATAGGCTTTATGTTTATCCACTGTACATGTCCATGTCTTATGACTGCTTTCAAGGTCTGATTCTTTTCAAATGTAATTCAATGATCCAGACTTTGCATGAGTGTCCACTCTGATTCAAAGATAAGCTCTTCAGATTTTGGGGATCATGAAACAAGATCATCCAGGCCTCCTGTTTGTCCATTGCAAAGCAATATCGTGTGGACACTTTGAGGGATTTTATTTACACTTTGCTCAAATGTTAACTCTGCACGTACATTTGTTTTTCCAATAGCATATTACTGAATAGCATCTAAACAATCATTATTTTAATATGTGTGTGTAAACACTGACTTTAACTGCCTAACAATAAAGTCAGACCTGACACTGCCTGTGGGCAGTTGCATCTGCAACACTGTGTCCTGAGGTAATGGAGACGTGTATAGAAATATTAAAACTAGGTCAAAAGTCTCCTTCCAGTGTCAGTAAACCGGCAGTAATGTCTTTTACATTAGCAGTGACTATTTTCTGTCTCACTTATCTAACTCTCTCTGTCATGACAGAGCTCAGATTTCGATGATCAAACATTTACTGATGTCTAGGAAGGGAACATGATCTCGAATGCTAGATATATGCTTCATAGCTGTAGTCAGTAGAAAGTGTTTCTAAAAGCCAAATAATTTTAAAACACCATACCTTTATAACAACAAAAAAGCTTCAAACAGACTGCAGCGAGGGACTGTTTTCAGAAGTAACAAAACAGCACAAAAACCTGCATGAGCATGTGAGTTTGAGTTTCCACAGTACCTGTGCTGACTGTTCTACAACTGTGGCCGTAAAATCCAGCTGGAGAGATTTTCAGTGTCAGTATCTAATTTCAGGCACAAACGCACTGACTTACTCAGTGTTTAACCTCCTACAGCGACTGCCCATTAGTTCATTGACCTCAGTTTTCTGTGTTTTTGCTGCTGCCAACTCCCCTGTTTGTGAAATGGCATCAGTGGTGAATGGCACGTCAGGGGGAGAGAGTGGGAGGAGATCTGAAAGTGACGGATGAATCCGACTCTGGCCCCACAGTGCTTGTCTCATTCTGGATGGGGGTTAAAGACAAACAGTCAATCATTCTTCACAGGAGCTCCCCTTATAGGCCTCTCTATTCCAAAGAAGGATGAAGGAGGAGGCAGCAGCTCACATTCAACCTCCAGCTATGGGGAGGAACACCGTTTTATGCAAAGTGTGCATTTTTCTCCAGGAACACTAAATGGTTTCGTTTGTTCGAAAAAATCTAAAAAGAAAAGTGGAAATATATTAGACAGTGATGATATTTTAATGAGGGTGAAACATTCTTTAGAGAGGAGGGGGTATGATATTGCCCAGCTATGCAATTGTTCTTTCATAGCTATAACCTTTCTCCTTCTCTGTATTCATGTTGTGTAAACCTCTCAGACAGAGTATCAAAGAGAAGTAAAACACAAGCCAAAGAGATTTTTGTACCTTTAAATAACAGCTTGAAAATTGGCAGCAGCAACCGCTTTGTTAATAACGTCTCCGTTATGCACTGTAACCTCTGATGATTAGAGTTTCACAAAGTGTGTGTATTTGTAAATTCACTACGTGTGGCTGTGTGCACATGTATTTCGGAGTATCTGTATCACTAGGGCATGATAATTTCCTTAATCGCGGAAGGTTTATTAGAGGAAGAGGCTTTAATGTAGCCAATTATTCTACCTCTTACCATTAATGATGACAGATATGGGTTTTAGAGGTAATACTAGTTGGAGAGACATCCTCCCTGGCTTACATAAGACCTATATTGAGCTCACTGCAGTTTCTTCTCCCAGATAAATTCAAATCTTCTGGAAAAGTTTGAGATATACTTAACCACTCCTGATTGTACTCTAAACAAAGTCAAACATATATTTCTGCTTGATTAGGATGTCCAGTTTTCAGACTTTGAATTTTAAGCATGCTGTCTAAAAGCACATATTGCAGAAAATTTAGGTTTCCTTTATTCATTTACGTCATTATGGGAATTGTAGATCTGCAGTGATGTCAACGTTTTCAAGCCTGTGACACATTTGCTGACCAACTTCCTTGATTGTAGATGCCAGATTGGAGGAGTTTTTGCTGTTGCAATTGGAACACTGATACCTCAGACATCATGTCACTCACACTCCCCTCTTCTCAGCTCCCATGTAATGGCATGCAACATTCCCCAAATGGTCAGTAGGCATATTTATACTGTAACTGAGTCCCTGTTCTTGCAGAGGTCTACTTTTATTGTTTTATTGTTTTTATCATGTCTGCCTTTTCTACTGTAAAGCACTTTGGTAATAACTCAGACATCATGTCACTCACACTCCCCTCTTCCCAGCCCCCATGTAATGGCATGCAACATTCCCCACATGGTCAACCAGGAGTGGACACTCAGCCCCCCAATCAAAGCCACTGCTGTAACTGAGCTGCTTGGCAGAGGTCTGAGCTCTCTGAGTGCTTCTCTAGTTTTAAAAATATCCCCATCCACATGAAGATTCAACAATGCATAAAATACACTTTTAAATGTGGTTTATTACATTGTCAATATGTGCAAAATATGCACCAGTTATGCAAAAGCAGTTTAACTTTCGTGTCTATTCCTACCACCGTGTTCTACAAACTGGTGACAGCAAGGGGAGGATATTTTCTTTGTTTATATTTCATTTGAGACGTATATACTTATCTAATCTAATTTTAAGTAACATGATCTAATCATGTCACTTAAAATGTATGTGGGCACTCCTGTAAGCTTCAGCAACTATTATTAACAGGGAACCCCCAGAGCAAATGGCCATTGGTCATCAGTCAGCATGGTCACTTATGAGACAGAACACTGGCTCTATTCCAATACATCAACAGCTTTTGCACTGATTGTTCAAAGTCCAGCATCATGTGTCGGCACGCACATAGTTTAATTATAAACTATTCAAACAGCAACAGTTTAACATTGTCTGCCGCAACATAAACAACAGACAGAATAAAAAGAGAGAAAAGGTAATTGCTTTTACAAGTAGTATAAAAGCTACTTGACCAGTAACCTCGGAACTGGGAGTCACATCATCTCCGACTTATCGGCGTTCCAGTTGAAGTCGAAAAAAAACAGGCTGATCTACCAGGCTATTGTTAGCTGTTGTTAGCACGCCCAGCGTTGTTGTTCACAAATATCACATGAAGAATGTGATTATCACTATGGCAGCATTTTAATTTATTTTGAAACATCTACGGATGTTTTATTTTGTGTTTGTGCTCAACTTCCTGTCCTGCACGATATTCTGTGTGCTAAATTGCTGCGCCGTGGTCCGGCATCCGGCAAAAATAGAAGCTCTGCGTATCTGCTCTGTCGGCCGGAGGCCGGCGGAGCAGATACTTCGTCTGAAACCGTGCCGCAGCTGGTGGAAGTACACGCATTGCTTATAATGGAAACGGATCGGCTCCACTGCTGCAGCGGAGACGGACCGGATACGCATGCAGTGGAATTTGGGCTTAAGTCTAACAATACTATGTATACAGCTGATCTAGAGCGACACACCCCAGTCAGAAGTGCAAATAAATTGATTATTACAGGAGCTAAATAACTGTTCACACTGGGGGCATCCATCTTTGATTGTCAACTCGGGGGTGGCGAGGTTTCACCTAGTTTCCAGAAGGAAATTCCGACTTTGGGGGACGTTCCAGTTGCAGTTTCCTACTCGGAACCTAGGAATTCCTACTTCTGACTACAACTGGAATGCACCAAGAGACGTGACCCAAGCCAAAGCGTGTGTTTGTTGTGATGCTAATGGATGCAGTTCGGACCTTCCTCAGAACTCTGCATTGCTGTACAACTTTTTTTTTCAACAACTTACAGGATGCAAAGCGACGAGGTAATGTATCTCTTTCTAGTTATGTAGCAGTAGTTTTTGATGTGTGACAACAAGCAATATTTGGAGAACTTAGTATCGTAGTTATCGGCTATATATCGCTACTTACAGCCCGGTGCTCTAAGACGTGTCCCAATAATGTAAATTTGCTCTAGTTTTAATTGTCTTGTTCCCAAAGTTGAGTATCCAGGCCAGTCCAGCCCTGTCCAACCTGACCACGAAGCTAAGGAATAGCATTTATAGATAATCTATTTAGATGCTATTAAACTCATCTTAAAGTGTGTATTTCGATCAGGCATATATCTAAAAGTTAGACTTTTTGTAATTACTTAGAAACTCCTCACAGTCCCTTTAAAATAAGGTGAGTTAAAATGCCTCTCAGCAGTGAACTGTGGACACTGTGTTGGAGAAGTATTGAAGTTATAATTGTATTCTCCACGAAGAGCAATTACACATATTTCACAGATTATTGAACAATTTCTTTAACAAAACGATTAAGATGTCACCATGTTGTTGTTTGAAACAAAGTTTAAGGTGAAAGCCTCCCTGAAGACCCATGTAACACTTTTAAATCTTCATCATAGAGCTGGTTAATTGCACATATGGTGATAATTGCGGTAGGTTTTCTGTTTGTGGCCGCCTCCAAACCATCTGAATAAGATCTTGTTAGTGTGCTGTGAGATTTAACAAGCTTTCTGCGTGCCTGCTAGTGACCAGAGAGAGATAGAGAGTCATTAGTGTTTCTTTCTCCATATCTCCTCAGTGCTTTAGGGAGGACGTCATTAGCATCTCTCCGTGTATCTGACAGGGAGTCAAAGGAGCATCTGCCTCTGTGCAGCACAATCACATCCTCTATCACTCATCCCTTCAGGGCCTAGATAGCGTTTGCTGACCCGACTTTATTCCCAAAAGTTGAGGCACTCTGTTTTATTTCATTGGCAGGGCATGAGGGTCAAAGAGAGCCCTTTATCGTTAAGGGGGGTGAGAGACTTGCAACATTTCAGGGCTGCACAGATGTATAGATCTGAAGGTTTTTGATCACCTCCATGACCGCGTTGCCAGCAGTCTGGTAGCCTATAGCTGAGAACAGAGGGATGGATGGATTCAGACCTAAAAACGAAGCAGTCACACAGACATCTGGACATGTATGCGCCATTAAATTTGACAAATTTATGAAAGTGGTGCCTGTTCAAAAGACCTCGTATGAATATTTTATGTTAAAAACCCTCTGAACTGGCATGGACTGAAAGCTTAAAAGGTCTCTAAACCGCAAGATCGGACATGACTGAAGTCTCAAGACAGAGTCATTTTAAAAGCAATGATGGCTTTTCTATTTTACCTGATGATAAAAGTTGCACCATGATTGTCTGAGTATCTTGCTTGAGTGAGAGCTTTTACATAGACCTGGGCAGACCTGAGTAGCCCTTTGATTCGTATTTTTTTTTTCTATTATCCTATTTTGTTTTTAAGTATGTTAATTAGGGCTGTCACTTTAGTGCATTAATTAGATTAATTAATTACACCGCAAATTAATGCGTTATAAAAATTAATCACAAGATTAATCATAGCACACAAACATTTTGATATTGGTCAGCTGGAGGACCCGTACATGGCAGTGGCACGTCACTTCACACATGTGTCTCTAGTCAAACCAAACAAAGCCCAGGTGACAACAGGAATGGCATATTTAAGACTTAGCCTTAGTTTTATTTTTGAATTTATTTATCTATATTTGTACTACATTCTTTAATAATGCATCAGGCCTAATTGGTTTGATGGATGTCTTCGACCTTTTTCTTATTTTGAATTTGATTTATGAAACACACTTAAAGTGTAATTTGAGTTGCCTGATTGAGCTTAGAATTTTCTGGACAAGTTGCCCTGACTTTGGTTTTATTTAGTCACCAATAAAAATGTGGATTTACAAATCTTCACTTCTTAGTGTATTCATTTGATGAGTCCTGCGCTACAATTTTATAATACCCTAGAATTCAAATTCTTTATTTGGGTACTTTAAGTAGATATGAGATTAAAATGCGATTAATTAGATTAATTAATTATAAATCCGGTAATTAATTAGATTAATTTTTTTAATCGTCTGACAGCATTAATGTTAATACCATATTAAATTTTCAAAAAAGAAAGAAGAGACGGTATGCACAGATTTCAAAATTTGCACAACGATGTTAAGTATTAAAATCAGTGGAGAAAAAGGGAAACACTTTAATTCATCATAAAAGGGTTGAGTTTTGTCATATTCAGTAGCCCTAATTACTTTGACCATATTCTTTACAGAAAAGGTAAATTCTTGACTGATATATGTTTTAAGGTGACAGCATTGAGTTTTGTAACCATGAAGTTTTGTTTTAAATGCAGCATTAATTAGGATGAAGTCCTGCAGTGACTCTTAATCTGTACCTGTGAGATTTGGCTTCATCCAAAGTGAGGTGGACAGATCCAGCCTTTCACTGAGCTTGCAATTTAAGCATCCAATTTTACTGTTGTTTCCTTATGAATACATTTTATAATGTGACACAAGAATAGGTCAGGTTCTTTAATTTCATGAAAAAAAAATAAATGGCCAAAGGGAAGTAAAATCAATTTAAGTTTCTTCTAATTTGTCTTAAATCTATGGCCTCAACTTTTTAAACATGGTTTACTGCCAAATCAGCCATTGTAATCAGATTTCATTTGATTTTATGCCAACTACAAACATGAAAATATGATCTTTGTCCATAGTGTATCATTATTTAAGATATTAATGACCAGTTTTTACTGGTTGGTGTAGCATCATGATCTCATCTTTGTTATAAACTGGATGTTACAGCTTCAAATGTTTCAACAACATCAGCAAACACTCTTTAATAGCCTGTGGTAAACTTTATTAAATACTAACAGCAAAAAACTTGAAACATTTCAGTTGAAACAAAGTATATGACAGCCAACTTCCCTCTGATTGCTGTTTAAATCTGTGCTCATTGCCACCAAGTGAATGATGCTCCACTGACTTGCACAGACCATGTGAATATTCCATATTAGCCCTTATCTGATTTTAGAAAACCTGTCCCTGCTGTTTGTTCCAACTCTGAAAGGGACAGGATGCTGTGGCAGGCATATGCACGGACTGTACTGTATCTAATATTTAGTACTTTTAAACCAATGATTCACAGTTACTCTCTTTTCTCCACTGCCCTGATGCGACTGTTATAGCATCCAGAACCACTGCTTTATTGACAATAATCCCCCCAAAAAACATACAAACAAACAGAAAATGTGCCATGGCTATACATGGGTATGTTTTGGGCAGATTATAGACTAACCCAATCAGCATATCAGAGGTCATTAAAAGGGTACTGTGACAATTTTTGAACATCCCAGGAAAAGGTGTTTCTGACCAATCTATGCTTATTTTACGAAGCTGCAGTCAACCTGCAGGTTTTAGCCTTAGTCTAAAACCTTCAGGTGGACAACCTGGCCAAAGACAGAAAAAACAAAAGGGGTTATCAAAAACCGACTTTCAGCAACCAAAAAACATCACAACCAGGACACTCAGACTTATGTAAATGCACCAAGTTGGAGAGAAATGTGTCTACCAAATCATTAACCTGCCATAAGAGATCTACAAACAAAGGACATGAAGCCGAAACTAATATTTTTTAGTTATGCTTTTTTTAAACCAGCATATTTTAGTCATTTAAAACTGTTTTTTTATTGTTTTAATTAATTAATTATTATTATTATTTGCAGTGGTAGCTGAATTTTAAGTTCTGTGTAAGGGGCTGCTTATGGGAATGCATCCTCAGTGAAATATACCCCAACTGCAGTGTCCCAAAAGCTTTACTGAACATTTTAGGAGATTGTAATTGTTGTGTTGACTGCTGTTGATTCTGTAAAATACCAGTTGGCAGTAATGCAGGTTCAAAAGATATAACTTGGCTGTAAAAACACAAAATGTACTTAGGGTCCTTGTTAACCCTTTAAGGCCCAAGACCAGAGATTATATGTGTGTATGTGTGTAATGCCATTTTTTGCACAGCTATTCCATGTTTGTTGTACAGCCATTTCATGTATGTTTGTTTGTCTCGTGTGTCCCCACACAGTCACTTTATGTGTGTATGCGCTGGACTTTTTACTTGCACAGCCACTGTTACAGTGGGCGCATACTCTGGACAATTTTCAGAATCTGGTACTTGTACATAAAACCTCACTCCGCTCTTTTGTTTTACTTTATTTTATATTTTTTTTATATATTTTTTTATATTATCTTATTTATCCAATTCTTTAATACTTACACGCTGCCATAGAGGATGCCAAACAATGTTTCACTGTACAAACCCTGTTGCCCAACAAGTGTTGATAGTGACAATAAAGATCTATTCTATTCTATAGCCAGAAAATTCTAATTTTTTGGAGCTGAAATGTTTGTTTCACTTTCTGCTAAAATCCATAAAAATCAAAATGTACATAAAATTCAGCATATAGATCTTTCGTATCTTATTTGATACATTCGGTGTTATTGGCAACTGATAATCCATTTGAGGACATTTTTACTATTTATCTCATTGTATTCAAATGTTTTTTTTTGTAATTTGTTGATCATATTGAGTAGAAAGAGGTATTATAAAAGTATGTATAAAATATGATACAATTGGCTTTATTGGGTTAAATTCAAATGTCTGGAATCTTTGTTAAGAATATATAAGAGGCATCCTTATTCCATCCAATTTTATGGGGGAGGGGCATTTCAGGAGAGGATGGAGCCTATCCCTGCTTACTTTGAGGCAAGAGGTGGGATAAACCCTGGACTGCCAGTCAGTCACAAGGCAGGCACACTGGGACACACAACTAGTCATTCACACACTTGCACGGCTAGGAAATTAGGGGCAATTCAGTCTTCAGTTATTAACCTAAAGGTCATGTCTTTGGTCTGTGGAAGGAAACTGGACTTCTAAAATCCAGTGCACAGAAATAACTTGCAAACTCCATATAAAGGAACCCATGGGGTTCTGACCCATATACATAAATGCACATGTGGAAAAAAAAGAGGTAACACTTTACTTTAGAGGTCTGCAAATTTCATCGCACTTAGGTAATAATTAGACAAAGTTTTTTCTTATTTCTTTGAAATTCCCCTCAAAATTTCATGAGAATTTGGTGAAAATTAGCACATAACTTCTTTAAAATAATGTCCAAATTTATTGTCGCAAGTCAGAATTGGTATGTTACTGTTTTTCCAGTTTTTTTTTTAAAATTTACTTCAAATTGCAAGATAAGAAGGTGACGTTTAGCAAATAATTTATTTGAAATTAAATCACAACCCACCACAAAATGCTTTGTGGTGGGCCTATGATTATAGGCCTAATCATAAAGGTATATCATTCATCTCTATTTTGCATGTGATCTCAATTATGCATATCAACAAACACCGTACTAAATAATTTGGTGAAGTTACATAACACATAGCTAACTATCAACTGATTATTGGGAAATTGAATTATTCACTTAACATTTCAAAGGTAATTATCACAGGAAATAATGAACCTAACTTCCCTTGCTTCTCTGGAAATAGCAGAAATGTTGGGATACTTCTAAAAACATTTTGGGGTGGGTTGTGATTTAATTTCAAATAAATGTTTTTCTAATCTTCATTTTCTTACCTTGACATTTGGAGTAAATTTCAAAGAAACTGGAATAAAACAGTAGCCTACCGATTCTGACTTGTGACAATAAATTTGGACATTATTTTAAAGAGGTTATGTGCTAATTTTCACCAAATTCTCATGAAATTTCGGGGGTAATTTCAAAGAAAAATAAGAAAAAAAATTGTTTAGTTATCACCTAAGTGCAATGAAATTTATGGACCTCTAAAGTAAAGTGTTACCAAAAAGAAAAACAAGAAAAGAGCCCAAGGACCACCAAAGATCATGACAAATTCATGTCATGTGTAGCCTCTTTAGCATGAGCTCCAGTACATGATATAGCCTATCTGTATGTTTGTTTTTATCTACCAAACCTATATTAATGGTCAAAAGCTGTTACTCAAAAGGTTTCTGACAAAAAGGTTTATTTCTATTGATGCTGCATTGTAACACATCACCGTGACAGTTTAATTAAATTCACTGAACAGTCATTTTCTGAGATAACAAACACATCAGATCACAAGCATACACCAGCTTTTGTGTTAAAAAATACTGATACTTCAATGCAGATTTAATTAATGTGTTAAACTGTCAACAAAAGGGTGAGGAGTTATCTGTTTTTCTTATCATGCTGACTGTCAGAAGGGTGGCATTTTGGTATAATTCGGTGCTCAGTGTTGAAGACAATAATTCTGTATTTACTAGATCAGTGCAGAATCAAAGCTTATTGCAACCTTTTATTTGTCCAAATTGTCTGTAATGACACAATAACAAATTAAAGCTCAAATTTGAGCCTTAGCCTCTTGGATCTCAATTTGTATGTACTGTTTCAGTCATGTTTTAAAGTTATAACTCCAGGTTGGGCTTCCTATGGCATAATACCCACATTAGCAAAGAGCAGAGTGAGGCTTACCTGTAAAATTCTTCTGGGTTATACGTGTTTTTAGGTTGATAAATTTGCATTTTTATACAGAAAGTACAAGCGCATCAATCCAAAACCAAATCATTAGCTCCTGGGTAGTTGTATTAATAATAGGGATGGGATGAAATATCGTTTGGCAATATATCGCGATGCAGTACGTCACCTTTGAAAAAAATGGATCGCGAAATAAAGACGCCACATCCGGTAATAGCGCATGTGACCAGAAGTGACGACAACAAACATTAGCACCAACTACCTTGTCTCCAAAAAGCCGAATGATGGAGTCGAATGAGGTCGAAATTGAGGATGCCCCGCCTAGATTCAAGTAATCTGTCTCGTTAGCATACACTCTCTCTAACCTCTCTAGTGTTAGAGAGAGTGTTATTGTTTGTGTTTAGCCTGTTAGGCCTTGTGTTTTCCTGTGTACAACTCAAACAAAAACAAATAAGTTGCAATTACACAGTAATATTTTTTCTTTTTTGATATTGTATTGTGACGTATTGTATCGTGACCTGGGCATATCGAGGTGCAGCGTATCGTGAGTTTAAGTGTATCGTCCCATCCCTAATTAATAACAAATGTTTGTAGAAATTCTCAAGACATCCCTGGAGTTGCCTCAAAGTGTCCTGCCACACCTTTTCAGAACCAATGACCTACACAATACATTCCTAACATGTCAAACGATGCATCGCACAGTATCGCACGCAGGCTTTCCACACTGCATCCGTCAATAATGTGGTTTTATGCCCTGTGTCTCCCTTTGTTAGCAGTAAATTAGTCACTTGTACTTTACCGGCTGAGAAAATGGTGCATGGTGCTTTTTAGTGCTTGACTCAAAGGCTTGCTAAGACACAGCTCTCTATGAGCCAAAAGTGTTTACTTAGTGTTTAAAGTGAAAGTGAAACATTTAACTCTTTGAAAATGTGGACTAGTACACCATTCTGCTATGTTAAACAGAAACAGAGCTAAACAAGTTCTGCTGAGTGAGAAAAGTTAAAGAAAATCCCTCCAGCATCTCCTCCAAATTCCTTTGCCCTTGCCTCTCGTCCAGTTGCAGGCAAAATTGTTGAGCTACAACAAGTAACTTTACTTTGTGCAATTAGAGCAATTTGCACACTCACATATGTTGCTGTGAAATTAGTTTGATTTTGTTGCTGACACACGCTTGCATCATGTTCAGCTAGAGCATGGTATCAACATGTCAGCTTTCAGTGGCAGTTACAGAGTTACAGTTTTTTAAATTAGTTTCTAAAACCATGAATTATGAATATGAACCATGAAAATGAAACATTTCTATTCCTTCAAGACTGCTCGAAAGATTTAAGACAATACATGAGGTCCCTTAAAAAAATGAAACAGGTTTGTTCCTGTTCAAATTGGACAGTCAACAGCAAAAATTCTTGAAGATGTTTATTTAAAGGAAGTTTATCGACCGTCAAGTTTAATCTTCATTGATTATTTGTGGAAGTTACCGTAATAACCTGTTCATTCCCTTTTTAATAGAAATGAAAAGGGTCACATTTTAACACCTCAATATTTTTTTCTTTTCATGTCTTATCTGACTCCTGAGTCCATGACAAGAAGATAGACACCATTCTTTCGACTGTGCATGCAGTAACAAGGAATAGCCGCGGTGGTTTGTGCATGCGCCCTGTGGCTTAGTTTCGTGTATATATTTCTAAGGCTAATGCTACCCATTGACTCCCAGCTTTTGAGCTAAGCAAATTCGCACTGTTCGAGCTCTGCCCGTCTCTTCTTTGCATGCACAGTAGAAGAATGATACTTATCGGGAATGAGGCAAGTAGGGATGGGTACCAAATTCGGTACTTTAAGAGGTGCCGACTGAATTCTGTAGGTACTACCGAGTACCGATTCACATAAAATCAAATGGTGCCATGTTTAGGTACCTAAACGCATCCTTGTGACTGTGAGGGAGTGGAAGAAGCAGGTATAATATTGGGTAGAGTAGGTGAATTTCCATACCGGACTTGAACGCAGCACAGCAATAGCGTAATGACGTCAGCAGCCGCGGGTTCAGTCAATAACGCAAGCACGGCTGAGAGAAATAGCTCGAAAGTATGGCTCTACTTTATTAAATGTGATGGAGATTATGCTCGCTGCAATATTTGTGACGCCAAGTGTAAGGCCAGCGGCAGAAATACTTCAAATCTGAGGAAGCACCTGGTGACGCACAAAATTGTCCTTAAAGCTGAAGAGTGCACAATTTTTGATAGCCTCAGATCTACGACCACAAAGGATTCATTCAGCACTGTTAGCACGCAGTGTCCAATGGCAACAAGTCGTCTGCAGCCAGAAACACAGGAAAAGAAATGGCTTAAGCATTTGGGGATGGCAGCAAATGTGAAAAGGAGGATACCTAGTCCAGATACTGATTCCCAGGTACTGGGCATCGGTATTGTATCAGTTCAAATGTGAAAGGTACCCATCCCTAGAGGCAAGACACCAAAACAAAACAAATGTCTGCATATATCCCTTGAAAACTGTTTTTCTTTTCCCTTTTTTACTGTCCCGCCTCTGCTATGATCTACATTTCAGTCTTATGTATATGAGTATTTTAAACTGACATATTTCTTTACTTTGAGTGGGTTGTGTTTCTTCTCCTATAATCTAAAAAAGTTGAGCATAATTCTGACAATACCAGATGTTACATGTCCTCAGCTGTTTAAATGCTGCACTGCTGAGGTTTAACATATTCTTCTGCACTCACCCTCCTTATGAATACACTCCCTTTGTTCACAGTCTGATAGAACAGGCCTACATGGCAGATGTTCTCATTATTGCAGGAGATACAAACCCACCAAATTAAATGTGTTGTTCAGATACACTGAGGCTGTGTATTAGCAAAATACCCATAACACACAGGCGCAGATGTTGCAATGTAAGACAGTGTTTACTCTAACCTTTATAGAGTTTGCATTTCCCTCTTATCAGGGTAAAACACACACACACTGCAGACACATTCAGCAGGCGCACAAGACAGATCAGTGTGAGGGGTTATGTAAGAGGCGGAGGAGAAGACTAGGTGCTGTTTGAGGTTGTGTATTTGTGTCTGTCGGTCTGATTGTCCCCTCATTGCAAAATTACTCTCAACAAGCTCCTCTCATAACAGTGAAAGTGCCGCTCTCCTCACTGTGACAGTGAATCCTTCAAAGGCACAGAGCGACTCCTGTTTGTCAGCACTGTGCTGAACACGCTGAAGGTGCACCTGCTGCTCTAAGCATGTGTGATCCACCTCTCTACTCCACCCTGCACTCGGGCTAATTGAAACAGATGGAGGAATTGAGGTGGGTGAGGAGGAGCCCTGAGGGTGGCAGCGATGAAAGGGGAAAAGGGGTGCAAAGCATGTCAAGGCCAAAGGGGGGAGGGCGCAGAGAGGGTCCAATATCTTTTAAAGGAAACATAACCATTGGACTGGATGCAGTGGTGTAAGGTAGAGATGAAGCACCCACAGAGAGAAATATTATGATGGATCCTCAGGCATCCAAGAAAGGAAGCACTTATACAGACACATAAGCCCACATGATATGCACTCCAGTTAGGGGTGTATGACACAATAGTCCAACACTACAAATATTTACACAGTCATTGTTTAGCTAGCTCTTTGAGTTAATTCCTGATAGTAGACACATCGTTAGGACATATGAGGCATGCTGAAAGAATGCATTACTGCTGGGAAAGGGAATGCTGTTGATAGCAACGGTTTGTAAAAAACAAACAAACTCATATTTAGGGTGCTTTGCAACTTTCTACTCTTATTCTTTTCTCTTCTTTTTTGTCTTGATACCATTGTCGAGTCTGAATGACATTACTGCTTGCTTTTTCAGTATGTTCAGCTTGTCAGTCTTGATGAGTTTTATGCTTTGCTAATACAATTTTATGAATGGTAATGCATCCATTTAGGAATCATTAGATGAATAAATAGTTAAACTGTCCTGATGTCACTCTTTCATAAATTGATTCTGATGTTAAAATCATGTTGCCAGCCTTAGCTAAGTGAAGTCTTGTTGTTACGTCATCCAATAGAGACTTAACCTGTATAAATTATTCAGCAATTACCACTGCATCTTAATATGCCAGAAATACCATATAAAAGCTGAAGTCCTGCACACTATCTACATTTAAAACACCACAGGCAGCATTTGAATTAACCGTTTAACTCCCAGCTAATAGGTTTGGCAGAGGTCAATACATTCATGAATACTAAATGTGTTAAAAGAAAACATAATATATCATTGTTTGTTTCAGCCAATGTTAAAAGGTACAGAAAAACATCCCCCTGCAAAAAACAAAAAACAAATCAAAACAGGTACTTTCTTTGTGTGGGATTTCAAGGTTTAAACAGCTAACAGTTGATTACGTGATGACATTCAGATGCAGAAACATTTGGAAGAAAATCAATTAGAAAAGGCAGAAATGTACATAAAAAAATATCAGACATAATTCAGCGGTTGGCTTTTTAAACCTTTAAAGCCCACACCGGGAAAATATCTGTTTGCTTGGTTGTTTGTGGGTTTCTCTGCTCTCTAAACATTCATGAATACTAAATGTGTTAAAAGAAAACATAATATATCATTGTTTGTTTCAGCCAATGTTAAAAGGTACAGAAAAACATCCCCCTGCAAAAAAACAAAAAACAAATCAAAACAGGTATTTTCTTTGTGTGGGATTTCAAGGTTTAAACAGCTAACAGTTGATTTCGTGATGACATTCAGATGCAGAAACATTTGGAAGAAAATCAATTAGAAAAGGCAGAAATGTACATAAAAAAATATCAGACATAATTCAGCGGTTGGCTTTTTAAACCTTTAAAGCCCACACCGGGAAAATATCTGTTTGCTTGGTTGTTTGTGGGTTTCTCTGCTCTCTAAAAAGTTAACAGAATCAGAATGTTGGTAATTGAGGGTTAAGATTTTCACAAGTTTGTATTCTCATA